>MU005576.1:1238328-1423419 GCA_010405425.1 Lentithecium fluviatile CBS 122367 | reverse complement strand
TATATATATATATCATCAATTTGACCTATTCACGACTCTATGGAATTCTGTCTCTGCTTTCTATTTTACTCCACTAGTTTTGAAACACTATAAATTCAGTCGATAGCGCAAGCAGCGGGCTCTCTCCCTCCACAAACCTTACCCAAGATATATGTTCAGCGGCAACAGGAACTCAATCCATACATACCACTCAACCACTGCTCCGTAGGGCGACCGAGGACTCAAAAATTAGCTTTTCTATTCGCGAGCGTGTCCACTCAAGCCTCGATATAAGCGAACCGCAAACAATGACCTGCCCGGAGACCAAACGTCAACTGCCGCTCCTCCCCAAAAACCCATACGCGAGCTCTACCGAACCTGCCCCGAAAGCAGCGAAGCAGTTACCAAAAGCCTAGCAAGCCTCCAACGTGATGGGTCTGTGGATCCAGGCTCCATGTCCAAACTGCTAGGAAAAGTGCGCCAGCGCTTGGAAGACTGGTGTGAATACTATGGCGTTGACAAAGAATGTAAACGCTCGTTGGATTACAGAAGGCCTTGGGAAATCGTGTTCAATGTGAACGGATGCTTATGGACAACACACGACAAACTCAGATACGCGTGCAGGCTCCCTGAAGGCAAGACCAAGTGCAGATGGAAGGTGATGTGATCGTTGAGTTGGCCAAAGAAGATGCACACATCAATGGGAACGTTGAGGACCAGCCTGAGGAGATATAGAAATATTTTCGGCTTCTTTGCTGTTCTACAGTTTCCTCTAGGGGAAGGTGTCCAAGCCCTCGTCTAAGGAAGAGCGAATTGAGTTCACCAAACGTCACGTGGGCATCGAGGGAAAAGTCGAGGACCAGTCTGAGGAGAAAGAGGAAGAGTACAACCAGCTTTATGGTTGTTGTGAGGACGGAATTGAGCAATGTCGCCGAGAGGTGCCCGAGCAAGGCCCACCTATGGACGGGGACGGACGCATAGGGTTGGGCCTGTCAGAGAGCAAAAAGGAAGAGACATATTCAGTCCGGTATACGTGCCCAAATCGGGACTACACTGGCATACCAGAACCTGAGGAGTCTCTGCAACGGGCAAAAGACTCAGTGGAAATTTTAGGAGTGGTATGCCGCGAATCTGGGGTAGCTATGGAGTACCATAGACAGCCGGATGGATTTCCTGTTTGTGAGAAGTGCGCAGACTCCGGAGCATCTTGCTACAAGCAACTCTCCATGCGGGCACCGGACGTTCAGCTATAACAAAGATCAGAGGATCGACCTTCTCTGAGAAAGGTAGATGATCGATCAGAATAAACCTGTTCGTTGATTTCTCCAATGACGACAAGTGGAATGGTGTGGCAGATGTGGGCCCTGATATTTTTCCTTGTTGTCTGTTTGGTTCGTTGACTGAATTTCTGGCCCCTTTTTTTTCTTTGCTGGTTTTCTATGCAGGCAATTTGCGTAGGCGTTATGAACCGGTCGAGCGAATCCGTTTCTGTAACTGTACACGGGTCCTGGATCAGAGTGGGTAGATAGCTTGTGTTATAGGACCAAATCGTAGTCATGTGAATACCAGTTGTACCATGCTAGAACGGCCGTTTGATATCGGGCTCCTATTGTGTGTCGTATATCTTTCTACAATATAGCTGGTCATTTTTACCTCACCGGTGGATATGCGGCATTGGCACAATGGCGTGCACGCATCCATGAATATTGTGCTGCCAGTATCGTACAGTTCTTCCCGTCTCAAAATCCCAATGGACTAGTGTGAATCGCCTCGGGCGCTCTGGTCATAGAGCAGGGAAGCCTACTGTCCCAATTCCTTCCCATGATCGCCGAAAACGCCTCGCGCCATGCTGATCCCATTACTAATAACTGTGCCCTCAAATTTCCTCATCAGACCATTCCGTGTATCCCCCGAGTCTCGCCTGGATAGCGTTCCCCGGGGCGCCGCCCTATGAGTCGAACACGTTGTACGACATGACCTCTATTACCACATGATGCTTAGTATTGACTCCGGACGTGACAGTAAAAAAAGCAAATGTTCCAGAAAAATCCAACACGCCTCATGACGTTACCTTCGAGGTCGCTGCAGCGACTGAGCCACTCTTCCGCGGCTGCGTGGCCAGGCCTTTCTTGAGAAGGAGTGGAATGATGTCTGAGGCCTTTGTCCGGTTGATAAACTTTCGGCAGACGGGGCATTGGGAGCGCTTGGGTTCGCCGGGGGCGGCACGGTTTTCGCCAGCGATCAGGGCTTCCATGAGGCAGGTGTGGCAGAAGAGGTGGCCTGGATCGGTTAGGGAGATGAAGAGCAAACCTGAGTTCAAGGAAGACATACCACATGCGGTTGCCGTCAGATCCGTGGGTGTGTCCATGCAAATGACGCAGGTGATAGTGTTGAAGGTAGTGGCCTTTTCTTCTGGCTTCTCCTGCGCCTTGATAGCTTCCTCCCGCTGCTTCTGGAGCACATCCTGGACGGTCCGCCGGTCGTCAGAGAGGTCAATCTCCTCAACAGTAGCTTCTGGGGTGTCGTTGGCCTCCTTGACCGATGTGCCGTCATTATGCTTGCGCCTCTTCGCCGAGGGACCAGATGCGGGGCTCTGCCGCCGCCGTCGCGGCTCTTCTGGCGACTCGGACATGCCCGTGAGGTCGACGTAGCCGTTCGGCAGGCGCGCTGGACGCTCGATTCGGCGCGCGGAAGGCATGCTGCTCTGTATCGAGACAATGGGCGAGGGCTGTCTACGTCTGGGCGGAGAATCGTGGACGCGGTATCTGAGTGAGTTGTTGAATTGCGATTCTAGCGGGTTGAGGATGTTGTCGAGGAAGCTCGGATTCGGGGGAGAAGGCGAGGCGTGGAAGGCGTTGTAGAAGAAGGACTCGTCTAGGGGCTCTGGCGATTGCTGGTGCGAGCCTGGCTGCGACTGAGACTGGGACTGGGACTGGGACTGGAACTGAACTGGGTGGAAGGCGTTGATATCGTAGCCAAAGAGCTCGGGGCGGTCTCGATTCGAGTGGTGGTTGATGTTTGCTGCGGGGGCGTGGAATGGATCACCGTAGGGCTGCCAGTTGGGTGCCGACATGGTGGCGGGCGTGATATTTCTCACTGCATGTAGAGGTTCTGGAGGGTTCGGTGAGAGTTGTGGGAAGGCAGGTACGTGGTCGAGGTTCCGCCGCTCACTGCGGGCGGAGACCCGCGCCGAAAGCCACAGCTGTGGCTGCACGCGGACTTTAGGCATGCGGTCGACCTTTCATGACGCACTCCTCATCACCACCCACGCCCGCCACCAAACAAACCCAGGGACGGGATGCAGTGACGCGCAAACCTTCACGCGATCATGCGCTGCAGCTCCCGCCAAACGCTGGCCACGAATTTCATCAAGCGATCGCGACCCTCTGCAGCTCCGCGCTCCCCTATCTGGGGCCCATCTCGACGATGTCTCGCCACAGTCCAGCCCGCGAGCGAGGAAGGTAGCGATGCGAGGAGGGCGAACTTGTCAGGTATGCGACTACTGTCAAATGCTCGTTTCTGTGCGATTGCTTACTTCTGCAGTACCGTCTGAAGCCCGCTTCAACGAGATAGGGGTCCAGCAGCTCTCCCGCCATGTCCACTCCCAAATCTTTCCCGGCAAAGGAACGTCTGTCCCGCCCGAACTCGTCGCTCTCTCAAAAGACCACCTCATGCGCCATGAGCTCCTCGGAAAGAACCAAGACTCGACTCCGCCCGTGGGGTTCGACCTGCCCGCGCTGCAGGGCTCCACCTTAGACGAACACTTCTACAAGCTGGGTATGGATGCTGCGGAACCGTATTTGAGCATGGCGAAGAAGCTGGCATGGGCGAATCCCTCGCCGAGGCCGCGGAAATGGGTTCAGAGAAGCGGGTGGACAAAATACAATAGCGATGGAACGTCGGAGCCTGTGGAATATCCGGATGAAGAGATGCTGACCTTCGACACCGAGGTCATGTACAAAGAGACGTCTTTTGCGTGCATGGCATGCGCTGTGAGCCCGACGGCGTGGTACGCCTGGATATCGCCCTGGCTGCTTGGAGAGACAAAGTCCGACCGCCATCTGATTCCCCTAGGCGACCCCTCGAAACCGCGCATCGTTGTTGGCCACAATATCGGGTATGACCGCGCTCGAATTGCCGAAGAATACAACATTCAGCAGTCGAAAAATTCCTTCATCGATACCATGTCCTTGCATGTAGCGTCCAACGGAATGTGCTCGCGGCAACGACCGTCCTGGATGAAGCACAAGAAGAGCCGGGAGTTGCGCGAGAAGATTGCCACTTCCGAGGAGAATGCGGAGCTGTCGCACTTGCTCGACTCTGGTGCCATTCCCGACGAAGAGGAGGAGCTATGGATCGGCAGAAGCGCAATCAACTCGCTGCGGGATGTCGCCAAGTTTCATTGCAATATCACCATCGACAAAGCGCGACGAGAATATTTTGGCGAATTGGATAGAGCAGGCATTGTCGCTCGCCTCGACGAGCTGCTAGACTATTGTGCAGCCGATGTGGAGGTTACCCACCGCGTCTACCAAAAAGTTTTCCCGCTCTTCCTGGAGACCTGCCCACATCCTGTCAGTTTTGCGGCGCTACGGTTTCTCGCTGCCGAGATACTACCCGTGAACGAGACCTGGGATGCGTACTTGAACAACGCCGAGGCAACTTATCGCAAGTTGGAGGCAGCTGTTCAAGAGCGCCTCGTCACACTAACCGAAAAGGCGTTGGAAGTCAAGGACAAGCCGGAGATATACGAGAACGACCCCTGGTTGAGCCAGCTGGACTGGTCAGGCCAGGAAATCAAGATGGTCAAGGGAAAGAAGAAGAACGACCCGCCGCGACCCGCCGCACGGCAGAAGAAGCCAGGAATGCCCAAGTGGTACAAAGACTTGTTTGCGAAGAATGATGCACCCATTAGCATAACGGTGCGGACACGGGTATCGCCCATACTGTTGAGGCTGTGCTGGGACGGAAACCCGCTCGTCTGGTCAGACAAGTACGGATGGACGTACCAAGTGCCCATGGACGAGGTTTTTGCATACAACGAGAAGGGTGTGAGAGAGTTGGATATGTCTGAAGAAGAGAATCTCAAGCTGCGTGACGATATGAAACACCGATACTATAAAGTGCCACACAAGGACGGACCTCTCGCCAGATGCGCGAACCCTCTGGCCAAGGGCTACCTCGCGTACTTTGAAAAGGGAACGCTCACATCCGAGTACGAGTATGCGAAGGAGGCTTTGGAGATGAATGCGTCATGTTCGTACTGGATCAGCGCAAGAGACAGGATCATGTCACAGATGGTTGTGTACAACAAGGAGGTGCCCAACGCACCGAAGTTGGCATCTGCAAGTGGCAAAGGAAGGGGGAAGAAGGTTGGTTTCATTCTGCCCCAGATCATCCCCATGGGCACTGTCACCAGGCGCGCTGTCGAGAATACGTGGCTTACGGCGAGTAACGCAAAGACCAACCGTGTTGGCTCTGAGCTCAAGTCGATGGTCCGGGCGCCTTCGGGATACTGCTTTGTCGGAGCCGACGTGGACTCGCAGGAGCTGTGGATTGCGAGTCTGATTGGCGATGCGACATTCAGACTGCATGGCGGCAATGCCGTCGGCTTCATGACGCTTGAGGGTCAAAAGGCTGCTGGTACCGATCTCCATTCTCGGACTGCTGGAATCCTCGGCATCTCGAGAAATGACGCCAAAGTCTTCAACTACGGCCGTATCTACGGCGCGGGTCTGAAGTTCGCCGCGACCTTGTTGCGGCAGTTCAATCCTGGCTTGACCGAATCGCAGACATCGAAGACGGCGAATGATCTTTACCAAACGACGAAAGGCAAGAAGACGACAAGAAAGCAACTGCATGACCGGCCGTTCTGGAGAGGCGGAACAGAGTCTTTTGTCTTCAACAAGCTTGAAGACTTTGCCGAGCAGGAACGGCCCAGGACCCCTGTTCTGGGAGCCGGCATCACTGAAGCGCTAATGCGTCGCTATCTCTCAAAGGGTGGCTTCATGACCTCTCGCATCAACTGGGCTATCCAGTCCTCTGGCGTCGACTACCTCCACCTCTTGATCATCAGTATGGACTATCTCACTCGCGTCTATAACCTAGACGCCCGCTTAGCCGTCACGGTGCACGACGAGATTAGGTACCTGGTCAAAGAGGAGGACAAGTACAAAGCTGCCATGGCTCTCCAAGTTGCAAATGTATGGACGCGCGCCATGTTCTCACAGCAGATGGGTATCAACGAGTTGCCCCAATCGTGTGCCTACTTCTCCGCTGTCGACATTGATCACGTCCTGAGGAAAGAGGTGGACATGGACTGCATAACGCCCAGCCACAAGGAAATGATCCCACACGGAGAGAGTCTTGATATTGTAGCGCTTCTCGAGAAAGGCGAAGCCGCACACCTTGATCCAGCGGTCATTTCCAAAGACCCGCCAGCGGTCGACCGATACGCGTCCACCTACACGCCCCGCATCCCGGTCATGACCGCCCTCGAAGGCACAGACCCTACCTCCGTCTCCTCCCTCGCCTACCTCAAAGCGCAGATCACAGGCGACGACAAGGAGCTACGCGAAATCATGCGCACGCTCCGCCCACCCACAGCAACCCGCCGACGCTCCAAAACGGACGATGAGGAAGAAACGGAACACAACGTTCTGCACTACGAGCAGATGGCTCGTCTCCTACCCGTGGATGAGGTATGGCAGAACAACAAGTTTACGAAGAATTGGGGCAGCACGAAGCCAGGGACGTGGCACAACATTCATCCACGCAGCACCCCACCGCGCGGCGTACGCGTATAGTATCCCGCACTCTTTCCCGGTTCGTATTTGTATGATATTTGTGTACGAGCGACATGTTGCTACGGCCTCGTAACGGCTCTGTTGTATATACTACTGGGACCTGTGGCGTATTGCATCTAGTTTGGGGGTGGCAAAACGGCTGCTGCAGTATTTTCGTTATTTTCCCCTTTGTCATCAGCTAGTCTAGGTAGCCATAGCAGGGTTATAATCATCGCAAAGCGATACTAGTATCTGGACTGCAAGCTACCGTTGGTTCCGTATCCCCATTTTTCGCTGAGCGATCCGTTTTCGTGATGCACCCAGCAGGGCTAGATCGACAAGGGTCTGGATGGCGATGGTGTGGTTCGAGAGTGGGCTGGAGCCGCACGCGCCGATCGGGTCATGTCAGGGTCGTTCGGTGCCTGCAGGTGTCAACTTTTGATCGCAACCACAGCAACATGGTACAAAAGTGGCGATACTGAGCATGAGAAACGGGATGCATCGTGTTGAATGCTCTCGTGCTCGTCTAGAGCGTCTGAGCGTAAAGCAGTCTCCACACCCCCACAAAATCACGCTCCACGTAAATCTCTGGGGTAAAATTTCTGGCACCGGAACGCAGGGATGCCGCCATGCTGACACCACGAACAGCCTAGTGTGGCGGGCAGCCCCCTGTCCGTGGGATTTCACCGCCTCGCCCTTGTCTCGCATCAGCGGAAAATTGTGCACTTTGTGTTGGGTTGTGCATCGCCGCTCGCCTCCTTTTCCTTTTGCTGGCAGACCCACTCCTTCATAAAGGCTGCGTGTCGCGCACGCTCGTTCCCCGCATTCCCACCACATTCACTTTCTGCTTGGAAACGTTCACTTGCAGAGCACTGTGCTGTTTGTTTCACGCCTGCTTGAAGGAAAGAGCGAACGTATCATCTTCCGTTATACATACGTGTCCGACTGAGTTGCTGCTCTTCGCTCCTCACTCCTCAGAACACCTACATCTACACTTCCTTCGCCTCCTGCGCCTCCCCATCCGCTTCCACCAACAATCCACAACCACCCACACGAACCTACCACCAACAAAATGGCCCCTCGCCTCGCCCCCATCGTCCGCCTCCCCATAACCACTTTCTCCCTCGCGGGCAAGCGCACGCCCGCCTTCGCGCGCTTCAACTCCAACACTTCCTCCAGCCGCGCCGCGCGCGTCATCGAGATGGCGGCGCAAGCCGAGAAGCCCAGCGCGCTCGAGACAGCGGTGCCGGTCATGTGGGCTGTTTGCGGCGGACTGATCTACACGGCTTGGAACCGCGTGGAGGAGAAGAGCGGGGCTGAGTGTGTTGATAAGGTATGTTGCTCCTCTGCCCCGTTGTAGGGGAGCAATTTGCTAATGCGAGGACAGCTCCTTATCGTTTAGGCTGGTTAAACACCACATTGTCCGTCCCTACCGATCGTGCAGCCCCATTCGAAAGTGGCATTGCGGCTTCGAGATTCGGTATAACAATTGCATATGCATAGCGTGTGCGGGATAGACTTTTTTGTCTTGTGCGGCTGTGAATAGACGTTTCTCCTTTTGGGTCATGGGTAATGGGGGAATGATAACTGGGTAGGGTGGCCTGCCGAGGTTGGTGGGCCAGGGACACTGGGCAGTATGGGGTGATGGCGTTTCGGCATGGCAATTGGACGTTTAGAACAGTATTGCATCTTTTTTTCGTGGCTGAGCTAGGCTTACGTTCATTGGTCTTCCACTCCGGCAGTAATGAGCTCCAATGCTGACATGTGTGAGCTCTCTCAGGGTGTTTGCGATGGCTGCTTTACGATTTATCCAGCGTACCAACTTCCCATCCGTATAGGCTTGAGTTTTTCCACACTCGTGCCCGTGTGCCGAATCTCCTTGCCGCTACTCTCCCCGTCTCGACGCACACAGCTCTCCTTGTCTCCCCACCATATCCGCTGATCGACTCGCTCCGGCCAAGCATCAATAAGATCCGCAAGCGTCTGCAAATGCCCAAAGGCCGCCGGCTGCGGGCCTTTTGACGTACTCCGCGTAAGATATGTCGCAAAGAGAGCCAGCATCAACATTACGCCCGACAACGGCAGAATTCCTTGCCAGTTCATCACCATCTGCCCGTCTTTCACGCCAATAGCTATGCCGAAAAGCCAATGAGCCACGGCCTTCATGGCGAGGAGCAGCATAGCTTGCCAACTCAAGACGGCGGCTTTTATCGAACCAAAGGCACCATACGACGCTTTCGCGCCGGTAGGTCGTGCGACCCATCGCCACGCAGACTCGTCACGGGAAATATTGACCATCATCTCGGCGGCGTGGAGGCCGAGTGTGATACCGGCTTGGAAGGTAATGATGATGAGAAGTGCCGTCAGATTTCGTTGTAGCGCGGGCACTCCGGAGCCGTAGAAGGATATCTCCCGAGACATGGAGCCCGAATGCCGTAGCAGCGATACGTCGAGTATCACCACTCCCCATATGAGAATGATGACGAAGAGTGCCCATAGGAACCGCGTGACATGCCTGACATGCGCATACGACTGCCGCAACGAAGGCTGGCGGGCTTTCGGTAGCTGTGGACCAGAGGGGGCATTTCGGGATCGCACAGAGTGCATGCGTCGCCCTGGACGATGCTCGATAGCCCCGTGCTGCAACAGAACAAGAACCGTATTCAGTGGGTTTGAACTCCACGTCGGAGTCAGCCCATGCGAGTTGACCAGGCTCAGTGCCGCTATCGACGCTTGGCCAAAGATACCAATCCCAAGGGCCGTCAGCGCGATGCCGTTGATCACAAAGCCCTGCTGCGAGGCGTTGGCCGAGAGAAAGAGCTGACCGGAAGAGGCGTAACAGCTCATGAGCAGGAAGGCGGATACAAGGTTCATCGACCAGCGGCTAGATGCGCACCCGCGAGTGCTTGCGAGCAGTCGCAGATTGGAATTGAATTCGAGCCTGCCCTCTCGTTGGAGTGCCCAGCGGAAGGAGGTGGCATGGATGTAGCCCATGCAGTCGGTGCTAATGGCGATGCAGATGTTGACGGCGAGTTTGACGAGTTCTTGACTCGCGGAGGCGAGGAAGAAGGTGCGCTCGCCCTGCTTGTCGACGGCTGTAGAGTTGTTGGGTCAGCGTCACAGCCATGGCTCGGCGAACGAAGAAGGTGCGAGGAAGGAGCACCCACTGTAGCCTCCTGATTGAGCCAGGAAAGCCCGTCGGCCGCGAAATGCCCATGGTGCGAGACTGATGCATGTGATGGAGACTGCAAAGCTGAAAAGAAGGCCAGCTACGCATGTATTGCGCGTTCCGAGGGCTTTGTCGTATTCTGGAAATATGCCGCCTTCTTGTAATGTCGTTGGTGCGTGACCGGTAGTTTCTTGGCTATGTCTGTCGCTTTCTGAGATCTCGTCGATGCTTTCTCTTTCCAAAGCCATGTTGGCGGAAGGTTCATTTGGCTTCGAAGCCGTGGGAGGCACGGCGGTATATTTGATTCTGTGCAGCATCGTACACTCGCAGTTGAACCAAAATCAGGACTACTATGTGAGGTCGCATTGGTGGCAGCAAAAGATATGCAGCGCAGCTTCAGAATGTTGATGGATGTGGCAGTGTTGATTCTGGCCCCCGCGTTAACCTAGTTGCTAGACACGTTAGACTATCGATAAGTGCAAGGGTGAACCGTTTCAGATGCGTGGCTTGTATTTAATGCGACAGAAATAGCTTTCTGCCTTTTCGCGCGAGAGGACGCTCCTCTCGATTGCGACACCTACTCCACGGCCAGGCCAAAATGTTCAGCTCCAGGCGTGCGGAACAACATTGGTGTCGCCGTCGTCAGAAATGGCAGCCTCAACCAGCATGTGTCATCCGCTTCAGAAAACGAGGATGGCGATTTGTCTACTGTGGAATCTGCTGTTCTCAAACTTGCTCACATCTATTCCGTGGGTAATGGGCGATCCACTCGTCGCTTCAACATCCTTCGCTCTTGCCTCGCACCTCACCGGCAACCAGAGCACAATATCAATACCGGTCCTTGATCTCAACGGCTTCGGTCGTGTTGCCTTTACCGGCGATTTCGACGCTCTTATGACATACGGCTACCAGAACTCGACGACTACAGTTGGAACAATGTTGACGCAGTCTATTCGCGCACAGCTCCCGGACGGAACATTTGCGGTACTAGCCACTGCGGACGCTGATATTAAGCATATGTGCGTGGTTCCCGTCCTCGGCTCGGGATACTTCGTCATAGTAGCCGGGAACTTTACATCCATCGATGATGTGCATGCTCCAGCAATAGCTGCTTTCGATCCTAGCGCAAAGGCAGGAGAGGCCATTACAGCACTGGCCGGTCTGAACGGCTCGGTGAACGCACTCTTATGCGACGACAAGTCGAGTACGGCGTACGTTGGCGGTTACTTGGGGGCTGCCAACTCAACTAACGCTCTCATGTGGATCAAGCACGAGGGATGGAACGAACTCCCCTTCCACGGCTTTAACGGACCCATCAACTCTATTGTAAAGGCTCCTTCAGGCAACATCGTATTCGGGGGATCATTCACTGGCTTTGGTGGTACCGAATTCGCAAACCGGACTCTCAATGGCCTTTTTGAGTATGACCCCACACAGGAGCCGTTCAATGCTTCTCTTTCGTCACCCATCGCGGATGTTGGACTGGCCCTTGATCCTGGAGCAATTATAAACGACATGGTACTCTTTGGTGATACCATTGCAGTTATGGGCAACTTCTCGGGAGCCAACACATCGAATATTCTCTTCATCCATGGCAACGGAAGCAGCAGCGCTCTCACAGGTGGCGGGCTCAACGGCCCCGTTCTATCGGCGTATTACTTGGAAGATCAGAATGCTATTCTTGTTGGTGGTAACTTCTCGGACACCGTTGACGGATATCTCGGTGACCTGGCCAACGTAGCGCGGTATTCTATTGAGAATAAGCTATGGTCCCCACTAAGGGCCGGCATCAACGGCACTGTGAATAGCTTCAATAAGCTAACGTTCAACATATCGATCGATGAGCCCGAAGACATCATCATTATAAATGGTCATTTCGGCAAGCTGCATGCGTTGGGAAATGATCCGGCAATCACAGTTCGTGATATTGGAGTTTGGGTACCTTCAAAAGACAACTGGCTCTCGAACCTTGATGTCCTTGACAAACCGAAATTCGAGGGAATATTAAGCACTAGCGTCGACCTTCCTGATGAACAGGGTCGACTGTTCGCAGGCTCCATATCGTCTTGGATATTAAGCGCAACGGGAATCATATCCATAGACTACGACGCCACCTCTAGGAAGACGGTTCTCGGCAGCCTCGGCTTGGAACTTACGGCGCAGGGCTCCGATGAGAGTGGAAATGGGGTTGCAGCTGGGCTATTTTACACTCAAGATGGCTTGAATATCACGGTGGTTGGCGGCTCTTTCACCGTGGACAGTCGCACCGGCTCTACGATCCATAATCTGGCCTTCATCAATGGCACGGATCCTCAGAAGGTGCGCATTGACGGTCTACGGCGGCTGACCTCCGCCTGGCACATCCAATGCCTCGAAGTAACGGGCCATATACTGTTCGCCGGAGGCACGTTCGAGCAAACCGTGAATGACCAGAAAATGAATGGTCTGTTGGTCTTCGATCTGTTACAGAACACCTATACCGATCCGCAACCGCTGGCCCTCGGGGGCAACTCCGTTGATGTGCGAGCCATTCGCACACGCCCCATGACACGACAAGTATTTGTCGCCGGCACTTTTGGTACTGCGGGCGGGCTAAACTGTTCGACCGTATGCGTCTACGACATGAACACCAGAGCGTGGACGCGACCCGGCTCGAATCTAGGGGGTTCAGCAAGCCATATGACGTGGACGACGCGCGACACCCTGATTGTTGCTGGCAACATCACAATCGACAACAAACCCTTGATACTTGCGGCATACAACGCCCCCGCGGACCAATGGACGCCTTTTAACGAGCTCCACCCCCTAGACGGCGTGGTGACTGCCATGATTCCCGCTGATTCCAGCGCGTCCGGATCGCTATGGTCTAGCGACTCGGCCGGATTTTGGGTAGCCGGAAAGACTAATAATGGCAGTGCATTCTTGAAGAAATGGGACGGGGCTGCATGGCACACCGTTGAGCAAGGCTTCGATCCCACCTCCATCATTCACGGCCTCAAAATCTTAAGGACGGCAACACGTGGATCTGAAAATGAGTTCCTGCAGGCCGATCAGGTCCTGCTAGTCTTTGGGAAACTGAATCTTACGGATCAGATTCCGTCCGCTGCGTTGTTCGACGGGACGACGTTTTTACCGTATATTTTTACGAAGACTGCGGATGATGATATCGGGGTATTGACGTCCATGTTTTCTACGTACGACTCGTACTTCTACAGCGTAGGAGACGCCGATCAAAAGGGACATGTTGTCGCGATCGCGGTCACTGTCCTGGTTGTTCTTGTCTCAATTCTTGCTATTGGCGAGGTAGAGAATAAGTGGCGCATATGGCGACTCAAAGGCTCCTCTAGATGAATAGAAATATTATGAAATTCAACTGTTTACGCAAGCTTCGCAGTTGCGAAAGAGCGATCGTGAGAATGCGGTGCTTCTATTGATTGGAGGATGTGTGCCGGACTTTTGGTTGGGTGTAAGTGTTGGAAGACTCTAAGAGGATGTAAAACAATTCGATAGCAGCTATCATCTGAGAAATATCAATAAAAATAGAGATGAACCCGTCCTCTTCGAATTCACCTATAGAACAGATAACAACCATGTAGATAGGTGGAGGGATTGCGTTGTCATAATGACAGGATCGAGCAAACTGTGATATAAGAGCTCCCACTTGAAAGGAAGGTGCGACCGTGCATCGTCAAATCTGGCTCGCAAAGCTGGACCAGCCCGTAAGCTTAGGCGCCATGTACGAGGATCGTCTCCAACATCTTCGTCGAGTACCCGCCAAACGTCACCGGCTCATACAGCTGTTTCCCGTCGATGGCGACCCTTGAAGGCTGAGGCTGAACGATGCCATCCGGCTCCGGCACGACGAAGTAGGGGATCGAGTACCTGGCAGCCGTCGTCCCCTGGCTAGCCACGACCCGATGAAGGGTAGACGGATAGAACCCTTTCGGTGAAAAGTCAGCAATCAAGATTCCTCCGGAAGTATCTGGTGCCATATATGACCCACCATTTGAGATGCGCTGGAACATATCGCCAATATTCATGTACAGAACACCATCCTTTGGAGTAGCAGGAATGAAAGTGTCTGTGCCTCGGTCGAGGAACTCGAGGCCACCATTGGCATCTTGGAAGAGGAGAGTGAAGAGGCTAGTGGGCGTGAGCACTATACGTCTACTTATCGGAGCGCGGCAAATCCAACTTACCTCCAGTCGGTGTGAGCACCAAGACGCGAGGAGCCAGGTGCCGCATTCGGTACGGGAGGATAGTGCAGAAGACGTACTTGATTTTCGTGACCCGTGTGCAATGCTCGAACTCTCTCTGCCTCCTGCTCAGTGAGGTCTATGCTCATAATAAGAGCATCCAGAAGCGCCTGCGCAGTCTTATACAGCTCCCAAAAAAGCTTGGTTGTGGCACGGCGAAACCCTGGGAGGACATCATCCGGGAGCCATATGTTGTAGTGCACGGCGTTCTCGTCACTGCCAATTTCGTAGCTCTCCTTGAAATCGACGATTTTGGAGTACTCATCTTTCTGTGCGTCTTCGGTTGCCTCCAGCGCCGTCTTTTTGGCCGGATTCTCTCTGCCCGTGCCAGAGTAGCCCCGATGTGGAACCGGGCCGTTGGGATGCGGTGCTTTCATCTTCTTCTCATACGGGAGATCGAAGAGCTGTTTGGTGACTCGGAAGGCTTCTTCGAGTAATGCTGGTGACAAACCATGTCCAGAAATGCCCAGACATCCGTTCACTCGACCCAGCTCAGCCAGCTGTTGTGCCACACGCTGACGGGTATCCAGCTGGCCTCCGCCAATGAATGGCGAGATATCGACGACGGGGATGTCCGCGGTTTGAGGGAGCTTGCTGGGAGACATGCCTGGCGATTAATATGGGGATGCAGTTCCTTACTACCGACAGAGAACAGGCGGTTGGGTATGCATTTTGTAGGGAGTTGGATGTGCGGCGTAGTCAATGTGTCCCTTTGTGCTACGCCTCATGACGATATGCTGTTTTCGAGCACATGGAAGAGTACCCTGGATGACCGATATCGATTATTGGTGATGGCTATCGGTGAGACGCGGGAACAATTACGTCACACTCCTTCCTCACGGTCATTCTACTGGCAGGTGTACTAAGGACGCGCTCATTGGATATACATACGGCCTCCATAATGCCGAGCCAAATGTACGTTTCCCCGATACCACCCAGTATCTCTGCCGTTTTTCAACATGACGGAAAAGCCTGCGCCGCAAGAGGCAAACCGCAGCCACTGGTCCTCGAACGCCCACAACCCCATCAATTGGTCGCCACGTCGACGCTAGACTATCTTTGATTCTCCTTTCTGTGACTAACCTCTTCGCGTAAGTCATCTGTCTCAGCTATGTTCTAAACGCTGATTGCTGGCAACTTAGAGCGATGACGACGGCTTTTGAGCTCGGGTTAGAAGACGTGATGCATGATTTGCACGCGCACAGCAAGTCGTTGGGGGCCCTTACTATATCCATCTACACGCCTGGATACTTCATCGGTCCTTTCATCGTCGCACCCGTCAGCGAGGTGTACGGAAGACTGTGGCCCTTGCGCGTAGCATATGTCATGTTCGCAGTAACGCTGGTCATTTGCGCTTCCAGTCAGAGCCTCACGCTCTTCGCCATCTTTCGAGCGATTATGGGCTTTGCGGGAATAATTTTTGTCTTATTGGGACCAGCCATCGTGCCCGATGTAATCGTCAAGGAGAAAGAGGACTCGCTTTGAGTATCATGACTACGGGCGCAAGTCTTGTAAGCGTAGACACTTTGAGTTAATTCTAGTCGGGAGGCTTACGTTTTCATTAGGGTCCTACACTTGGTGCAACTCTCGCAGCCACAAAAATATCTAGATTCACCGCACACCATGTGTAGGTCCGATCATGGGCGGATTCATCATCGAGAAAACAACTTGGAGATGGACCCTGTGGTCGTGCGCCATTGCTGCGAGTTTCTTTTTAGGGCATACGTGGTTCTATTTCTGATCTTCTTAGTTCGGTCTCCTTTCACCAATTGCATTTTTCGTCCGTCTTGGAAGAAACCTATGGCCTGTTCTGCAAGCACGCGAAGCAGCCAAGCCCGAAATCGATAGCACCCCCGCGATCGGGAACCATTCTGAGTCCGCCTGGCCGCCATATTCAAGGGCCCATGCGTACGTCCAGCGAGAATGCTGATCCATTCTCCCATCGTCCTCTTTGCCATTTACACGACCGGCACTCAAGGCTATCTCCTCCCTGCTACTCGCGACTCTTGGTCACATGTTTCAGGACGTCTATCACTTCTCACCACGGGGCGCCAGTCTGGAATACCTGAGCTTAACGTTTGGATTCCTCTTTGGTCAATTCGTCATAGGCCCATATTCCGATGCTTATTCGTTCAAGATGGAGCCTCGAACCGGAATTCACAAGCCAGAATACTGACTACCACCGCTAATCATCGGGACCTTAATCGTACCTGCCAGCCTGTTCTGGTATGGGTGGGGCGTTCATTTGCACTGGATGATACCTATCATCTGAAGCGCGGTATTTGCAGTAGGTTACATGTGTACCTTCTTACCATCCATCATGCATCTAGTGGACACATATACGGAACACGCAGCAAGTGCAATTTGTGCCTGCACCGTGGTGCAATCGGTTTGTGAGGCCTTCCTACCGCTCGCAGCGGGCCCACTCTACCAGCGTCTTGGGTATGGTTGGGGAAATAGTCTACCGGCATTTGTGGCATTAGCGTTTGTGCCATTTACGATCATTCTGGCCCGGTACGGTGAGAGTATTCGGTTGAAGTATCAGCCAAAGTTATAAATTGGAATTCGCGAGTCATGGGCTCCGTGCTTGTTCGTAGTCTCTGACGATTTGCTGCTCGTGGCAAACGCTAACGTGTATCCACTGCACACCCTTTCCGAGATTCAACTTCGTGGCGCAGCCAAATTTCGTGGATCGCTATTGATCGAGTCAGGGTTTGACTTTGGGAAGAGTCGTTTGCATTATGTCCTCCCAACGTGCACGTTCGTAATCATAGCTGCACCCTTAACGGTAGAAGCGCCATGGTCTCTGAGTGTGGTTCGTTGGCTTGAAGAAAACTGCCTCAGGTGTTTTGCGAGTTGAGGTTACATTTTGCCACTGGCGAAGGGTTGTAAAATATCTGGAGGACAAGCAACGAAACAAAAGCGGCGTCGAAGTGACGGTATGGGGGTAGGTTATTGTTAAAGAGGAAACTGTTGACAGGTGATGAGGTTCGATTACCAATACACGATAACTAGTTATAACAGGGCCAACCTAGTCCTGTAGCAAGCTAGCCCGAGGTTCATAATTCCTTACCCTCTTCTACTTGCTGTGCTTTTTCATACCTTCTCTTGCCCACACAAACATCTGCAAGGCACAAAGAATTACATTAGCAAAAACTGGTATCGGGCTCTGACCTAGCAACGGGGACTGACTTGTCGCCAGTAGTCGGCTCATTTTGCCATCTTCGTGGAAATCGGTGACTGGAGACTTATGGGGAATCCTTTTGAATAATTTCAGGAACGGCGCGGTCGATTGTTCATATATTTGGGACTTTATTTTGTCACGCGGAAGGCGCGGAAGCAAGATTGACTTCAATCCGTGTTGTGCCGTAAGGAAAATTAGGCCATGTGCCAAAACTTCTACACTAGTGTGTGTACCAATGTCCCTAGAGTGGCCAAGCAAAACCTAGCTGGTTCAATCGGATTCGGCTGCAGATGACCTCCACCCGTCGTGCTTGATTTCACTTCGTCTTGCAACCAACATACTGAGAGTTCCCAATGTTGATGCCCCTTGCGTCTCGAACACGGCAACTTCGGCCTTGAATTCCTTCACAATCCAGTTGCGCAGCTCAACAGCTAGCAGCGAGTCGACGCCATACATCTGCAGCTGTATGTTTCGGTCTATAGAGGCCACGTCTTGCATACTTGCAAGTGATCTGCCTAGCTTCTGGACGATGGCTTCGACCACTATTTCAGTGGCTTGGTCGAAAGACTCTGAACCTGCAAACTTATCTCGACTACTTGGAGAATACTTCTTTTCTGCCGACCCTGTGGCAGCTTGCCTATTATTTTCTAACGAAAGCGTGTGGAACATAGGCTGTCGACCGATATTGGCGCCTTCGAGGCTGTCGTCACCGGCGACCCTGACCCCAATCGCGACCTGACATTCTGATGGAGAGAGTAGCGGCATCGCTGGGTTGCAGTAGAAGTCTAGAATTCCGAAGAAATTTTGGCGAGTAATCGGCGCCAGGACACCATAGGCTAACACTCGTTTGAGTAGACGAGGGTTTTCCGCAAGAATCCCATCTTCTAGCATGGCGCCGAGATCTAAAGCCACCGTTTTCTCTCCGTGGGACACTCGGTGCCGAGCGAATGCGTCTTCGTACACATTGCCTGCATTATAGTTGGTCTGTCCACGAACCCCGGCGAGCCCAGACGCGGAGGCAAGTATGATAAAGAAATCCATCCCACGCGGGAGCACTTGGTGCAGGTTCCACGAGCCGACGGTTTTGCACTCTACGGCAGGTTTCCAACTATCGTAGTTAAGGTCTTTGAAGAGACAGTCCTGATACAACGTTAGCAAGCGTGCATCATATCCAAGAGAATGTAGGTTCACCTTAGCAACAATTGACATCTGGAAAACGCCCCTTATAGGCGGCATTTCCGTGGAGAGTTTCTGGAACAATATTTGCATCGCTGGGAGCTGTGTTATGTCACAGGCGGGTGTTTCTACACGGACGCCCTGATGTAGCAGCTGTTCCAGCAGCGTCCTCGACGCATCGCCGTGTGGACCACGTCGAGATAGCAATATCAGGTTCTTCGCGCCACGGGCAGCCATCCAGCGAGCTGTTGCACGACCTATACCCCCAAGCCCGCCTGCAATGACGTAGGTGGCTTGCGCGGAAAACTGAAAGCTTGGTTGTGTTTTAATCGTCGCCTAAATTGTCCACTGGTCAGCTCTACGAAACTAAACACTGAACGGAACACAGTGTAGGAATATTTATCTTACCAGAATCTGAGACTCTGGGTTCACCTCAAGAACAGTTTTCCCAGCAGTGGTACCTTCTTGCAGCACTCTAAAGGCTTGCTCAACCTCAGAGACATCATAAGTCCGCAAAGGTTGCGGTGGGTGCAGCCCATGGTCCGCAAACTTTGCTACGAGTCCTTCAAGATCGCGGCGAGCATATTCTGGCCAATCGTGGAGCCAGAGCGACCCATCAAATGCGTGGAAGGACGCATTGTTTCGAAATGGGAACATTGGGAGGTTGTTATTCGATAAGATATCCTTTCGTCCGATTTCAATGAAGCGGCCGTTGGGAGCGATGCATTCCCATGACGCTATCAAAGCGTCTCCAACCAACGAATTGACGACTACGTCCACTCCTCTCCCTTTGGTGACTCTTAAGATGCCTTTGGAAAAGGCACAATCTCGGCTGTAGAAAATGTGGTCTTCTGGAATGCCGTAGGTCTCCGTAAGCAGCCTCATCTTCTCCCGCGAACTCACAGTGGCGAAGATCGCGCCAGCACCGATTGCTTTGGACAATTGGAGCAAGGCTTGTCCGGTTCCGCCAGCGGCTGAGTGGACGAGGATTGTTTCTCCGGGCTGCAACCGGGCTAATCGATAAATAACCTGTCCCGCGGTACCAAACTGGGTGGGAATAGTAACGGCAGTGGTGAACGATAAAGTGTCTGGAATCTTGAAAGCCCCAAAACAAGTGCCCTTCGAGAAAGTCTTGAAGGCCTCTTTTGTTATCATGACAATCCGATCGCCAGGTTTGAAGCCAGTCTTCGCGCCCGCACGCGTAACGACTCCGGAACATTCCTGACCCATGTTTGCGTAAGGCAACTGGCCGAGTGCCACTAAGCAGTCTTTGAAATTCATTCCAATTGCTCTTGTCTCTACCTCGACCTCGTCCGTTCCGATTGGCAGCGTGGTAGAGTTATCCTCGACAAAATGAAGGGTGTCAAGGAGTCCTACCCGGCCCACGGTTAATGCAAGCGATGGGGCGTCCTTGATTCTGGTCACGCGCTCATTCTCTTTCGATGACCTCAGACGGATCTGTTCACTCGAATATGGGATTGGTGCCAACCGAGGAACGTGCCAGGTACCTTCCACCTCCAAGTACTCCGCATCGATCATTGCGGGATTGCGTTCAACATGTCTTCCCAGGATTACCTGAGCTAGACTGTCCAATTGCCATTGCGAAAGTTCTTTCTCGGCCTGGAAAGCGACAGTTGTCATTGTCAGGTCTGATCGTTCGTTGCAAAGAGATCGACATAGCCCATTGATGATGGCGAACTCCGGTTTTCCGGCCAGTGTCCCTCCCGCAAAATTTAGCCACAGGACATCTTTCGCGGCCAAAAAGAACCTGTGGAGCGAGTCAAAAGCCTCGCGCGTCAACTTATACAGAAACAATTGATCGATCTCCAACAGAACAACGAAAATAGCATCATCCAACTTTTCTACAAGTGCGGCATCCCCGAGGCTGACAGTTTCTGCAGGGGTGATGTTCGAATACTGCAAGCATGTCTCTAGCATTCCTGCAATAGTATTTTGGACCTCTGAAGTCTGGTCACGTACTACCACCACCCGCTTTTTCGTTTTGCAAGAGCCATTGGTGGTGGAAATGCCGTTGCTGACGATCTGCTGCGCATCTTCGAGCAACAGCCAAGAGTTGAGGGGTCGAAATTCCATGTGGTAGGCCGGCTGCGACACTTGATCATCGTAGTAGCCGGAGTCGTTCTTGTAATCGGCTACCTTTGTCATTCTCAGGTCGTCAAATTGCAGTAACACCGCATCTTTGGAAGAGCTCATAGCAAATCCTCCAAAATCTGCACTGCGTGCATCCGCAACCTTGGTCCAAGCACAGTCCTGGATCAAACTGCTTCTAGGAAAGCTAAGGCCACTCTTCCTGAGCACAAGACTCCGAAGGAACGTCGGAACCATGGTAGAGATGCGGGCTTTTCCCCCTTTGTTGTTTACCGCCATTGCTATGTGAAATATGCTGTCGAGAGTTGTCGGATGAATAACGTGTGGCTGCGGATATTCGTTCTCAGGCCATTCATAGAGTTTGATGCTGCCGGTAACCCACTTATCATCGAAAGTTCCGTGCACCACATGATGGAACGCAGGCCCAAGGCCCAGACCGCTGTCGGCCAAGGCGGAATAGAAAGTCGCAGAGTCGAGCGGCGTATGACATGAGGCTGTAATTGACGCGAACTTTGCTTGGGCTTCTCTCAGCTCTTCTGCGTCCTCTCTATTACAGTCGAAGGCGTTGTCGCTGCGCTTGTATGTAGCTCGGACGAAGCCACGGCAGCACTCTGTCCAGGTGTTGTTCTCGTAAGCGGACAATCTGAATTCTGACCACGACATCAAAGGTTTCGAAGAAGTAGAGTGAATGCGCATACTGAGACGGGTCTCCGTGCCAGTGCTGTCTCGTGAGACGTTCAACCACTTCAAAAACGAGACATCCTTGATCTCGAATCCGATCAGGCTTGGGCTCGTGTGGCAGAGCTGATTAGCAGCCTCAATGACCATCACGAGCATTCCGGCTCCAGGGTATACCAGAGATCCGTTGACGACATGGTCTTCAATCCACGGCATCTCGCTAAGCCGGAGATGATTTCGCCAACATGGTTCCAGGTCGTTCCAATCCATCACTGGCTTGCCTAGTAGATCCAGCTTGCCCAGGTTGCCGGTTCTGTAATTGGCGCTCATCCTCGGTTCATCCCAGTATTTGAGAGAGTGGTTGAAGACGTATTCAGGCAAATCAGCCAGAGTCGTATAATGAAAGTCCTTCCTCAGCCCATTGACATGTGTCATATCGACTGGATACCCAATACATTGTATATGACCCACAGTGCTGAGTAAGGATCGGAGTGCTGATAGCTTCCGTTTCAAGACAGCTGCATATCCTGGAAGTGCTCTCTTACCAGAGCT
This sequence comes from Lentithecium fluviatile CBS 122367, assembly GCA_010405425.1. Lineage (NCBI taxonomy): Eukaryota > Fungi > Ascomycota > Dothideomycetes > Pleosporales > Lentitheciaceae > Lentithecium > Lentithecium fluviatile. The sequence continues at coordinate 1,401,531 of MU005576.1, read as the reverse complement.
CAGAAGTATGTCGTTGATCGGCCCCTGCAGTGTTGAATGAGGTCCAATTTCCACGAGCATGTCAGCCCGGAAAAGGTTACGATGACTGAGGTCGAGCTTTTTTACGGCTTGTTGTGTTGAAGATGAAAGAAGCGAGTTCATAGCGCCGACGAAGTTGACTGGCAAGACCATATTCGACACCCAATAGTCTGGTGATGATAGATCATCTCTTGTAACACGCTTTCCTGTCACTGTGGAGAACATGTTGACGTTCTTCCTTGGCAGAGTGTTGTCCTGGATCCCTTGAATGGCAATCCGATAATCCTCTGCAATGGCAGACATTTGTGGCGAGTGATATGCAACTTCAACCTCCAGTTTCCTTGCAAAAATCTTCTCATCCTTGAGCCTGCTCTCTAACGCATCAACTTGAAGCGTGTCACCAGAAACAGTAACATTCTGGGGACTGTTGACGCACGAAACAGTCAAGTTGCAGCTGAGGAAAAATGCGGACACCTGCTCGATGTACGGAAGCACCTCATCTTTGGATAAGCCTACGGAGATCATTGAACCCTCTTTATTTGGACATTTTCCAAGCCGCTCGGATAATGTACCCCTGAAGTAGGCGATCTTCATAGCCGATTCGGCTGATATGGCGCCTGCGCTATAGGCCGCTGCAATCTCGCCCGATGAATGGCCGATCACAGCTGTGGGATGAATATTGAAGTGGCTCAACAAGTCGACGAGTCCGATCTGGAGTGCAGTGCATAAAGGCTGCGACATCTTGGGGCTTCGCAGCTCAGCACTACTTGCCTTCACGAGTTCTTCTCGAATATTCCAAGAACAACCCATTGCGAGCAAAGCCTCTTCTGACCTCTTCAGACTAGATTGGAAGGCGGGTAAGATTGCCAGTTCTTTACCCATCCCTCCCCATTGCGCTCCTTGACCTGTGAACACGAAGGCGAGGCCAGGTCCTGTGATAGACTTCTTCGCCGGCGAGACGATACTGTCCAATTTGCGCAATTCCTCCGCGGAGGCGACTAAGGCGAATGACTTCCATGGCAAGGATGATCGTCGCAAACACAGTGTCCACGCGAGGTTGTCGAGATAATCGGTGCTTTGAAAGGTAGTTACGTTGGCAAAGTGTTTCGTATATTCCTTGGCCTGTCTCTGTACCCCAGCTTCATCGTGGGCCGAAAGAACAATGACTCGCGGTATTTCTACGCAAGTTTCGGCGTGAACTACGGACGTGTCTTCCGTGAGGTTAGGTTCGGGCGGCGTCTGGACTGTACAATGATGGGCGGAGAGGCCACGCTCGTTGAGGAAGTGAAAGACGTCATCAAGTACGACATGCTGACGAGACATTAGTCAGAAACACCCACAAGACTCGTGGAACTTTAGGCATACCGCATTTGTTCCAGCGTTCCCAAACGAGTTGACGGATGCTCGCCGTAGACCCTGGCGTGGCCATGGAATAGCCTGTTCAGGAAACTGTTTCTGGCGCTCAGTAAAAATCCCTTTTTGGCAATATCGGGCGGATTACAAACCTTTATCTTCAAGAACTCTGCGTCTATCTTTGGATTGATTCTCTCAAAATTTGTGTTTGGAGGTATAATGCCCTTCTCAAGCACGAGCATCGTCTTGATCACTCCAGCAATGCCGCTTGCACCTTCTAAGTGTCCTATGTTGCTCTTGACTGCACCAATCCATAAAGGGTCCTCCTCAGTGCGGACGTGTCGGAATGCGGATCCTAGTGCAGTAGCCTCGGTAGGATCGCCTACAGACGTCCCGGTACCGTGTGCCTCAAAGAAGCGGGTAGGCTCTAGGCTTAAACCAGCTCTATCATAAACCTCTCTAATTAAGGCCAGTTGCTGTATGGCACTCGGTAGGGTAATGCTAGGCGTGTTTCCATCTTGATTGCAGCCCGTGTTGCGAATGATGCCGCGGATAGTGTTGCCATCTCGTATAGCGTCTGAGACACGTTTGAGGACAAGAATGCCGAATCCTTCGCCTCTACTGTACCCATTCCCACGATGATCAAAACTGTAACATTGCCCATCAGGCGAGAGCATGTTCAAATTCGTTAAGGAGTGCATGTTGTCTGGAGATAGCATGATATTGGAACCGGCCACAATGCTCTGTTCGCAGTTAGAAATGGTCATACGTATTTCTCTCACCTGGGGACCGCTAACGGACGTACCATGTCAGAGTCACCGGAGCGAAGTCCTTTGCAGCCAAGATCCAAACACACGAGACTACTCGAGCAAGCTGTGTCGATGTTTGCACTGTTCCCCGTGAAGTTGAAGAACCAACTAATTCGATTGGCGTTGAAGGATGACTGAACTCCTAACGCAGTAGTTGTTCCGCATTGTTCTCCATCCTTGTATGCAAGGTGTTGCCAGTCGGTTGAAAAGGATCCAGCGTAAACCGACGTTTTCGATCCAGAAACAGTCTCCAAGGGCAAACCGGCTGTTTTAAAATGTAAGTATTTTTCTTTCTATGACAACATCACTGCTACTAACCATTTTCGAGCGCATGATACGTGCACTCCAGTAGCAGCCGTTGTTGTGGATCCATGGATGCCGCATCGGTGGTTGAAGTAGAAAAAAATGGGGCATCAAAGGCAGCGATATCCTGCTCGAGAAAGTGGCTGCGATTGACAGGAATCTGGAATATCAGACCAAAACGAACCGCGGTTCCAAGTACACAAAATACTTACCTGGCCGTGTCTGTTTGAATCTGGATGATACATCGCGTTGATGTTCATTCTCTCCTTTGGAAACGCGGTTGCTGTGTTCCTTTTCTCCATCACAATTTCCCAGAGTGCGTCTTCACTTGTTGCATCTTGAGGAAACCTGATAGAGAAGCCTATCACAGCTATGGCTCCCAATGAATCCATGTTTCCTGTGGCAACTGGCGTGGTTGCCACGTGCTTTTGTATATATTAGGGCGCAAATACAGTGGATTGTTCTGTACGCAGTAAAGAGTAGAGGTAGTAGAACTGTCGATGATGAATACTCTTGATTTTCTTCTCGCAAGTACAACGGAAACAAGGCAAGTTAGTCTCAGCTTTGTGTGCTTGGACAGCTGATGAGTATGTGCACTGTGCTATGGAGGCCACTTATTTTCGGTGTAGGTGGCGAGCTGCAAGCTGCAAGCGCCACCGGAAACATATCGTTCCGCTCGCCGTCCGAAAAGGCAGCTACTACGACTGAGCGCGGTCCTCCTGTAGCCGATCTGACCGAATAAAGTCATCAAGGATCCGTTGCATCTAGCAGTTGCTGAGTTCTTGCAGGCTACCCCAGCAGCACATGTCCGAGTGTGACCAGACCCGAGAGAGTGATCGGCCTGGTTAATATCACAAGGGTTCGCAGTAGTCACGCTGCACACTTCAGGTGGCCTAGAGATCCAATTGTTGGCTCTATCAAATATTGATTGGGGACATACTTCCTCATCAGCTTTGGTCTTTTCATCTTGACACTCCCTTTGCACTTTCAGATACACAGAGCCTCAAGATGCATTTTTTGTGTCTACATGGTCTAGGAACGAACAATCACGTATTCCAAACACAGACTGGTAAGTCAACAGCTTGCGTGAGTAGATATAACGAATATTTACTGACCTGTTATCGAGCAACCATACGGTACGACATGGACAAACATCATACATTCGAGTTCGTCGAAGGGACTGAGGTCATGCCAATAGCAATAGGTACTGTATATCACCTGCAGCCGTGCACTTGCTTACTGGCCGAGAATGACTGACGACCACTAGAGATCGCAGGTCACTACCCCTCGGGCGATACCTACTTCGGTTACTACACGTCGGACTCCGAGAGTATATTGCAAGCTCTTGATCGACTAGAAGTGTACATTGCGGAAGAAGGTCCTTTTGACGGTGCCATCGGCTTTTCGCAAGGGGCAACCCTCCTGTCGACCTATCTGATCAAACTGGGCCGGGAACAACCAGGACGTATCCCACCATTCCGGTGTGCAATTTTCTTCTCTGCGGCACAACCTCACGACATTATCGCGTTGGCCGATGGTGTGCTCAAAGGTGTGGAGCCCGATGCTGAGGGACCCCTCATTCGCCTCCCTACCGCGCATATGTGGGGGCATAAAGACACCACATACAGAACTGAAAGCGAAATACTTTGCTCGATGTGCGAACCGAGTCTTCGCGACACATATGTCCACGGACAAGGCCACGAGATCCCTGGTCCAAGGGCAAAGGAGGACGTACAGTTCTGTTTGCGGACAATTCGTCGCACAATTGATAAGGCAGCTGTAGAGCATTGATAGTATCTGCTGTGTAACGCTCACTCTGTCCTGGTATCTCTAATATAATATAATCGAATTAATGCATCTGCCTCTCTAGCGGAACCTCTCCAGTCCGTTCCAGGGTAATCAATAGGTGGCCGGAAATAATTCGTGCGAGATCCTTCCCTTCCCGTCCCAACAGCTCCACCATTCGACCACCTAAGTGGCCATTACTTCTAAGGATAGGCGCCGAGACACACCAACGACGCAACACCCTCGCACCTTTGTATATTACAACCCCTCTCCAACGCGCTGCTGTGCTACCAAAATATCAGTGCCATTGGATGGGACAAGCTGAGCGGCCAACAGGTGGCCGGGAATAACTTCTGTAGGACTTCGATCCCTCCCTTCCCGGTCATATCAGGTTTTCCAAATACCAACTGCCTATTTGGTCATTACCCTGAACCGGCGTCCGAAGACGTCTTTTGTGCGCCGGGGCCGCATTTTAGCGTCTTATATTTTCAGCTCCTCTCCTCAGCCGACGGGAGCCCCGCAAACGAGTGCGCTACCTCCCGGATAAGCTTTCTCTTAGCTTGCAACTTTATTCCTCTCTATTACAACGTTCATCATGCTATCTGGCGCGGGAAGAGCAATTCTGGCTGAGTATTACACGCTGCTGCTCTTAGCCTTCCTCCTTATCTCAGTACGTGCCTACGTGCGTATTCGGATCACGAAGGGAAATTTCCAATCTTGGAGTTGGGACGACTCTAGTATCATACTTGCTTGGGTAAGTGCATTGGCTTCTTTGCCTTCAAATTGTTAAGGACGGTTTCTGATCGGACGTTGCGATACAGATATTCCTGTTGATCGGTGCAATTCTCATCCAGATCGAGGTCAATCTCGGTTTAGGAAAACATATCAAGAATTTGAATAACGGAGAACGCGATGCACTCGACATACTCAAGTACAACACCTTCTTCCAAATGGTCAACGTTCTTTGCACCCTGGTTACAAAGATATCCATCAGCTTCTACATCCTGCGCATCCGAGACGACAAGCGCGTAAGGTGGACTCTGGCGACTCTCATGACCTTCATGACCTTGGCCACTATCGCGGTGATTCTAGTGCTTTCGCTCTCATGTCGACCTCTTAGGAAGCTATGGGAGCCCGAACTGCCCGGTTCATGTCTACCGTTGACCACGGTATATAACGTCGCATACGTACAATCAGCGTTCACCATTGTTATTGACATCGGGCTGAGTCTGGTACCTATCCTTATCTTGTGGAATGTCCGGATCAAGCCAGGTCGAAAGACTCTTATCTGCACGCTGATGAGTTTGGGTTTCATCGCTACCATTTCCAACGCTTTGCGGAACAAGTTTCAGACTGAGCTCACAACCAAAGACTTCACATGTAAGTCCATGCTGATGTGGAGTGTAATTTCCCTCACTGACAAATAACTAGATGATATGACTGGGGTGACCGTGGTTGCGATCTTGGAGCTGTCCAGTGGAATAATTGCGGCTTGTATCCCTGCTTGTATTCCCATATTGAAGATTCGCAAGATAAAGGGAGAGCGCTCGACTGCGCAAGGTTACTCTTACAGCCGGACTATAACCAGAAGCGTTGTGACCCCAAAAGTAACTGCAAATAGTTTCACGAGCAGGAGTGAAGTGTTGCCCAAGAGCGGGGACGAGGACGACATGATACCACTTAGATAAGTAATACCAGGTCATGTGTTGTTTGCCGAAGTCTATGTTTTTATGGCCGAGAATTCTGCTACCTTGACCCGTTTTGCGGTTAATAGCATGCTTCAAGCATGGGGCTGATGATTTCGGTGCGGACGACGTGTGTGTGCAGAGAGAGCAATTTCGTGATTTCATCACCGCGGTGCATAATCGAGGTTGAATACCGTTTTGCATAGACCTCCAGCGATCTTTGCTGCATTCGGAGTGCGCAATATCGAGAGATCGGCAGTCAGATTCTTAGAGCATCCCACTACGCAAACCCAGCAATCTAGAGGCTTAGAGATTATGCCCGACGACGATATCACATTCAGTATTGTCTCCAATTCGTGCGGGGTCACCTTCGGTCCGTGCTGAGCCCTAGAAGCGCATGAAGCCATACGAAAACTGCTTCGCTATGCCGTAGAAGTTACCTAGCCAGTGTGGTAGCTGACCTCTCGGAGTCCGAACCTGAATACTGGGGTAGAATTGAGTAATTACCGGTAACTGAACTGATAAGAGATTCGAAGGTCATTATGCATGGTTCCATTTATTGCCCGACTGCGGGCCGTTGCGACGCAGGCGAACTAAAGCAGGCTAGCTTCTCAGGGATCACCGTAGAGTTCGGTACGCCCGGTGTTAAATGCCTTGATTTCTCAGTCCGCCACTCACCGGTGACCAGCTTTCAGGCGATCGCTCAAGAACCCCAGTTACAAACTAGAGCTCTTGCTGCTCTTGTCAATCCCTTTGACAATCTGTGCAACTTGGTGGCTAATAGCAATCAGATCCATTCCCTCGTCAAGTAGCAGGACTTGCAGATCCATCCTTCCGTTCTGGATGCCTTTAGCTTCCGTTCGCAGATACAGCCACCGAACTCCTTCCTCAGGTAGTCTCTTCTTGATCTCCGTAGACATGGTCAGGGTGGCGTGAACCAACGAATGTTTGAAAAACTTGGATCCATCTTCTGGCAGCGAGCCATCATCAGGGAGCTCCCTCCAATTCGTGACACCTGCCTTGCGGGCTTTTTCCTGCTTTGCAGCGAAATTGAGGGTTGCTGCAACACTACCGACAGGGGTCACGCCAAGGTGTGATGGCACAAGGTTTTCCTGTATAGGAAGGTTCAAATCGGCAGCAAACTGAATCAGCTCGTTGTTCCATCGTGCGTATCTGACTGAAGAGTCCTTCGAACCTAATGGTGAACAATCCCAGCCTGGCGTGATCCACTGTTCAATGAACGCGATGCTACGTGGCCACTGCTTCGGTATGTAGTTTTTGACACTTGCATATGCCCGTCGGAATCCATCCGGGTGGAACGCCGTGTGGTAGCATGTCCAATCGGGGTCATCATGTATCTCCAATTTGCGGAGGTTGACAGTCCGTGGCGGGGGGGATAATTGCCATGCGGTATCTACAGTGATCCCAGGGATGGCGAAGTTTGCGACTCTGGCAGCAGTAAGCCCATATCCTCACGTTGGAACAGGAGTGAAATTGAATATCGACCGTTTCACATACGTAACGTTTGTTGAAGCCGCAAGCTTGGACGCATCTCCTTGGAAAGCATCGACACGAAAGGTAGACCAGGCTCTACCCAGATTGACCTCGTGTAGTCTCATGACGATGGGACCTTTTGATGGAATTATTGGTCGGAAGAACTGAACATAGGCGGAACGAACGTCCGTCTGATCCTTGGTTTTGACGTGTTGGGCTGCATACGAGACGACATATTTGGTCAGTGTACACGCTATAAAACCACCAACACTGACTGCAGTTGTTAGAGTCTGCATCTGTTCTTTGTAGATTGTAGGAACTTACCAGAACCGTAGCAAATCGACTCTGGCAAGTCAAGGAGACATTGCGCTGATACAGGGCCTTGCAACTGCAGCGCTCTCGAGGGGTCTTGTTGAGACATCGTGTGAGAGTTCGAAGGTTTGGATGCTGCTTGCCCAGGCTGGTGAAGGCTTATGTAGGTGCGCGGCGCGGTTGGTGGAGGTGTGATGTCAAAGTGTCAGCCGACCCGGACTCCCGGGTCTCGAGCGAGCCTTCCACTTCAAATGGCAATCTAATGACTTTTGCTGACCCAAAGATTCTCCTCACCTTTCTACCTGTCTCAATCAACTACTACCATGCCTACTCCTAAACTGCTTTCTCAATGTCCCGAATTCCCGCCAACGGTGCCGGTGGCAGATCTCCCCGTCTTCTCGTTCGTCAAGATCGGCGAACATGACGCCGATGAGGGGAAAAGACTTTTCGACGCATGCCGAGAGTACGGGTTTTTCCTGCTCGATCTGAAGTCGTCAAAGATAGGAGAGAACCTTCTTCACGATGCGGAGCACATGTTTGAACTCACCACGACCACTCTGGGCTTGGCTGAGTCCGTCTTGAGCAAATATGCGTACAACCCTCCCAAAGATCTACTTGGGTAGGTCACCCCCAAATTCTCACACTTTTAAATGCGGAAATGACTGATGACACACTGAGATACAAATGCGCTGGCAAGCTACGAACAGACGACGGCAAACTGGATGCAATGGAGATGTACACGCTTGGTCAAGACGACATCATAGGCAACATTCCTCCGCGAAAGAATCCTGAAACGATAGAAGCACACAGAAAGGAGTGTCAAGAATTTTTCAGACATGCGCACGCCGTCATGACTGTGTTACTTGGAGCTTTGGACCGGGAGCTCGGCCTCCCGCCTGGAACACTCGAGCGACTTAGCCCCCTAGACAAGCCTTCCGACACATCTCTCCGTCTCTTGTTGAGTCACCCACAATCTATCGTAGACAAGAACCGCATCACACTTGGTGGCCACACCGACATTGGAACTGCGACTCTACTCTTCCATGTTGCTGGTGGTCTCCAAATCTTGCCCGCCGGTAGCGAGAACGTACACTCAAACTGGCGATATATCCGGCCTGAACCTGGATGCGCACTTATCAATCTTGGAGATACACTGGTTGAATGGACAGGTGGATTGCTACGCAGCTCGCTGCACCGTGTTGTGACCGCTCCGGGTGCACAGGCTTCTGTACCACGTCAGAGCCTCGCTTACCTGGTACGGCCCGAGCGGAATGCATCTATGCGCAGGCTTGAAGGCGGTACTGTGATCCCTCGCATGAAGGAAGGTGAAGAGGCGGAAACGAGGTCGGTCAGTGAATGGGCGGCTTGGAGGGCTCAACAGATTATAAAGGGTGAGCTGAAACCGCACACTAGGGGAGGAAAGCCGGTGTAGGCTTGACGTGGTATTCAATTTTGGGAAGTTTAACGTCCTTCAATACTAGGCCCATTCCAGCTTAAACATAAGTGATACGTTCTATCTGTCCCCATTCTCGGCGACTACTTCATGAAGGTTACATGCTTCGCCGCCTCGGGATTCACCCAGTAGAGACAGCATATCTGGCCTCGCATAATGACCCACAGTATCAATGAAAATCTTTGCATAATCGATATCCGCTTTCAATATCGCCTCAGCACCCGTACTGGTGGGCTCACCCAAGGCTTTCCCATCCGGGCCGAAGATCATAAAAAAGCCGCCTCCAGGCTAAGAATCTGTCCGCCTGCTATCCCTCACTAGCAAAGGACAGAGCCCTATGAATGTATAGCAAACATATCGTCTTGGTTACGTGATTCACAAGCAAATTGTTCTTCTCCAAGTTTTCCTCGGTGATAATCTGCAAAGTTACTAAAACAAATGTCTGTCCCTCGAACGCCATAAAATGACTTGCTTGATAGCTAGCTTCTCCCGTCTCGTGGTAAAGCCACGGCTGTTTCTCCGGATCCGGCATTTCAAATTCGGCAGGCCACGAGGCGACGTGAATCTGTACCCTCTGGCTGTACTCGTAGTACCTCAGCAACCTGCACACCAATCAGCTCAAACCTCCAAGCTTTCAGCACCTCCTCCACTCCACTCACGGCTGCAAATGCTCCCAGCAATTCAAACCCCCAATCCTCCCAAACGGGCTATCGACAACGGTCTTGAGGCTATCTGCCTGCTCATCACCCCGCAGCATGCGCTCTACATGCGTAGGCTTGATCTTCCATCAGTGGTGCACAATATCGCCTTCCGGGGAGATGAACGACTGCGCCATGTAGAGTGATGCACCGTCGCGCTCGCTGTAGCCGAGCATCACGAACATGCTGGCTTCTTTTTCGGCGGTTTGGATGTGACGCATTTCGGGGGAGTCTTTGATGAGGGAGTTAGCCATGTACTTGTGGATCATTTCGACGCTGCCTTTGAGATTGTTAGATCGAAGGAGGGGTTTAGGGAGGTGGATCTGGGAGCGTACCAATTACAGAAGTCGTCCTATGCCCCTAGGCACGATGCATCGAGTCAGTATATTTTCGCGGGCGCAGAAGTGGGGGCGGGGACGAGTATACCACGGATATCCGGGAATCCACACATCTGGGAAGCCCAGCACCTTGACGCCATCCGCAGCGGCAGACTTGATTAGAGAAGTCGTCTTCTCGACACTGCCTTGGAGATCGAGCCATACCGGCTCTGAGCAAGGCGATGCGAGGTCAGTATAGCTCATTGGACTTTAGGATTAGTTTCTTGTGGTCACATACCGCCTTGCGCGGATCCGACGCGCACTTTGGTGGACATCTTTGCAGGCGCGATATGTTCGAAATAGGAGGAAGAGGAAGGTGTGGAAAACATTAGTCCACAAGCTCGATCGGCTCACAATGTGTTTATACCATGCCCATCATGCAGACAACGGTCCCCAGGGGGACGCGTCTAGATGTCGACCGCGTGGTCAGGCGTGGAGAAGGTGGAGTAGGATCGCAATGTACTTCCCTCCTTCGGCACATGCAATGCCGATCGATGCAGCATCTTCTTTCCTTTTCTCAACTGCATGACCCCTCTCATATTTTCTTATCAATAGCCAATGGCAGTGTAAGGTGCAGCGTATTGCCAGCATTCTCCATTCTGGTACGAACGGTGAGATTGCAATGTACTGCCCTGCCTTTGGGGTTATCGATAGGGTCCTGCGCGTCTTGCCGCAATAGGACTAAGGGGCTTTGGATGCTGTAGGAGGGCGACTCATCTCTTGCCGGATCAAGCAAGTACAGGAGAAGACCATGTGCTCTTATTAACGGCAGAGATGGAGTCGAGTCCATCTTCGGTAAGAGCGCTGGGCGAAGTGTGGGCTGTGTCTTGAGCGGGGATCTGCCGTGTATGCGGAAGTGGCATTGGAGTACCTTGAGGAAAGACCGACTATCGGGACGGTGGAAGTTAGGATGCGATCCAAGAGGACTAGAGACTTAAAACGCGCCAGATAGTTCAATGTTGACCGTCGCATCGCTGTTGAGTGTATGTATGACTACCATAGGTGCCGGGGCAGGTTTTCTGCCAACTACGAGTAAGCCACGATTCCAACGCTTCGCAAGCCATTGCTCTAAATTGCCCTTCACATCTTCGACCACCCTCGAAAATACGCGCACCGACCTACGTAGTTCCCGTCCCATCTCGCTATCGTGCTAATGGGTGCAGTATTTTGCGATCAACGTTCCATTGGACCATATTAGCGGCCGAATCATGCAGTGCGATATGCGGCTTACAGTACCTTTTTAATAGGCTGTTATTAGGTCTGGGTCTGCCGTACCGAATCTTTGAGAACGTCTGCAGGTCGGCCGGGAGTTCGCAAGTACTGTCAGCTCTATTAGATATAGTTCGACCGATAAGAGCGTAGCAAGGTTCTAAATATTTAAGCGACGCATCGGCCAGATACCTCTCTACGTCTTTGATGTATATGAAGGTCGCTGCAGCGGTGTCGGATCACCTATCTGCTCCGACCTGAGAGCTTCACCATAGCATCTCTCGTCCCTCGTCCCATCACCCCTTCCTTTACGCGAAGAATAGAGGAGCAATACCATAAACCATAAAGGGCCCCACAGCCCAAGTCGATGCAGGCACCGGCTCCGGCCCCGACTCAATGGAACCGACCAGCACTGGATCTGGCAACCTAAAACCACGGCTCTCAACGCTGACCATGGTGGGCATGAGTTTCGCCATCTTGAAGTGCACCCCCCGTCCATCCCCCTACACCCCGAATTGACACCTCTACGTATAGCACATGGATAGCCCGAGCCGGTAGTCTCGGCCTAGTGATGCCTTCAGGCAGCTCCGTCGCCTTCGCATACGGCTTCATCTTCTGCGTATTGTGCAACCTGTGCATTGGCGCGAGTTTGGGGGAGATGGCGAGTATATGGCCGACGGCGGGTGGGCAATATCATTTCACTTGCATTCGGCCTCCCCCTTCCTTTTCCAGTGCCGAGCTGATGGGGTTTTGGTAGTCTCTCTGCAGCGAGAAGTGGAGGAATATTGCTAGTTTTTGCGTGGATTGGACTAGCATCGTCGGATGGCTGACGCTAGTTACGACCGAAGCATTTTTCTCGGTGCAGTTCTTCTCGGCGGCGGGTGTTGTGGGGTCGGGTGGGAGGTATGTCCCTGAGGCTTGGAAGACGTACTTGATTATGGTGGCGATCTCGACGTATGGGATGTTGGTTAACGTTAATTTGTTTGGGAACCGCTTTCTAGGAAAGTATAATGATGGCGCGCGTAAGTTCTTTTCCGTTTCATCAGCGAAGTTCCCATCACAATCAGTAATTGGGGTCTCTCGTGATGCTGGAAAGGCATTGCTAATGAATATGGTAATGTACTGGTCCATCACCGGCGTAATCGTAATCAGCATCATCATCTTAGCAATGGGCGACAAAAATGATGCCGACTTCGTGTTCACCAACTTCGTCAACGAAACCGGGTATACAGACGGCGTGGCCTGGATACTTGGCCTGCTCCAAAGCGTACTGAGCTTAATTGGATACGACGCAGTCATACACATGACAGATGAAATGCCATGGCCCAGATCAGACGCGCCGAAAGCGATTCTTCTTTCCATCGTCGTCAAGGGTGTAACCGAGTCCGAGTTCCAACCCTCTAGCGCGTTGGGAAATTTGACGGATGGGGCTGACGTGGCATAGTGGAACCGCTTTCATCTTGATGTTGTTTAGTCTTACAGTCCAAGAGATGGTGTTTGGAATGGAGACTGGTATGGCGATTACCGAACTCATGTATCAGGCAACCAAGAGCCGGGCGGCTGCTGTCGTCGTGACGGTCATGCTCGGCGTCTGTTTCATCAACGGGACCATGGGAAGTATGACGAGTGCTTCACGTCTGGTCTACGCGATGGCGCGTGAAAAGAGGATGGTGTTCCCTTCGTTTAAGTCCTCGTCTCTTCCATGCATCCACCTCCAAGTCCATCAAAAAGATCTTGTTGATCAAATCGATGCGGATTCGACCGCATTCGCAAAGGGTTGGACGACCCCTTCGAAGCCATCACCTTCACCCAAATCTTCGACCTCTGCTTCGGTCTCCTCTATCTGGGCCCCACAATTGCATTCGGCGTCTACACCACCTCCTGCACCATCTTCCTCAATCTGTCCTGCGCCATGCGCATCGCTATCCTCCTCTTACGGGGTCGCGCCGTTCTCACAGCTCATCACTCGCCCGCGAAGCCCTTCACATTAGGGAGATGGGGATATCTGTGCAGCATCGTAAGCGTGGTGTTCGTGGGCGTTACGACTGCGTTTTTTCTGCTTCCCGGCAGCAGTGCCAGTGAGTGGGAATAGTATGAATTATGTTAGTGCGATGATTGGGATCTTTTTGGTGTTGCTGACGACTTATTGGTTTGTTTATGGGCGGAGGTTTGAGGGTCCGGTAAGCTTCCTGTAGACGGTCACAAAGGCTATCGTGGCTAACATTTAGTGTAGAAATACGATGTCATCATTGGTGTCGCGGAAGGTGAGCGCGAAATTGCCGGTGTCGTAGGCGCGATTGGAGAAAAGGATAGAGGAGATTGACGCTAGGTGTGTAGAGTGAGGGTGGTGTATCATGTAGTTGGTCTAGCATAGCATTTTAGCTCAAGTGAACTAGTGGCGCGGTGTCGGTATCTTTGGTGTGGTTCAAAAAGCCGGTCGTGTGTGTAGAGCCGCTCACGAGCTTTCGGAACGATCGGAATACGGACCCTGAGATTGTTAAAGATGATGACGTCTTCGACTATCGACGCGACGCGACGACGTCAAAGTATATAGTGAACATGTAGGCCCGCACTCACCGACTTCTTCACACCCTTGCTTTTCTGCCTCTCTTGGGTTTCAGAATATTAATATCCAATATGGGCAACGCACAATCCACTGTGCGCATTCTCGCGCCAATCTCTTTCCTTTACGACTTCGCTGCGCAGCAATATGGCATATTCTCCAGCCCAACCATGCTGGATATCCACAACAAAAACCTTGCTGCTTTCTCACCACAGCCATTCTTCATCGCGGGCTTCTTCTTCCCACAGCAACTCTTCCAGCTCGCGTATCTATGGAAGCTGTGGAGAAGAGAAGGAACGAGCGCGGAGAGGGAGACGATGGAGAAATATGCGTGGGCGTATTCTCTGGGGAACTTTTGCATCGGAAGTAAGAGCATCTAAGCTATGAGTGAGGGTGTTTTGCTTACCATTCGCAGCGTGGATGTTCTTCTGGAACTCGAACAATCTCGAGACATCCAACATCTTCGTCATCATCAACACGGTATCGCAGCTCTCCTACATCGCGACACTTCTCCCTCCCCTGGACACACGCTCAACGTCTAACGTGCTCACCCACATCGTCGCCAAGTCCTTCGCGGGTATCGGCGTTCTCGACCTGCTGCACAACACCTCGGCCGCATATTACCGCGGCGTGCCGCCCAGTTCACTCGTACAGGTAGCGACTGGAGTAGGTTTTGCCGCTGCAGCAAGCGTCAGTGACTGGATGCTCGGAGGGTGCCTTGTCTATGATCTCGTTGCGCTCAGCATGGGACAGGAGGGCGGGTGGAGCAGGTTGCTTGGTGGATATGCGGTAGCGACGGCGGGAATCGTGGGCTTGAGGAACTGGCTTTAGTACGTCTCCTGGCGAAGAGAGCTTGCTCAAGCGCGCTGACGGCGGATAGTCCGAAGTGGAAATCTCAAAGGGAAGGCGCGTATTCGAGAGTTGGGGACGAGGATGCTTAGGTCTAGCGGTCCGGAATACCTCCCTTTCAAACTTGTATTATACAATGTCTCTCCCAATAGCGGACTCTGTGAGTTCCACGATCTGTTCTGAATATGATTTGGATGCGCCCCAGAATATCTCTTGATCATCCACGGTTTCTCTGCACTTGTACCTCCGGCACACTTGCGGAGCTTAAGTATGGTACACACCATCTGTACGGGGTCGCGTGGTGTTTGATCTTAGTTCGACATTGGCTGCCCCACGGGTTTCTGTTACGTTTCCAAGGACGGGCAAGATGTTAGTGAAGCTTATTAGTTGGATGGGCGCCGAGGTGTGGGCTCCGATGGCGGAGGCGGCGGCGTCTCCAGCGGCAGCGACTGCTATGTCTCCTGGTAGGCGTCGACTGGGTCAAAAGCCTTGAACTAACGCAACTCTCGGATTCTTGAAATGAACTGAATGCAAACGCGATATTTCGAGCATAAGACGTTCGTGTGGTGGTATTAATTCGCGCTGATGTGGTCTCCGGCCGGTTCGCGCTAGCGGCGGAAGTGTCCAGGTGTCGCGTGCGGAATCAAGACACCAAGCGTGCCACGGGCGAGATAAGGGCCTTATCAAGACATCCCACCCGTCGCTTCTGCGCACACATGATGCCTCCCGATAGCCGCCATCTGGGGTGCTGGAGCCTCGATTGTCCGTATTCGGTCATCCGCGCTCGCTGGAGGATCGCCGTGCAGTCAGTCCGACAGCGTTGGAGCCTCCACTCAGTAAGCTGTTGATGACTCCCAACAGCCCTTCTTTCCGCCCCGTCACCTATCCTCTGCTTCTCTTGCGATAGCCCGGCTATAGCATTCTTTCTTGTTTCTAATTGCTTTTTATATCGCCCGAGCCTTGCGTGGTTGCTTCGTATTCGAGTCTTGCGTTCGCGCTTCCCGGTCGGCATCAACGTCATCGTACGAGAGGGTTGGGGACCGCGCCTATTCACCAACCGGCCCTTGGACATTCAAGACGTCTTCCCGGAGTGACTGCGAGCTTCAACCACCCTCCAGCTGAAGTTGAGGGCGCGACTGCGCCTCGGGACCACCACCAAGACAGCCAGCCACCTGGACGTTGCACCTGACGCCCCGCGCTCCAGGCGACAAATCCGCCTCTCGCGAACATAAGAGGTGGAGCGAGTCTTACAGCTTTGCAGGTTGCCGGCAGCTGAGGAGCTTATAACTAGCTCTCGGTTCGCACCCCCGTCTCACCATCGAGTGCGCCATCGCTGCACCTATGACAACATGCCCCCCTACCTTTCGCCCCTACACATAGCCGATCCCTCGTTGCCAGCGCACTGCGAGCCCGCGAACCAGTTCCTGTACAATCTTTCCGTCTCCATCGGCACCTGCATACCTACAAACCTCGCCCTCATCTCCACGCTGCTCGGCACCGCAAGCATCATATCGTGGCTCTTCGCACAGCTGCCGCAGATATATAAGAACCACCAGCTGAAGTCTACTTCGGGTCTCAGCATATTCTTCCTGACAGAGTGGCTGTTGGGCGATCTGTCGAACCTGCTGGGCTCCGTCTTTACACAGCAGGCGACATGGCAGGTCATAATCGCGAGCTACTACGTCTTCGTGGATTGCGCTCTGTGCGGACAGTGGGTGTGGTACGGCCTTTTGCAGCATGGAAGACCTCTCCGGTCCATCTGGAGAGGTCCCGGTAGCTCAGGCAGCGGAAGCGGCCCGTCTAGTATGAACGAAGCCTGGGACGGAATGAGCATCGCAAGCAGCGAGAGTGATCGAACTGCTGTCACTCATCCCCCGAAGACTCCAGACAGCGACAAGAAAGACCAGCCTCTAAGCAGCCCAGGACTGAGCATCCCTCGCCGTACGAACCCCATGGATGCATTCAGAATCCCGAATTACGCCCGCTCGCCCAGCTCCTATAAAGAGACGTGGCAAGGCAGCCCTACACCAGGGACAGCAGCTAGCAGAGACCTCCGACGAGTAGCTGCTTCTTCATCACCTATGCCATCTCCTTCGCCTAAAACCATCCTATACATCTCCCTCATTCTCGCCGTGCTATCCAACACCGCGACCGCAAAGCACGTCAGTCCCTTCGCTCCCGCACCACACCATATCTCCCACCTATCCACCCAAACTACCTCCTCCGCATCCGCCTCCCAAATTGCAGGCAAAATCCTCTCCTGGATGAGCACAGTCCTTTACCTCGGCTCTCGCCTGCCTCAATTGTACAAGAACCACGTCCGCAAATCGACCGCTGGACTCAGCTCCTCCCTCTTTGCAGCCGCCTTCTTTGGAAACCTCTTCTACTCCTCGTCCCTGCTCGCCAACCCCTGTGCATGGGAAGACTTTGCGCCGGGCGAAGGCCACGGTTGGGTCGGTCCGGACGGTAGCGTACGCTCTGACTGGGTTCTCCGCGCGACACCCTTTTTCCTGGGTGCTGCGGGCGTCCTCATCATGGACGCCGCCGTTGGCGTACAATTCTGGTGCTACGGCGACAATGAGCCTCGCGGGCGTGGCAAAGCGCGAGATGAGGAAGTCATCGTCGTGGTTTCCGACCACGGAGCCCGGAAGAAGAGGAGGTTCAGGTGGCACAGGGTCGATGGATGGATGAGGGGATGGGTCCCTGCTGTCAGCGTGGCAGGCACGCCTAGTGTGAGTCGCGCGGGTACACCGGCGGAATCACCGAGAGGCCAGAGCCCTGGTGCCAGTCATGGGTCGAAGACTATACCGATTCAGAGGGAAGGTGGGGCGTTGGATGAGGCTAGGGCGTTGTTGGGGACGTCCAGACATGCTAGTCCACGGAGCTATGGGGGCACGTCGTGAGGGTACTGCGTTTGATTGTTATAAATGGGTTTACGGGTAGATTCGCGGCATTATTTGTATGAGGGCGTGGCATTGCATTGCATTGCATTGCATGGATTGGCGTTTGCATGTTGAGACGGAAGACTGTACGATTTACGACCTGATATTTCTATTTAACGAACTGCGTTCTGCATCATCAACCTTTCTTCCGGGTCTTCGGGGACGACATGGAAGATAGAGGACAAATTTACTATGTACAAGTGCAACACGTCTAAGATGAAGCTTACGAGGACGAGATGCATTTCCATTCCTACTCCGATCCCTCACTCCTCACCTTCTCAGCAAACTGCACCAACACCTCAAAAACCCGCTTCAGATATTTCTCCTCGGCATTCAATGTCGCACTCACCACCCTGATGAAATACACCCCATCCGCCACCGTACTTGTCAGAAAGAATTCCCCCTGCGCATTCACCTTCTCATACACTTCTTTCGAAATCTGGTTCGCGGCCTCGCGGAACTGCGCATCCGCACTTGGCGTGAAGTCGTTGGTGTAGGCTTCGTGCGCGGGATCCGGTCTATTTGCAGGAGAAGAGACCTTGGGGGTTCGCGGGTTGATGTGGAAGGTTGTAAGGCCAAAGGCGGCGGGCGTGACGACGGTGAAGATATCCGGGCGCGAAGTAAGCATGCTATTGAAGTACTCGCCCAGCTTGACATGCCTGCGGATGAATTCGCGGAGACCTTGGGCCCCATAGGTCCGCAATACAAACCAGATTTTTAGACTGCGAAACCGACGCCCCAGCGGGATCTGCCAGTCCCTGTAGTCTGTCACCAGCCCGCTTTCAGTGAAGTTGTTGCGCAGGTATGCGGGGACTATGCTGTATGTGTCCAGCAGGTCTTTGCGCCGCTTGATGAAGAACGCGCTGCAGTCGAAGTTGACGAGGAGCCATTTGTGCAGGTTGAAGTTGAAGGAGTCGAAGGATGCCAAAGGAGGGCAGAGGTGCTGGTACTCGGGGCATACGAGCGCCGACCCGGCGTACGCGGCGTCGACGTGGATCCATATATCTGGGTAGTCAGCTGCGAGGGCGGCGATGCCGGCGAGGTCGTCGACGGCGCATGTTGCGGTGCTGCCGAGAGTCGCGGTGAAGTAGAAGGGCTCCAGGCCTTTAGCTTTGCATTCTTCAATAGTTCTCCTTAGGGCAGCGGCGGTGACGCTGAAGTTCTCAGAGCGTGGGGCGGGAACAGAGCGGTAGCGGGTTCCGGCGATGATGGCAGCTTTTTGGGTGGAGGAGTGAGCATGTTCGGAGCCCAGGGCTACCATCTTCCCTCGCATTTCAGCCGCTTTGTCGATTCTGTCTTCCCCTTCAGGCATATCTGCTAACCGTCTCCGAATCAATCTCTCCCTCGCCGCCACAACAGCCGTCAGCACGACCTCACTAGCCGTTCCCTGAATGATCCCCCCGCCCTCCCCCTTACTCTCATAGCACTCAGGCAACTTCAACAACTTGGCCAACCAATCCATAACAATCGTCTCCAGCTCCGTAACTGCAGGTGAGCAAATCCAGTTAAAAGCGGCCGCGTTGAACGCGCCCGAGTACATTTCGCCCAGCATGCCGGGGAAGGAGGAATTACAGGGAAAGAAGGCCATAAATTTGGGAGACTGCCAATGCGTGAGGCCCGGCATGATGACGCGGTCGATGTCGGATTGGATGGCGGTCCATGGTTCGCCTTCTTCTGGTGCGGAGGGGGGGAGGAGCGGGCGGAGGTAGCCTGGGGCGACTGAGGGGAGGACGGGGCGGTCTGCTACGGTGTCGTAGTATTGGATTACTGGGGTTGTTAGTACGTATCGATGGATCACGGGGTCCACGTACTCTCGTCAATGGCTATATGTGCAGCCTCCCGGAATTGTGAAGAATCCATGGTGGGGTAGATTGGTAGATTGATGAAATCGGATTGAGAAACACCTTGAATGTGGAATTACCCTTGGACGGACTCTTCCGTTTGATTATATATCCCTGGGAGGCTGGCTGACTTGGTAGGACGTGGCTTGTACCACAACGAAGCATCTATACATACTTGTGCGAAATCGGGTGGCAAGCAATTCCGCACTATTACCTCTTCGAGCCTAGCATCCCGGAGTGCGGAATTGCGCGCAGCGGTGACACGAATACTGCGATCCATAAATTGAGTAAACACATGCCGAGGCACGATCGTATATCAACAGTGTCTGAAACGGGCGATTCTCTATAAACTCGCTGGGAAAGTGAAACTCCGACGACTGACGTCAGCACAAGAGAACGAGAAAGAGGTCAGTCCGAGATAAGCGAGTTCTACCTGTTGGATGGTGATTCCGAACTACTAGAAATGGGTATAGGACATACAAACGCCGATACCTTGTACAGACACCCCTAAATCAGTATCGCCGCCCAACCTCCACGCCGACATTCTCGTCTGGATTCGCAAACCCCCTGGCTTTAGGCGTCGCCTTGCCAGCCACATCCTGTGGCGCTTCGCCCTTGTATTCCCATCCTCCGTCTTGTACGAAGAAGTCGACCTCGTCGATTATGTCCCAAACCACGTCTTCGGCAATCTGCTCTTTATATCTCTCACCAATGGCTCGCAATTTTCGACCTTCTGGGACCTTTGTCTCGACTGCATCACTTCCCTGCATCTGTGCAACCTTCTCTCGCTGCTTGATGATCTCGTCTGGGGGACACCAAAAGTCAGGTCCCATGTTGACCTGTGCAACACCACCATTGAAGACGGAGATGGCGGGAAGGTATCCAACCATGCCGTCGTCGAATCCTACTCTTGCGCCTGCCTTAACGGCTTCTGTCGACGGCACGCTTGCGGGAGGCAGGAACGCAAGCAGGCTCTCAAAAGCGATGCCAGTTTCCCTGCCGTTCTTGTACACTTTGATGTGGGAGTGCGGGAGTGAACGCACGCTGACTTCTTCGTGATTTGGTGATGGATGGACCTTGGGTACCGGACCGCGGTCATGGTACGCATCTACTGCCTTGGTGACCTGGTAGTCTAGCTGTTCAAAGTAGAAGTTGCCCTTGTACGGTACGGGGATGCGATCTCGGATGATGTCGAGCGGCTTCTCCAATGGGTCGCGGGAGCCCGTAATGTCGAAGCCATCGCCAAGGTCCACAGCGGGATTGTAGATGCCTTCTACAACCTTGCGATGGAGCGCAAGCGAAGGCAGCTGGATCTCCAGACCGATCACATCCCCTTCCTGGATATGCTCATCGCTGACGTATTCAACAGGCCCAGGCCTTCCATGCGGTGGACGCGGCTTCATATGTTTGCTCTTCGCACCCTTGGGAAGCGGTTTGAATATCTTGGAGGCTCGCGAGCGATGCTGCGCTTCGAATCTTGAGTCGGTGACGCCGTAGCTGTACCCGTCAAAGCCTACTGGCGCGTCTAGCGGCGCCTCCCTTCTTGCCCACCCCACCCGTATGTGAGGCCCGGGTTTGGTATCCCCCGTTTTCGGGTCAATGGGATCCTTTGGGCCGTCCACTGGTATACCTCGCAAGACCTTGACCTCAAAGTACGCCCTGCCTTCTCTTGCGACCACGTTGCCGCGTCCCATGCGCCATCCCTTCTCTTGCGTCACAATGGTCGCACTGTCATCGAAATGGAACCATTTGTCAGAGTCTTCATGGCTCATTCGCGGCCCGTACGGCTTCGAATCGCTTTGGCGGTAGAACTGCTTGTGTCGAAACAGCGGGTCTGCGACGCAATGTGTGTACTTGTAGCCCTTCTTGTTCCAAGCGTGATCCTGCGGCTTCTTAAGCTCTGTCCGCCCATCTGGTGCAACCATAGGCGTTGGCTCGCGGGAGAGAAAGATGCCGTCTTTCGGCGCGTCGTAGTCTCCGGGCTTGGGCTCCGGAATCGAGTATCGCATTGGCGAGTCTGCCGTTGGCCCATCTCTTTTCGATCTTGGGTTTGGCGTGCTTGCGCGCGTATTTGTGGAAGCCTCTCTCTTCTTAAGGGTCTCGCGCTTCTCTCGCTGCTCTCGCGGAGGAGCTCGTGGACGGGCGCGTGCCGCCGCGTCTGGATTAGGATTGAGCGGCGACGACACGGCTGGCGCATGGTCTTCCTCCAGCGTACGCTTCATCGGAAGAGCGCCGGGGGTGTTGGAGCGCGAAGTTGCCTGTGACTCGGCCATGGCGACGGTTGGGAAAGCGGTGTGCCGCTGGTGCTCCAGCTTCGCGATGCACGGAAAGCGCGACCAGCTCGTGCGCTTGGGCCACCTGGTGTCTGTGCGCGAAAAGTTGCCCACAACTTTTTGTCCCGCATCCCCCACCACGCAGCCCTCACTCCGACGACGCCCACCACGCCCTGTGACCCCGTCCAAGATGCCGAAGACACCTAAATCGCCCGGTTCGCGCGACTCGCAGCGCCACAATCCGCTCACCGAAGATTATGTGCCGACCCATTCGTTCAAGCAGAAGCCCGCAAAACGCCAGAAGCGCTCGCGAGACGAGAGCGATGGAGAGCTCTTCGTAGACAGCAAAAGCTCGAGGAAGATCCTGGAGATTGGGCGGGAATTAGCAGAGGAGGCAGAGAGCGAGAACCAAGTGCGACGACCGCCGCTCGCGAACCCCGCATTCGACTTCGAGACACGGCTGGGAGAGGATGACAGCGAGGAGCCCCATGCGCAGTATGAAGACGATGAGGCGTGGGGTGACGAGGAGGAAGAGGTAGAGGAGGTGGAAATCGACCCCAACGACCTGGCCATGTTCAACAAGTTCTTGCCCACAGACGATAACCCAATCGCATGGCCGGGCGAAGCAGCGCCACCGACAGAGGGCCAATCTACAGACCTAGCCGCCCTGATCCTCGCAAAGATTGCAGAGCACGAAGCGGGCAACCCCTCACAGCCTGAGATATATGGCGGTGGGGACCCCGAAGACGCTGTGGAGCTGCCAGCAAAGGTTGTGGAGGTGTACTCAAAAGTTGGCCTGATACTCTCGCGATACAAATCTGGGAAATTACCCAAACCTTTCAAGATACTCCCCACAATCCCAGCTTGGGAGACGCTGGTCGCCGTCACTCGGCCCGACCAATGGACACCCAACTCCGTCTACGCCGCCACCCGCCTCTTCATATCGTCCAAGCCACACATCGCCCAGCAGTTTTTGAACAGCGTCCTGCTCCCCGCCGTGCAAGACAACATCCGCGAAACCCACAAGCTCAACGTCCACCTCTACAATGCCCTCAAAAAGGCACTCTATAAGCCCTCCGCTTTCTTCAAGGGAGTCGTTTTCCCCATGCTCATAGACGGAACATGTACCCAACGCGAAGCCCACATCGTAGCGAGCGTCGTCGCAAAAGTGTCTGTTCCCGTCCTCCACTCAGCCGCCGCCATCCACCGTCTGTGCGAAATCGCCGCCGAGCAAATGTCTTCCGATCCCGAAGCCGCCGGTCCGGTCAACATCTTCATCCGCACGCTCCTCGAGAAGAAGTACGCACTCCCCTATAAAGTCATCGACGCGCTTGTCTTCCACTTCTTGCGCTTCCGTGCGGTGAGGGCCAGCAACGGGGATGCTATGGAAGTCGAGTCGGTGGCCGGGGATCTGGGCGGCACGGGCAGGCTGCCAGTTATCTGGCATCAGTGCTTGCTGGCTTTTGCGCAGAGGTATAGGAATGATATTACAGAGGATCAGCGAGAGGCACTCTTGGATCTGCTACTTACGAGGGGCCACAAGACCATCAGCCCCGAGGTGAGGAGAGAACTGTTAGAAGGGCGCGGGAGGGGTGTTGTAGTAGAACCGGCGCCTGTCGGCATGGACGGGGATGACACTATGCTCATGGCCGTCGACGCATAAAAGTCGCACTTTACCAGTTATGACAGCATTTGATGGCGTTATAGACGGAATTACAATCTGATATACCCTTTGCCAGTTTGAAATAGTCTTCCGTGCATCCATTTAGTCGTAGTACGTGGTGAGACGCCTCTTTAACCAACTGGTCGCCCATGCGTACAACCTACGAACTCACCACCTCAGCCTTTCCCTTATAAAACGCGACATAATCCTTGATCTTCTGGTACTCGGGCAAGGGCTTGGGGTAGTACCACGCCGCGTCTTTTATCTCGGTCTTGTTGGCGGTCACGGTGTAGTAGGAGGCGTCGCCTTTGTAAGGGCAGTGGGTGGAGGTGGAGGTGGGGCTGAAGAAGGATTTGTTGATAGTCGTGGGGGGGAACTGTGGTTGTCAGATCGGGATCGAGGAGAAAGGGTGTTGGTGGGTGCGGACGTAGATGTTTCCGTCGACGACTTCGTAGGTGTCGGTTTCGGCGACGAGGATGCCGTTTACGGTTGCAGTTGCGTGAGGCATAGTGTTGTGGTGAGCGCTTGGAAGAGTATAGGATTACGAGGACAGAGAAATACAGGGCGTGTAGCGATTGCACCGGATGTGAAGGGGATGGGACGGCAATACTTATGGAGCTGTGATCTTGAATGCGGAGGCGGAGGCGGTTCATGAGCTTGAGCTGACAGAGCAAGTGCGGGGACAGCTGCATGGCATCATCAATCAACATCATCAAGCAGCTGCTAACAGTTTGGGTTTGGAGACCACGTGCTGGATCAGTAATTGGAAGCCTGTCGGTCTCGGTTCCACATGCCCGGTGGATTGTTATGTGTATTCCCATTGTTGGACGCGAATGCCATTGGTTCCTGGATCGGTTCCAGATGGTTGGGAGGTACCACAGCCAGTATCATTGCCGCCTTAGGGCCAGATGGTGACCAGGTTGCCTACGACAACGTCCTTTGGTCTGCCATCTTCACCGTCAGCAGCGGTGCCATACCCGGCTGCGAGAGCCTCTCTCTCTCACAATACTTTGAGGCTTGGACGCTAGAAGCAGCCCGGAAGATCTGCGAATGCTGGCAAGACGACGAGTCAAATCCTCGCAAGAGCTCAAGAAGAGGAAAGCTCAGGGCTGGAAAGTATCCGTCCGAAATGATGAACTTCGCGTCGCGGTCGCTTGTATAAGCCTGTGGGTGGGAACCGCACTTCTATTTGAAGCACAGCTTCGTCGACAGTAAGCAATCGCAGAGTTGTTCAGTGAGTGTGCACATAGGCCATGCCTTTGACCCGAACATTGGCATTGATAACCACATTCGACGCGATCCAATAGTCACATGCGTCGTCTCAGCTTCGTCTCGCCGCCACCGGGCTCCAGCACAAAAAAATGTGACAAGACTGCATGCGGCTCACAGATCCACTCGATAAGCCTCTACGACCCACATGCCTTCCCTCCGCCGGCGTTAGCTTATCAAATATGAAAAGGGGTCGTTGGCGATTCCCTTCGCCCTCAGCCTGCCGCCCGAGCGACGGATGGTGACCGACTCGGAAACTCCACGCACCAGCCACACGTGCCCAGCCCGAGTCATTTTCGTGGGAGCGATGGCTGCGCTGGGAGCATTTCGTGCGCACTGTGTTGGGCAAACGAGCGGGCAGTGAAGTCGCGCGGTGCAGAGTGACTTGCAAATTTTGAGCGTGGAGGTGAGGTGGTGGAGGTGAAGGGACATGAATACAGAAATGACGCGTGGGATGCGCTTCGACGGAATCGCGTTGAGGTGAAAAATACACATGTGCAGGGCCAAAGGATTGTGCCGCAGTTAGTCAGCGGAACGCCGGGCTCTAATTGGAAAAGGCTTATCAGCCCATGCACGCAGAAGCAACCACCGTAGACCCCGGTCGTTTCTGGCCGCTCTTGTGTCATCGCAGAGAAAAAGTCGATAGCTCCCCGACCGCATCATCACCGCCGCAATCTTCCTTCCCGCCGATCACCACCTGCCTCTTCCTCCCCTCCATTTCCTGGAGGCTCCTTCTCATCTCCAATTCCCTCAATGGCTCCCAGCATGCGCCCGCTCGCATCCGGCAGCGTACTTGCGCAGCTCCAGCTGGCTGGACGCCGCTCCTATGCGACCTCCCGTCCGTCGCTCATCGCCAACAGAGCGCAATGGGCCCCGCGACCCGTCTCGCACCAGATCGCGCTGCGCCAGTTCATCCGGCGGCAGTCCACCGAGGCGCCCAAGCAGGCGCCGAAGAAGAGGTTCCGCTTCTTGCGCTGGACCTGGCGGCTCACCTACATCTCGGCCATCGCCGGCGTCGCATATGCGGGCTACGGCGTCTGGGAGATGCGCAATCCCGGCGATCAGCCTCCTCCGGACCCGAGCAAGAAGACGCTGGTGGTTTTGGGTGAGTTGCCAGCTTTCCCGTCATTGTCGGTGACGTATTCTGACGTGTTTCAGGCACGGGTTGGGGCGCCGTCTCTCTGCTGAAGAAGCTCGACACGGAGAACTACAACGTCGTCGTCGTCTCGCCACGCAACTATTTCCTCTTCACGCCGCTGCTCCCGTCATGCACGGTCGGTACCATCGAGCACCGCTCCATTATGGAGCCCATCCGCAACTTTTTGCGCCACAAGAAGGCGTCGGTCCAGTACTACGAGGCCGAGGCGACCAAGATCGACTACGAGAAGCGCGTGGTATACATCAATGATGACTCTGAGATCAAGGGCGACGTGTCGGCGACCGAGGTGCCGTTCGACATGTTGGTCATTGGCGTGGGCGCTGAAAACGCGACCTTTGGTGCGTTCGAAGAGATTTTGATCTCGGAGATTTACTAACAGAACCAGGCATTCCCGGCGTGCGCGAAAACAGCCTCTTCTTGAAGGAGGTCGGCGATGCCCAGCGGATCCGCAATCGCATCATGGACTGCTGCGAGACGGCTACCTTCAAGGACCAGAGCACCGACGAGGTCAAGCGATTGCTGCATATGGTTGTCGTGGGTGGTGGACCGACGGGTGTCGAGTTCGCCGGTGAGCTCCAGGACTTCTTCAACTCCGACCTGAAGAAGTGGCTCCCGGAGATCAAGGACAACTTCCATGTCACCCTGGTCGAGGCGCTGCCGAACGTGCTGCCCATGTTCTCGAAGCAGCTGATCGACTACACCGAGAAGACGTTCAAGGAGGAGACCATCACCATCCGAACCAAAACCATGGTGAAGAACGTGACCAACAAGTACATCGAGGCCGAGTCGGCCGGCCCCGACGGCAAGAAAGTGATTGAGAAGATTCCCTATGGCCTGCTTGTGTGGGCCACCGGCAATGCCCTCCGCCCGATTGTCAAGGACTTTATCAACCAGATCCCCGCCCAGAAGGACTCTCGCCGTGGTCTTGCCGTGAACGAGTACCTTGTCGTCAAGGGATGCGAGAATGTGTGGGCCGTCGGTGACTGCGCCGTCGCGAACTATGCACCCACTGCCCAAGTCGCGTCTCAGGAAGGTACCTGGCTGGCGCGCATGTTCAACCAGATGGCCAAGACCCAAGAGATTGAGTCTGAGCTGAAGCTCCTGTCCGAGAAGCAAGAGAAGGCGCCCAACAAAGAGGCCCGCGACGCCGTCTTCGACGAGATCAAGGGTCTGCAGAAGCGTCTGCGCCGGGTCAAGCAGATCGGCCCCTTTGAGTACACGCACAACGGATCCTTGGCCTATATTGGCTCTGAGAAGGCCGTGGCCGACATCTCCTGGTGGTCTGGCAACATTGCCAGCGGTGGAACCCTCACCTACTTCTTCTGGAAGAGCGCCTACATCAACATGTGCTTCAGCACCCGCAACCGTGTCCTCGTGTGCATAGACTGGGCCAAGTCCAAGGTCTTTGGTCGCGATGTCTCGCGTGTATGAGGGCTCACTGCGCAACGCTCCTTCACGGCCTGTCTTTCGCTTCACTAAAAGTCGATTCCGTCTCTTCCCGTACATATACCACTCCAGCTCCTCTGAAGCTTCGGTCCACATTTCCTGTCTGTAATACTTGTTCTGGCAGCCTGGCTTGGGCGAGCAAGTGGCATGGTATGTCTCATTAGAATCTTGGAGTTTGTTGGCTTCTCGCGCGTGCGAGCTTAGAATTGGTTGTCCTCTTTTTTTTTGGTGTACTTCAGTTGGCATCTAGATCTTTTTGGCTTCAATACAATGTACTATTCTGAAGTTTGTATGGATGGAGCATCGTCACCCTTAGGAAGATTTAAGTTCTAATATCTTGTGTTGTACTTGACGTGTCTCGGGGTGGTTGAAAGGGCTTAATATACAATCCAGCATGATTTATTCTCAATCTTTCATGGAACGGGAAAACTTCTGCCCTCTCTACCCCTATTGTTCCTTTTACAGCTTCCCCCTCTCCCCCTCATCCCTCCCCAAAAACCCATCAACAGTCCTCACCCTCACAGCCCCATGCACCCCAGTCCTATCTCTCCCATTATGGGCCTCATTCCTCCTCACCGCCTCACTCTTAACATGCACCTTCTCCAGAAACTCCCAGCTCTCATACACCTCCACCGTCCGCACACTCTCCCCCTCCTTATCCTCACCAACCGTATACCCCCTCGTCCAATACTCCTCTTTCGAAACGTATTCAACCACGGCCTTCCAGCCTTCAAGCGCGTGGGGAAGAGTGCCAGGCTTGTATCCGAAGTGCGCGAGGACGACGGCGGGGGAGGAGGAGAGTGATGGGACGGGGTAAGAGGCATTGTTTGCGATGATGGGGCAGATGTGGACTTCGGGCGCTTTGGCTAGGACGTCACCGGTTGTGAAGAGTTGGATGAGAGCATGGACGGGGGGTGTCGCTATGTGGGCGTCGTTTGCGGCGGGGGAGGCGTACCTATGCGTGTAAGTTGTCTTGTAAGAGGAGGGGTGGTTGGTGTCGCGTACTCTTCGATCATGTAGAGGACTGTGCCGGTTGTGTCGTCGACGGGAAGGGTGACAACATAGCGGAGGACTTCGGGCTCGTGGGGCTGTGTGAATTCGATGATCTTGTGGAAGGCAGAGAGAACCTGAAGCAAGGGCAATGGTTGTTAGCGGCATGTTTGGAGGCGTCATGAGCGATCTCGTACCGTTTCTCGGGCTTCCTTGCTCTTGCAGACGATCCTCGCTGTTACGATGATAGGAGCCATTTTGAAAAGTAATCTTGAGGAGAAAAGACAGGAATGGAAGCCGTGCCGTCCTCGAGAAGATGTGGTTCAAGTTACCGCGCGTCCTCACGCGTTTATGGTTCCGAGGCTCGGAATATGAATTCCGATACGTGCTACGTAACGACTCATGCAGAAATCACCGCTTGTTAATAACCAAACTTCGTCTTAGTCTTGAGCCATACCAACCCAAGCCCTCCTTATTTCTCCGGTTATTCTTGGCAGTCAGATCTTGGTTTACATCGAGTCTATCCCCAGGTTTCTAAGCCTATACGCGCCTCTTCGCACAAAGGACCCTCTCGCCCCTCCAAACTTGTCGCGGTCCAGAAAAGCCGCCAGTAGACGTGAATTTCATTCAGAATATCTCAAAATCAACGTGCTCTCGCTCGCCGTGCATCAATTCTCCATCCATAGCCCCATACACAAAAGCAGGACCAACCAGAGTGTAGCCTGGCCGTCCTTCGTCTCGTTTCCGAAGTATATGCGGCACTTGAGCTCCATGAAATATGCACGCTGTGTCGCCAGCCTTCACACTGTCCGGCCCGAGCCCCATGTATCCATGCTTCGTAAGAAAAACTCGGTCCGAACGATTCAACATCATCAACCCCCAGTGCATTTGCCATTCCGCCTGTGTTCGGCCGTTCATCCCAAGAACGTCGAGTCCGCTCCATCTCCAATTTGGGTCTGTCCTAGTCTGGGGCGAATTGAGCGTGGACCTATAATAACTGGCGTAATAGCTATACTGGTTGAGGTAAATCCATTTCAGGATCTGGTGGCTCTTTATAGTGAACCAACGCCAAAGAGTAGAGAGAAAGGAGGACGTCTGTGCGACTCTGATATCTTCAATCTTGTAATCGAGGATCGTGGCTTTGACGGCACTTAAACCTGTAAAATGCCTAGCCTCAGTGAGCTTCGTGGTGCGTCGGAACAGTGTTTCCGTGACAAGGGACTCATAATCCCAGCTAGGGACACGCCAGACGGCTTCTGCTAGCTGGCGTTCTGTGTAAACGTTGTAACCAAGTCTACGTGACTCCTCACCGAAGTCCTCTACCTCTTTGAGTAGTCCAAGGATTCCATAATCCAGTTCACGCCCCGATACGTTCGTTAGGACATGGGGAAGCCCTACTTTGATGACTTCATCAACCAAGTGACCCCTAAGGGTAGCAGACTTCCCACATGCCTTTCCGTCTGCACCTGTGTATGTGCCGAATGAACATAGGACAGAAGATTTCCCTGAAGCGGCAAAGAGGGGCTTGAGCCTGAGTTTGAAAGGACGGTAGGGTCCTTCCATCGGAACGGTCCAATCTGGAGCCCATGACGGCAGTTTCGTCTTGTCGCAGATGAAAGGGCCTGCAGAGAATCGGCAAGCATTAG
The DNA here is from genome assembly GCA_010405425.1 of Lentithecium fluviatile CBS 122367. NCBI lineage: Eukaryota > Fungi > Ascomycota > Dothideomycetes > Pleosporales > Lentitheciaceae > Lentithecium > Lentithecium fluviatile. The sequence goes on along the minus strand of MU005576.1, from coordinate 1,371,394 downwards.
ATCCGTGCAAATCCTGTAGATAGCACAACGAAAGAACATCCAAGTTTCCAGACTGTATCAGCCCTTGCGCAAACTGGATGTATATCTCGTAGCACTGTTTTGTGTAGTCAACTTCTACTCCCAGTTTTTTGAAGTCTTCCTCTGCGAGGCCCCTCAGGGCGAAGATGCGATCGCGGTCATCTTTTGCTCCAAGCGCTTTCTCATGGTCGGTACAGTATATCGATTTCAGCGTCTCGAATGCCAACCATCTCGTATTGTAGTCGAGTCGGAGACAAAAGAAGGAGGTATGGTAATCGTTCTGCGGACGGGAAAGCCTGATTATTCGCTCGAGCCGTTCTTGGCTTGGTCGATTGTTGGTAATAGCTTGTGGAAGCATGGCTTGGGAAATGAAGAGCAAGGCCATCGCTTCGCGATCCACCCTGTATGAGCCAACATGGTAATGTGCGGATTTTGCGACAGCAAACTCCTGAATCACCCACACACGGTACCACCAGTCCCTTACTAAGATTGTTGAGTTTTGATACTCTAAGAGATCCAATAAGTCGTGGAATCTCGTGGTGGAGAGACGGTCCTTGGTATGAAGGGCTTCAATAGCAGCACCAGGAAGCTCAAGGATGGCACCTGATTCGGCGTACTCTCTTGGATATTCTAGGCCGTTGAATTTCGCCCGTACGAGTTCGAGCATCATGTGAAGGATCTCGGCATACTCGGAGATCCCTTCCCCTTCGGGTCCAAGCCAAATCAGCACGTCTCGGGCTCCGGAATATATGGACGTCATTCGAGGAATCTGGTCATTCTTCTCGAGGTTGTCGCCTTGATTGATACAAATTGCATCAATCCAAATTGCCGGGGCAATGTGCTTGTATTGCATGTGACAAAGAGCACAGAAGAGATTTTGACCGACTTCAAAGGGGACCCCATTGACCTTAATGACTTCTGGGGAGGATTGATCACCCCAGACATACGATAGCGCTGTGTAAGCCGGTGCATCATCGAGGGAGGCGGGGAGGAGCTCGAATTCTAGGGCGAGGTCCGGCTTGACGATAAACTCTTCGTCCTTTTTCAAGAGTGTTTCGTCTCGTAGTGAGTCTTTCGGCCCTTCTTTTAAGATAGGATACAAGAGGCGGATTTCATTCCTTCGCGGGTTCAGCGACGGGTATACGAAGGAGGACATAGTATTGGAATTCGATGTAATACAGGAGTGTGGTAGGAATGTGCCGACATTGCCGGAAGTTTTGTCTTAAATCATCGTCAACCGTGTTTGCCTAAATCTCTGGTGACCCGATTGTCAGGTGTTATAAAAAAGCTGATACGAGCGACGAGGCTGAGTCTCCACCTGGGACGGCATCGCTAGCACCGATAACTTCACACGCGCAGTCTATGGTAATTAATAGTAGAAGGGGCTGCAGGAGGGAAAGGAAACCGTCTGTTTACAAAGGAGACTGCCTGGCAGGATGCGACACTGCTCAACGGCGTTATGGGCTGATCTGGAAAGGGTTAGCGCGGGCCATCACCTTGCCCACTACCACGTGACCATGATAAACTCTTACGACGGTGCAGCACCACTCCGTTAAGAAGAGAGGCCATGGGTTGGAATTTACTGCACCTGAAATTTTTCTGTAGCTGCAGTCGGTTTACTATATGGGATGAAATTACTCACATTCACTATACAAGTAATAGGGGAATCAAATACTTCAAAGGCTTCGCGGTCACGTTTACATACATGTATACGTATAAAGTCCTTCGCATGCGGTAGGTGAGTTAGTACAAGGAATGGGCAGGTGCGACCCGTATCGGGAGAATTTCTAATATACATGCCTATGGTAAGCGTCTCACAAATAAGTCCCCAACCGTGGCAGTTAATCCCTCCTTGAAGCCATGTTCCATCCATTTAACATAACCAAAGGTACCACTCATCACTACAAGTATAGCAAATCCCCCAACTCCGGGAATAGTGGGCTTTCTCTGTAGGTGAGAAACCGGTCTCATCAAAAGTCGTATTCGTCCGCTAGCATACGTACGTCAATCATGTTTATGAAAGACGCACGCGGCTCAGAGGCACAGTAATGGGCCAGTGAGCAATTTCGTTTGCAGAGACTGGAGCCGTAGTATAGACTCAAAGTACTTGGAGTCATCTTCGAAAACTTCAACAGGGTTAGCATTTGCTTCCTTTGCTTGTCAGCGAAAAACTACGAGCGACATAATTCAAGGACAGCGCTTACAGTAGTGGTTCGGGTGACAGTGTTGAAGAGCTATTTGGATTCGAACCATAGCACATATTTAGAGAACATTGCAAGTACCATGGATGATGCTGGGAGAATGGACTTTTTGAATATATCGTTCATAATCAATAATCAATGGCTTCAAGACTTGGTAGACGATCGCAAGAAAATGACCGCCTTTTGTGATGACTCAAGATGATGCCGTAATGCCTAGCCGTTGAAACTAGAGGCCGAAGGTTAAAGTGCCTGTTGCGGCTTATAGAGCGCTCCAATTCCGGGCAAATCTTGGAAAGGAGGCCTGATGTTGCGAACACACAGCTTTGATCCACGCCAAGCGAAACGATGGATCTCGGAACGTCCAAAACGTTAACTAAAATATCAAAGAGGGGACGAGGAGTAACTCAGTGCAGGATCTGGCTTGACGACGGCGGCTGATATTGAGGTGGAAGTTGAAAATAGCCTATCCCGAGGAGGGGCATGCGAAGTGTTCCTTTCGTAGCGGTGGCCGATCCGAGTGTAAGCCAGTGTACAACAAGGACCCCGAAAGTCACCATTGCTTCGTCAGTGCGCCGACTCAGATGCCGCGCTTCTCAAGGCTCGCCCTCTGCCATACACGTAATAAGGCAGACGTTACCGAACTGGGTGCATTTATCGACGTAGAAATATGTCAGGTTTACAGCGCTTGCTAGAAAGATTGCTAGACTCCCAAACGCGTTCTTCCATAGCACCGTTTTGACTCTCATCCAGAAGGCCAAGTTCCTGGGCTCCTCTTTCTTTACACCAAACCAGCTAATTTTCACAATCGATCTCTGGAGCCAACCGATATTCGACTTCCAAGCCATATGGTAACTGTCAGTGGGACTGGTGCTGAGATGAAACCGAAGGAGGACGAAGAAGACAGTTGTGACGCCGACATTTATGAACGTATCAAAAGCTAGGAGAAAGTATGAATTGATATTCGATGTGCCGTTACGGCAGCGGCCGTCATGGGGGCTGATTTCCGCGTGGGGCGTTATGTAGCACTAAATCGAGAGACCGCCAAAGGCGATCACGATAAAAGACTACCCCGAAAACCCACAGCCAGTCGTGGATGCGATTTTGCATAAAAGGAGCTCGTACGATGTGTGATCTCTCGAGAAGGAACAAATATCTGCCCTGGTATCAGAAAACGCCTTCAAGTTCTGCTGAGTGGCCGCATATGGGCGCGTCTACGCGTTGGTCCACTTCATAGCCGGCAGCCTACATGCGAGCTTATTCCACGGACTGGTTAGCAATCTAAGAGAACCGATTTTGTGTATATACAGGGTCATTTTAGAGGTGGTGTAAAAGATCAGACACGTCGTAATGGCTGCTTTACAGTGTTCCGGTGTCTTGATTCCTAGACCCGAAACCACTATCGTTGAAGACAAGACCAGACCAATAGCAAGGGTTGTCTGAACGTAAACGAGAGCCTGGGGGAACTTGAGCTTGTTCCGTCTGAATCATCTGGCACGGAAACCTTGGAAATTGTTAGTCTCCGAATTGTCTGTATTTCTTGAGTAAATATTGTGGATCCCATTCTTCGCGTTACAGTTCGCTCAAGAGTATGGCTCCAAACAGACGACGGGCGTTGGCAGTTCTTCTGGATGGACTGCTAATGGTGTACCTCATGGTGGAGGAGAACGTCTGGGTTTTTAAAATCACCAGTCATGAAGGCCAGAGAGTACATGCAAATGAGTGCCACAACGACATAAATTTTACGCGCTTTCGCATCGTTTCCGAATGGATGGGATCCTTCTTGGGCAACATCGCAGCGGGTTTCTGCAAGAACATATCCCGAAGGAATGCTGCCTGTGAAGGCAAAACCAAGTGCCTGAAGGGGAGCCATTAGAAGCATTCGTCGAAGGAAACGCCCGTAGGAAGTCACAATTCGAGAGGGCATCATTGGGAGTTAATCGGGTACCTATGTGAGATTTACCATCCACTGTGCGAGCGCCGACAGTTCATTTTTTGAGGTTGGATATCAATCCGGGCCTAGCTCACGAACCGAACCACTTGAAGTCCATGGCGAGTTTCCGCATTGAAAGTTGTGGTACCCCATTGCTAGTGGGAACGAATAAGCGGTGTAATTTGGGGACTATGGAGAACTGGATGCCGCCCGATCGGTAGGAACTCAAAACTCTTGCTTCTGCCCAACGCAACATTGTGTGGGCCATCCAGAACTGAATCATTTTGCATGGAATGTAAATACAGTTCCAGTGGTGTAAGCAGAGAAACAGAGGCAATGGAGCCGCCACATATCTGTTTGTGAAGAACAGCGAGAAGCATAGGTAGTGAACAAGGCTCGACGCTCCTAAAACCGCAGAGTCCTGACGGTACTCAGTAAGATAGCAGCCTCCATCCGAAGTATTGATGAAGCCCCTTCCCGTCAGCCGTGAGATCGAGGTAGGTATCACTTTTCAGATGATGCAAAAATGCATCGGAGTGACCTGCCCCTTGCCCAGTAGGCTTGATGGGGAGGAGGTCCAATTGTTATCTTTCGTTGCTTTCACAATACGAGTAGCGAGCTGTAGTATAGTGACTGGCAAGTCAAAAGGGAAAGTATACCGCCCCAAGTTGGTCCAGATCGTTGTTAGCGTACAATCGACGGTCCTGGAACAAGTATGAGTGCAAGCTCTGTCGAAAGGAGCGGGAGTGCAAGGCACCAGAAATGCGGACTGGACGACACCGGGCCACAACACAGACTCCTTAGCACTACTTCAAGTTCATTTCCATATCATTACCCAAGGGTGGCCAGAGATCTTGTTCTAGTCCAATGGTATCGATAAAATTTAACCCTGTGGGCCTTGTCATGCGGATACTATTGGCGTTCCAAATGATATTGTTGATGACGTTCAATGACACAATACTCGTTCGTAGGGATGGCGTTTGAGAATGGAAATTATGTTGACGTTTGAAATTAGGACGCCGAAAGCGAAAGCGAAAGCCAGCGGTCAGCTAACTGGTGTCAATCCCAATCCTGCACAAGTACGCACAATAACAAGGATTCTGGGCATCCGTAATCAAGCATAGATTGAGCCTACGGTCTCCCAGTCCCGTTTCCCATTTTCAGCCTGATTACTTTTGTAGTTGTCAAACCATTCCTCAAACTCCTCTTGGGTCATATAGTCTTGCACATCTTCTCCCGCTCCGAAGGTGTCTTGCAAATGGTTGATAAACATAGAGACGGCTTGGAAATGTTCTGCACTGAGCGGCTTCTTGTCCTTCCGCACCACAATGCATGTGCCAACATGAGATTGCCACGCTGGCGGCGCATATCCTCTCGCGGGAGATGTTGAGGAAGGTTGCAAGTTTACAATCGAGATATGCACGGTTGTTGGACTGTGTGCCAACACAATGTATAACAATTGGAATGCTCAATTTGACAGGGACAGGGAGGACAGGGTTGTTGAAGATGGGGTGGTTGCTGGGAATTCTTTCAGGAACCCAGATGCCATCACTGCCGTCATGCTTGCAAGGCGGATTACGAGCACCGTGCCTGGAGAAGACATTATTGATTCTAGACCCAATGCGAATACACTAGAGATCGTGCTATATTGCTGTTAGTGGATGCAGCGCGATGCTCGACGAATGACGTACTCTTGGAGCCACTGCAGCATTTACTATTTGGCGATCTCTTTTTTGGAGGGCCTGCTATACTTCCCTTGAAAGAGGAAAAAGCTGTCGTACTTATAAAGGAATCTCCCCTCGACAAGTCCAGATGTCGCACGATGTCATGAGAACAAAGGAATAGCAGGGTAACGTCCTATCGCAGACTTGCCAAAGCTATTTCTAGTTAGTGCACGTTCACGTGCAGAGCTAACGTATTCCGGATTAGTCGTTTCGTCTTCCTCTGGAAGCCCATGAGACATCTCGCGTAAGAACGTCTCTTTGCCATTCTGTCTCAATCATTGATAGCTACTGGACCGCTGGTTTTTCGCCTTGATACCTCATCAAGAATCATTCGTAAGGTACTACTGAAAGTACAGATTGAGGCCGCGCGTTGTCAAAAACAAGGAGGGCAGGGCAGTACAGCATGCCTTCAGCTCACCAATAAACGAATGCTACGTGCCATGGCTTCGGTTCGAGATTTCAGCAACGTGTTTTCCCCGAACAACGTCGTTACTTTTTGCGGGAGGATGGCGATTCTGAACACAGACTGCCAGGTTCTACCCGCTTCCAAGGGCGTTTACAAGCCAAACTGCTGCTTCCGCGGCAAAGCGGTCGCAGCCGGAGCACGCCCTATCAAAGCTTATCAGTACTTAGTCAAGTGCTGAACTCGGCATCCAACCCCCAATTCAGACACCCTGCAACTCAAACATAAAGCCCAAAGGTTTGCCCCTTCTACGCATCAATTACCGGGTTCGCAGCCGCCGCCAAGATGCCGCCCAAAGTTCGCATTGCGATGCTCAATGCCGATACGCCGGTGCCCAACGTGCTGTCCGCGTGGGACACATACGGCAATATGTTCCATGATCTTCTCGTTGCTGCCGCCTCTCGAATTGCTCCCGATGTCGAAATTCAATCTATCAACTACGACACGCAACGGCTCGAATACCCTCGATCGTTGGACGAAATCGACGTTATCCTCGTGACTGGCTCGGCGTCTTCCTCATACGATGATAAGGTCTGGATAAAACGCCTTGATCAGTTCCTGATAGACGTATACACTCACCATCCCCGCATCAAGATATTTGGCAGTTGCTTCGGGCATCAACTGGTGTGTGAGTGCCTATTGCGGGACTATGGCGTACGAGTAGAGAAGGACCCGAAGGGTTGGGAGTTAGGCGTGAAAGAGATAAAACTTAACGAGACTTTTCGCAAGAGGCTGGGAAAGAGCGCCAAGTCATTCTTGAAGACTGATCGTAACACGGAGACTCCAGAAAATTTACGGGTGCAATTTGTCCATGCCGATCACGTCATGATACCTTCTCCAGATGCGCTGCCGAGCTCGTGGGTAGCAGTTGGAACTACGTCGCACTGCGCTGTGCAGGGTGTCTATGAGCCTGGTCGAGTATTTACCCTACAGGGTCACTTCGAGTTCAATCGCTTCGTGAACACGGAGATAATGAAAGTTTTTGGAGCCACGTGGGAGCCACAATTGCTTCAGGAAACCTTCGAAGCAATTGACGCAGACGATGATGCCGAGGTAGCTGCAGAAATGGTGCTGCAGTTCTTGCTGGAGAAAGAAGAGCTTGCAGGAAGTGGAGCACATCAAGTCTTGGGTGGGCTCTTAACGCCACCGCTTGCCGAATGAGAGGCAAGTACGTTTGCAGAGTCGTGGAAATGTCACGAATACGGCAAATACTAAGAGGGAAAAGAGGAGCACGTTGGAACCTGTATTAAGCGATTGGTTCACGCCGAGTCCCTGCGTCTGCATGTGCACACGACAACCTTCCGAAAAAGGCTGGAATATCCGAGGCAGGCTCACAGACGCAACATCGTCCTTTCGCAGTATACTCTATACAGTGTCACATAAATCTTCGAACCCAGTATCTTGCAAAAGCACAACCCACAGCACTATGGCGACATCGTTTTCATCGCTTCCCGTCGTGGACGTCAGTGCACTGAAGGCTCCACAACTTACCCCAGAAGACACCAACGCACTAAGCAAGCAGTTATACGACGTCTTCGCCACCACGGGTTTTGCGTATCTTGTAAATTCCCCACTAACTTTCAATCATGATGAGATCTTTGGGCTCGCGCGAGAGTTTTTCTCCATACCTCTGGACCAGAAGATGCGACTCGCAAAGAAGACATTTCGTCCAGGCCATCATAACACATACAGAGGGTAAGCGAGAAGATCCACGCTCAGTGCTTCCGGGCTTATGTTGACACGCGCAGTTATTTCCCTACTCAGCCCCATCTGGCGTCGGACAACTTGAAGGAGGGATTCGAGATTGGGAATCCTGCAATCAACCATGCCGTACCACCAAAATGTACCAAGAAGATCAATCTATCCGAGGCCAATGTTTGGCCGGAAAGTGGACTCTTTGAGAAACGAGAACGACTAGAAGAGATGTACAACGAATTGCAGGCTTTTGCCTCGCAGCTGCTATCTCTACTAGCGGTATCACTCAGAAAAGACGCCGACTACTTCTCCTCGTGGCTGGACGGTTCGCTGAGCACGTTGCGACTCCTGCACTACCCACCCGTTCCACAAGTCCAAGCACAGCAACAGGAGACCGGCCCTGTGAAACTTAGCTGTACGCCTCACACGGATAGTGGCATCATCACGCTACTTCACCAGGATTCTACGGGGGGCTTGGAGGTCTTGAATGCGTCAGGAGAATGGGTGCCCGCGCCTTATATTCCCAGCTCCATTGTTGTGAACATTGGCGATTTGATGGCTTCAGTATCAGGGGGTCGATTCACAGCGACAATGCACCGCGTAAGGGCGCCACCGCCCACGTGCCCTCCATCGGGTGACAGCTTTGGTCGCTTCAGTATTCCATTCTTCTTTGAGCCGGGCGAGGCGTGTGTGGTCTCACCTCTCAACGGCGTGGGAGAAAGCGTAGTATATGGCGAGCATGTGCGGAAGAAGATGGCCACATGGGTTGAGTTCCAGGACGATAGTGGATACGACACAGGTGCGACCGAAGACATGTAGCAAGGTTCATAGTCTCACGTGTTGGAGGCTGGACTTATCGTACTCGAGATGGTCGTTGTCGGTCCGAGCGCTGGCGCCAAGAACGCTTGAGCAACCTTCCAACTTTGGCTACACCACTCACGCTTCAATCGAGTGTCATATGTCATCAATCACGATCTTGCATATTCTACCTCGAGGTCTGCTGCGCTTCAAATAACAACACCGCTATGGTACATATACCACCCTGCGTCCCCAACATCTCAATCTCTTACTTGCCGGCGTAGACACAACTCGTTCTTCACCATCACGTAAATCGCGCGGGTTGGCGCTGTGAGTTCAACCGTCACGCGCGCGGGCCTGGCCCGCACTCCAAACTACCTTCCTCGTTAGTGCTTTGTGCTTTGGCGGATTCAATGGTAGTCAATGGTAGCACGATCAAATTTTGCGTCAGCAGCCGTCCCCACTTTGACTCCAAAAATCCACCACCTAACATCGTACCCAGACAACCGCTAGACTCTGCCTAAAAACAATTATTTTCAGAGGCCAGCGCCCTGTAGTTTTCGAAGATTTGGGTGAAAGGGGCAAGACTAGGAGCCGTAGATCCCGAAGTCCTCCCAGACAGGCAAAGAGCGACTTGGCAAAGATCGAACTGACGTATCGGATCTAATCGACAGATCTGATAATCGTGCAATCCTCTACTTTCCAACCTCCTCCTGCGAGCAACACTTTCAAGGTTGAATTTTTTCGAAACAACTAGCGCTTACGTCATGTCCGATCCCGACAAGAAGGATGAGAGTCCCAACGCATCCGAGTGCACCGAGCCCGCACCCCTGCTCACAGGCACCAAGTCCCCCGGCGTCCTGCGAATCGAGGCTCTAGCTGCCCATATCTCCCTCCTAGACCGCATCAGCATATTCATTGGTGTCTTCCTGGTTGCGTACGCGTACGGACTCGATGGCACGTTGAGGTACGCATATCAGCCAACCGCAACATCGGCCTTTCAGACCCATTCACTGCTGTCGACCATCAATGTTGTGAGGGCCGTCATTGCTGCTGCTGCTCAAGTAAGCTTCTTTTGGAGGATTGCGATGAGAATCTGCTGATTCGTCTAGCCGACTGCTGCGAAGATTGCGGATGTGTTTGGCAGATTGGAACTCATTATCGTCTCGATCTTCTTCTACACCATAGGTAAGTTTGACCAGACCGGCGAAAAAATGTTCAGCACTTCTGCGGAAAAGATTCCTTTACTTGTTGATTGTGACTACATGTCGTCTCCAGCAGGTACTGGAAGATCTTTATTTGTAAAAGCCGATGTAGTGCCAGTTAACTATTGCTAACTAAACAGGTACCATCATCGAGGCCGCTAGCAATAATGTTTCGTCCTTCGCCGCGGGCGCTTTTCTCTACCAAATCGGCTATACGATGATAATATTGCTTGTCGAGGTCGTCATCGCAGACACTACCTCGCTTCGGTCCCGCTTGTTTTTCTCCTACATTCCAGCGCTGCCCTTCGTCATCAACACCTGGGTCTCTGGCGACATCTCTGCCGCTGTCCTTGAGCACGCCGGCTGGCGATGGGGTATAGGAATGTGTAAGTCTCTCCTCTCTGTTGCAGCATTTGGCTGATTTTTAGGGTGTATTATCTATCCAATCTGCTCCCTTCCTCTGCTCATCTCATTGTGGATGGTTAGCCGAAAAGCTAAGAAGGCCGGGTCTCTGCGCAACCACAAGACCCCGTATCAGACCTATGGCGGTAAGAGGCTGGCTTCGGCGCTCTTCTGGCAATTGGATGTCCCTGGGATCATCCTGCTCATCATGGTGTTTGGGTTCATCCTTGTACCCCTCACTCTCGCGCAAGGCGAGGCTGTACAGTGGAGGCAGGCAAAGATTATTGCACCCTTGGTCACTGGTATCCTGTCCGTCCCGGCCTGGGTCTGGTGGGAGAAAAAGGCTCCACATCCAATGATTCCGTTCCACGTCAGTTGTGTCCTTCACAGGTGCGGATTCTTCGTTAACATGCTCCACAGCTTCTCAAAGACCGCGCAGTCTGGGGTGCCCTCGGCATAGCCATCACTCTGAACTTTGGTAAGTTCGTTGCGAATACTTCAATCAAAACCGTGTTTGACTAATTCTGGAAAGCATGGACGTGTCAAGGCGATTATCTCTACACGGTCCTCGTCGTCGGATTCAACGAGTCCATCAAATCCGCTACGCGCATCACCTCGCTCTACAGCTTCGCTTCCGTTATCGCTGGCACCATGTTAGGCCTAGTGATCGTCCTAGTCCGCCGCCTAAAGCTCTTCATCCTCTTCGGTACCTGTCTATTCATGGTCTCTTTCGGCCTATTGATTCACTACCGCGGAGGCACAGGCAGAGACGCACACAGGGGTCTCATCGGCGGACAAGTACTTCTCGGTATTGCTGGCGGATTCTTCCCTTACCCAGCGCAAGTAAGCATTCAGGCAGCAGTCAAACACGAACATCTTGCCGTAATCACGGGCATCTACCTGGCTTCTTACAACATTGGATCTGCCCTGGGCAATGCGGTTTCCGGCGCTATTTGGACGAACGTCATCCCCAGCGAACTAAATTCTCGCATCGCCAACTCGACGAATGCTGCAGAGTGGTATGCGAGCCCGCTGACGATGGTGCCGCCCCTTGGGAACTATCCGCCCGGTACATCCCAACGCGATGCAGCCATTGCCGTGTACAAGGACGTGCAACGCTTGCTCTGCATTACCGGCATCTGTTTGTGCGTGCTCCTCATCTTCTTCGCCTGCGTCATTCGCGACCCGAAGTTGGGCAAGGAGCAGAGTGCTCCGGATGCGGAGGAACGTGCGGATACTGCCGAGGTTCAGAACAACGAGGAGCCGAAGAGCAAATTCGCACTCTGGAAGTCCTAGGGAGATAGTAGGCCTTGACTGCGTCTGGCATATCCTAATGCACCTAATGCATTGGCACGGAGATTCTCAACGTGCGCCCGACGTCCTTTCGGTTTAGATGTCATGGAACTTTGATATAGTGTATATTAGACACTGTGAAGGGAGGCAGGCTTTCGGGTTCATCGAAAGTGCTTCGGAGAAGCCACCAGAGAAGTTTTAATTAGATACCATCAAACAGCTCTAAGTTAGACGGCAGTTGCTAGAGTTACATCACCCCAGAAAAACCTTCACCTAGACATTCCCTTAGGGCAATAGATATGTAAAGCGACTCGCCATCTTTTGTACTTATTTTCGACCACTTCCTCGATTGGAATTGTATGTAGTCCAAACAAGAAGCCGCTTGTATAGACTCAAATCTGGTCCATCGAAACCAGCCAACATTGCTCGTATATCACTAAGAGGGACCTTCCCCCGTACCACTCCCTATAGTCTCACCGCTGTATCATTGGATCATCGTCTCATTCTCTTTGGCGAGGATATCCCAACCCACAAGCCTCCATACTTGTTTTTGGTACCACTCCTCCACATCTTTATCGTCTATCTCCGGGACAGTGGGCAATGATCCAAGACGAACCGGCATCCTCAGAACGTTCAAAAATTCGTCGTCCATTTTGTCGCCGAACATGCAGGCAACAAGTGTCCGTTGGAGGCGGTCTTTCGCAAGCGGGTGGAGCCGGGTCTTCGACGCCCTAAGAGTCCGAAGGCTGAGAGTGCGGCCAGGCTGGTTCTGATTCTTCTTTTCCACTTGGGGATTGAGGTGATTGGGTGCCAATCCCATGGCACGTTCGAGCACCACGATCAGTTCCTTGATCTCGTATCGAATGGCTAGCGCTTCTGTCTCCTTTCTAGCGATCTCGGCTGGGTCCTTCAGAGCAACGTGAAGGGCAATGTCATCCTCGATTGTGGTGCCGCGGTGCCGACCAAAGGTACAGTAATACAGGCGTTTGCCGGCCCTCTCGAACAGTATGAAGGCAAACCCATCGAAAAGTTTTTGGTGGACTGGGTTGCTTTGCTCAAGCTGGCCGACTAAGGTGACAAGAAGATGGGCGATTCCACGAGCCGCAAGCGATGTTTTGGCGTTCTGGGAGTTGGTCCTTGAAACCTGTTTTGACTGGGCGCCCACCTGTGCACGAGCTGTCTGGCGAGCAGCTATCTCAACGGCCTCAAGAGCAATCGAAAACATCTTGACGCTCTCGTAGATAACCAGACCAGTGGCGCGGCCTCCGGGACTGTCCTCGTTAAGGCTGTTGAGACCTAGGAGCAGCATGACAAAGGCCCGCGTGCATGCGAGAATCGTGCAGGCAAGCTCAGACTTGTCCTCCTTCAGAGTGGGCAAAGAGGGCTTCTCTCGAGTGCGAGTGGCGAGCCGATCATATCGCTTAGCGATGGCAGTGAACACACGGCCTAGGCCGCTCGCAATGCCAACCAGACTAGTGCAAATGGCTTCGGGGCTTGACTCTCGGTGTCTCAGTAGTCGTTGGAATGTCCACATATGCTCCACAAGATAACTTCCGTCTAGTATAACATGTTAGTGAGGACTGGTAGATGAGATGGAAACCTACCATCTCCAAGGTTGTCTTCGAGCACCTGACAATCATTCTCAGTCGTCGCTTCTCCACTGGCTATCATGGCACCGGACCGTCCTGGCGTGGGTGTGGCTTTCTTGCGCTTCGGAGAGGCCGCTTGCGTGCGAGGACAACTGTCATGAAGGCGCTGTTCGAGCAGTTGAATTGTGCGTGCCTGCCGTACATTCTCGCTTTGGAGTGCGGCACACTTCGTTTCTGCCTCCCAGCGCCGCTGCCTCTCATACTCCATGAGGTCTAGGTAACGGCCTTGCTCAGGTTCGCTAGAGGGTAGTCGTCCAGCCCTCAACGCTGCACGTAGTTGGAGTACATAGTCTTTGCATGTTAGCGTCACGAAATGTTATCAGTCTCTGTGCCAGCACAGTGCTCACCATTCGCGGTCGTGCCAGGAGGCTTGGACATCACTAACGCAAGCGCGGCTGCGGCTGGCTCAACTGGAGGCGGAATGGTGGGCACTGGAGATAGAGCTCCTGGAGCCATCGTCGCAGAATGACACACGGATGTTTTGAGACGATGCAATATACAAACGGAAACGAGGGCTTAGGGTTGGAAGGGCGAGACGAGAACAAGGGACGTCCTGCCTTTACCAGCAACCTTGCGGCAAGAGAGTGGTTGGACACAGAGAGGAAAGATGGAAAGAGAAAAGCAGAGCGGTGGAAGCGGAGAAGAGGCGAAGTGCCGATCACAAGTCGGTGTCGGGGGGGGAGAAGGCGCGAAGGGTGACGCATTGTCACGGTGGAAGGAGCGTTGGATGCCACCTACCTCGTTGTGGAAGTGGGCCGCACACGCTCTCTGCCGCTTTTTTTGTACGATAAACACGCATGCGACAGTTGAGGTGCTCGTAAATTGGCGGCATTCGTGCTCGTCCTCGTCTCATCTTATATGGTACAGAACAGGGCTGATATGATACACTGGTTACTTACAGGAGATATAATGCTCGCTCAATCGTACAACTACCGCATCCGCTCAGTCCTCCTCTTGTGCGGCAGCGGCTCGATCCTCTTCCGCTTGAACTCCACCTTGATCTCGTCCTTCAGACCTGCCCTCTCCATCACACCTGCCATGCTGTCATCCCACTGCGTCCTGAAGAGCGAGAAGCCGATTGGGTTCAGTTTGTGCTTGTCAATAAAGCTCCTGAGGATGAAGTCATCTCTTTTTGTCTTGCGAATGTCGACGACATTTAGCGCCTTCGCCTCGTTCTGGTCAAGCACGAATACCGCGAGACGATGGTATGGCGCGCCCTTGTGTGCCCAGGGTACGGTCCAGGGCAGAGCAATTTTCCGGGCGGCCGTGTCCTTTGTTTTCCTGTCCTCCTGCTCGATCCGTTGCAATGGGATGGAGGTCTGCATAGGTGAAATAAGAATGTTGGAAGCAATGAAGTGGCAGCGGTAAGTGAAGCTATCCTTTTCCGGGACGGGCACATCGGCATCCACAACGACGACTGTGACCAGCTTCTCTCCAGGCTGGAATGTCTGAACAGTAAGACGGGGCATCTTTTCGCTGATGGCAGAGTCCACAAACTCGCCCGGTGAGACGTTCTTGCGCCCGAACCCGAGGTCGACGTCTGCGATGGGGTTCAGAGCGGGAAGGAGATCAGGCACTATGTTCAGCTGGGTGATACGCTGCTCGAGGATGAGCCGCTTGTACTTTCGCCATTTTTGGTCCGCGAGATATCGGTAGATGGGTTTGTTCATATCGCCTGCATCGCATAAGCTTCAGCATTGCCTCGCAAAGGCTTCAAACATACCCTCTCCATCTTCAAACCTCTTCTTGACCATGGGGTCATTGATATCGGCGAGCAGGATCAACTCATTGAGATGATTTCGCATGCTCCGCAGCCGTGCCTCTTTCGCGAGTATACTGCCACTTACGGCCGGGCCCTGCGCCTGCAGATTGTTGATCCGCAGCGTCATCGTCTCAATCTCCTTCATCTTCTCCTGGCGGTCCTCGAGCAAAACTTTCCGGGCCTCCTGGAAACATTGGTATGGCAATTGTTCGAAGGGGACCTGCTCGGCTCCGTTCAACGCCGAGCGATGGAGGACGGCACGGCGGCGACGAGATCCAACCGGTTGGATGCCTTCCCTTCGGACGAGACGACGCTCGTCGCGCTTCCATTCTACCTGCTCCGGATCCAGATTACCCCATTTCTGCATGTATTCCGGTGTCTCTTTTGCTGCCGTCTCCGCTTCTGCTGGAGCGGCAGGTGTAGCGGCGGGAGGAGGAGAAGGCGGCGGGGGCGTCGAGGGCTGGCTCTGCATCTCTTCACGGGTAACCGGCGTCGAGGAGAGGAAGCGTCGAGGGGCGCCGCTGAGGGAGGCATTGGCGCCGGCAGACTGCCGCACGCATCGCAGACACGCGCCGAATTGGCGTACGGACGGCGCCATTGTGACGGATGGGCGGGTTGGTGGTTCTCACGGAGAGAGCTGCAGCAGCCCTAGGAAAATGTGAAGATCAGACGGGCGCACGGACCCGAACTTTTTTGTCAACCTCCGCGCCAGCTCCGCGACACCACTGATCTCCTCGAAGCACACCCACGCCATGGCTCCCACGCGAATAGGGTCGCCAATGCGCGGCGTCGCCCTTCAGCTTGCCAGGCTGTCGATACGGCAGAACGCAATACCCGTCAGTGCCCCGTCTGTACGCTCCAATGGCGACCTAACAGCATCATAGAAATCATTCTCGTCCTCTCCTGCCCGCTCGATAACGACGTCGTCCGCATCACGAGCTTCAATCTCCTCGATAACCACCTCTGCCGACGGATATGTGCCCGTGAAGCCCTTCGCGGAGCAGACCGTGCTCGCAACAATCCACCAGTTCCCGTCCCTCGAACCCCTCCGCCTCGAAACCTATCCCGCAAACCATCTCTACCTCCCCACGCGACGAGACATTCTGCACCGTGCCATCGTATACGAGGGTGATCTGACGCGAGAGGGTACGGCATCGACGAAGACTCGTTATGAAGTGCGTGGTTCAGCACGGAAGATCCGGCCGCAGAAGGGAAGTGGGCGCGCCCGTTTGGGAGACAAAAAGTCGCCCATGCTGCGCGGCGGAGGTGTAGCACACGGCCCGAAACCGCGCGACTTTTCCACGGATTTGCCGAAGAAGGTATATGACCTGGCGTGGCGGACAGCGCTTTCATACCGGTTTCGCAAGGGCGAGCTGATCATCGTGGATAACGCCATAGAGATCGAGAGCCCCTCTCAACGCCTCCTCAAGCACATTTTTGATCTGCACGACCGGGAACGAGGGAGTGGACGAAGTCTGATGGTCACGCTGGAGAATAGGCCGCTACTGGAACAGGCGTTGGACAAAATGGACAGGAGGAGGCAAGCCCTTACATGGGAAGAAGTCGACGTCAAGGACCTTCTGGAGCTATCCCGCATCATCATCGAGCGCTCTGCCCTCTACAACATCCTCCGCGAACACGTAGAAGATCTTACACACAAGAAGAACCGGTATCTTATCGAATCCTCGCCACCATCCGATCTCGAATCCAGACTCGGATGGCCCGAGTTCCGCAACCTCATGCAAACCCCTGCCTCAGAGCGCGAAGCCGTGCGACCGGACGTTTACCAAGACGTCTGCTATGGTCGCATCACCCACGCCGAGGACCTCCCAGACGGTCCAGAGAAGACAAACCTCAGAATCTCAGCGTACGAGTTACTCGCCGAATCGTTTGATCTGCGCAGAAAGCAGCTTCCCTCGCTCCAACCGCTCGACGCCGACGTTAAAAGGAAGGAGGAAATTGCAAGCCAGAAGACAGCCGAAAAGGAAGTGCTCTCCGCATCGATTTCGGCTCTGGAGGCCCACATCCGCCTCGCCGAAGCCGGATATCAATCCTTCTTGCTTGAGGCACAAGCAGCTGAGCACAGACGAGACGTGTACAACTGGAAAGGCCAAGCTGAGCTAGCAGAGGAGCAGGAGGGCATCGCGAGCGACAACCGCACTGATCTCGCTGGCGCAAGGGTCGAGCTGCTACAGGCGAAGAAGCAGCTTGCGGAGACGAGGGCGCAAGTCTGCTATAATATGGACGACTTGAAGGGGTACGAGAAGCTGATGAAAGAAGCGCGGGTGTTGGAGGACGGGCTTGAAGAGGCACGGGCGGAGGCGGAGCAGGTAGTGGGAGAGGAGGAGGAGCCTGAGTCGATTTCTGAGGAGATGGAGACCCTTGCGGAGGAAGAGAGGGCCCAGGCGGAAGCGGAGAGCTCGAAGAAGGAAAAAGAGAGCAAGTAGGGGGCAAGTGGTGGATTGGATGTATGAATACTGTATTAGGCGGCTGTGCTTATTGAGAGGATCGAGGCCGTATGTGTCTGTATTATATGATTGTGGCCTTTTGTCAGGTTGACAGACATTCTTGCTATGGATCAGGTATGCAACTTAATTGCGTGCCGTGTATACATACGATCTTTCATGTTATATACTGTACTACAACCTCGCTTAGTGCATCTCCTAGATCAGGTCATATCGTCTTCCTTGGAGCTTCTTAGTCTCCAACGCCACACACCCCTTCACAGTCGACGACATTATTCGCCTGACCGTGCCTGTACGTTCTCTCTCTCGACGGGCCCTATGACATATCAAAGACGGTGTCGTTGGCAACAAAAAATCCTCATCCTTGACCAGCCATCCAGATTCGTGGCGTTCGACCACTTAGGAAAGCCTACATATATCCCCTCCTAGGTCGTCTTGTCACCCTTTTACGCATCCTTTCCTCCTCTTCAAGCCTCTTCCTCTCCTCCTCCTCCTTCAACTTCCTCTCATATTTTTCCCTGAACTTGCTTTTCACAGGTTCCTCGGTAATTTCCTTCACCTCCTCCACTTTCTTCTCCGACAGATCCCGGCCCTGAAAGAACAGCGTCATAACACCGCCGCTAACACCATCCGGCTCTTTCGGTTCAGAAGCGCCTCTACAGTCCAGCACCGCATCCCTTATAGCCTTGAGAACCTTATCGCACTCCTCACTCGACGCTTCTCTCCCCCGGTACTTGTTGTGCTTAGGCGCAAGCGTAACTTCCACCTTCCTCCCCTCTCTCAGGAAATTCTGAAGCTTGGACAGCCGATGTGCGAGATCCCCGCCCGCAATCGCCCAATTCAACTCCAGCTTCTTCGCGTCCCCCGCCGTGCCCAATCTCCCGGACTCCTCGCGAGCCTTCAGCTCTAGCTTCTTCGCAAACTGTTTCCGCAGATCGATCTTGCTGACGATTTTGCAGATGGGCATGTCTTCGGGGTCAGAGATGCCGAATTCATCGACGGTGCCCGGGGCTACGAGGAGGAGGTGGTGCGTCGTGCGGTTGTAATTTTTCAAGGCTTGTTCTATGGGCATGTTGTTGAGGAAGATGCCTCTTTCGTCAACGAGATTGACATGTGAGGCTTCGATGGCATCATCGAAGGTGTAGTGGTCGGTGAGGGTGTGGCGTTGGGCAACTTTCTTGTAGTAGATTGTCCGCCGGGGGATTACGGGGATGAGAGGGGTTACGAGACGTATGGGGGGGCGGAAGATTGCTGGGTGGGTGGTGTGGAGGGTCGGGGCGACGAAGACGCGGTATAGGGCGCGGGAGGTGCTTGTAAGGTGGTAGCGAGACATTTCGTACGCATCGAGATGTTGAAGAAGCAACTGTAGATGGAAGAAATCCTAAGAGAAAGCGCTACAATCGTGTTGTACCTATGTACACCTTCCGGTCCCGACTCCAACATATCGTCGAAGCTTTTCCCAGTGGGAGCACGGACCGCATCGGGCAGGCACCTCCGCAAAGTGCAGGCGCCCCGCCAATCCAGGTTCGTTCACGCCGCTGTACCTGCGTAGCCCTCGACAGCCTGGCTATGTAAACGCACCATGCTACGAACGGCACGGACGTCTTCGAGCTTCATATTTTACTTTGAGCCGTTCGAAATCCCGCCATGAGCAACGCGCTCGCCGAGTATCTGGCTGCACTCGAGGCACGCGATGTCCGGGAAAAGGCACAGGAAGACGCAATCAACCACTGTACGTGATAGTACCTAGCTTGTATATGTCCGACACAGCTTCGACAAGCTCGATGAATTTGCAGCACCAACTGAAAGCACGTAGATACAAAGCTCGCCGACCGCGCCGCAGCCGCCTGGAAGCAAACCCAAGCCCCCTCCGAGCAGTCTATAGCCTCCTCAGCCGTCTCCACCAATACTCTACGCCCAAGCACCCCCAAAGGAAAAGATTCCCCAGCCCCTCCGGACAACACGCCCCTCAGCAACCTCGCCCAAATCCGCGCCGAGCTCGCCTCTACCCAAAAAACCCGCAGCGAACTCGAAACCAAACTCTCCACCCTCACCACCGAACTCAACGTCCTCAAAACCACCGACGCCGAGCAAAAGAAGCGCATAGCCCAGCTCGAGGCCCACAAACAGCAGCTGGAACGCCGCATGAAGGATCGCGCAGATGAGCTGAAGGGGAAAGGGAGTTTGGTCGAGCAGGTGCAGGATGAGATGGTGGCGATGAATTTGCAGCTTAATATGGCGGAGAAGGAGAAGGAGAGGTTGCAGAAGGAGAATGCGGAGTTGACGAGGAGGTGGGTGGAGAAGATGGAGGGGGAGGCGAAGCGGATGAATGATCAGATGGGGTGGGAGAGCAAGAGGCGGAAGTGATGCTCTCTAAGACCCAGCATTTGAGACCTGAGGAGCAAGCGGAGTAGGGCTTGGTGTTTGTTGAAAAGCATGGTGTTTTGTATAAGGCAGCTATCCCGCTTTCTGAGCTGAGAAAGCTACCATAGATTATACCCGGAACAGCCGTGGACAGTAGGACTCCTTGGATTTGAGCTTATTCAACCAACATATTTGCCTATTTCTATAGCTCGATTGAAAGTTTTCCCATGCTGTGGCTCCTAGTGACTGCCTTATATGATGAGCGCGGAGCCCCGCCGCTCGCTGGTGCCTGTAGAAGCTTGGCAAAGAGCTCCCCACTACATCTCGCAGCTCGCCCTCGCCTCAACCCCAAACACACCACGCAGCTCCCGCAATTCCTCAATCATGGGGACAGCACTCAAGACGTGGGGTAAGCTCAACCCTCCCATCAAACCCTCCCATCAGTCTCAGCCTCAATCTCCCTCTCCCACTGCCCACCCCCACCATACATCTACTAATCACACCCCCAGAGCTCGAGAACTCCATCAAACTCGTCGACCCCACCAAAGACGCCCTCTACACCTACTCCGCCAGCTCCCAAAAAACCATCAATGAAGCCCACCCATGGCGCACCGACCCACACTACTTTACCTCCGTCCGCATCTCCGCCGTTGCGCT
Organism: Lentithecium fluviatile CBS 122367; assembly: GCA_010405425.1. NCBI lineage: Eukaryota > Fungi > Ascomycota > Dothideomycetes > Pleosporales > Lentitheciaceae > Lentithecium > Lentithecium fluviatile. The sequence goes on along the minus strand of MU005576.1, from coordinate 1,350,768 downwards.
CCTCAAAATGGTCATGCACGCGCGCTCCGGCGGCGCCCTTGAAGTAATGGGCCTCATGCTCGGCAAGATCGAAGCCCACACCTTTGTCATCACCGACGCGTTTCGATTGCCCGTGGAAGGCACAGAGACGCGTGTGAATGCTCAGGACGAGGCGAACGAGTATATGGTGGAGTTTTTGAGTCGAGCGAGAGAGCAGGGCCAGTGCGAGAATGCGGTGGGCTGGTATCATAGTCACCCCGGGTATGGGTGCTGGCTCAGCGGGATCGATGTCGGGACTCAGAAGACGCAGCAGATGTATCAGGATCCCTTCGTCGCTGTCGTGATTGATCCCGATCGCACTGTGTCCGCAGGCAAGGTCGAAATCGGGGCCTTTCGCACATTCCCCGAGTCATATGTGCAGGAGAAGGAGAAGGCGGCTGGCAGCAAAGGCGGCGTGGGAGAGGACGGCTTCCAAACCATTCCCCTCGGCAAGATCGAAGATTTCGGCGCTCACGCGAATCACTATTATTCGCTCGACGTCTCGCACTACAAGTCCAGCCTCGACGCCAAGCTCCTCGAAGCGCTGTGGAATAAGTACTGGGTCGGCACGCTGTCGTCCTCTCCCTTGATCTCCAACCGCGAGTACGGCACCAACCAGATCTCTGACCTGGCCCGCAAGATTGCGCAGGAGAACGGGAATTTAAAGAGGAAGGGCGCTTTTGGGAGTGAGGGGAAGGGACAGCTGGTTAAGCTGGGTGCGGCGGGGGCGAAGATTGCGAGGGAGGAGGATATGGGGCTGCTGAGTGCAAAGGTCAAGGAGCAGGTCTTTGGGTTGGAGGGGCAGGGAGGGGCTGTAGTAGCGCCAGAGGGGAAAGAGGTTGAGATGGAAAGCTGAGGATGAGGGGTAAGTTGCGGTTTCAGATGCACGTATGACCGAATTGCATGGTATGGCGTTACAGCGCAATAGAGGCATGAATACTGGCGTCGAACGGACGTTACCAAGGAACAGCTTTGCTGGTCGAGGAAGGCCGGTCTTCTGCCTTCTGGGCTCGATAAGGGAGCTCGACTAGATAGAGCACATCGGGCCCCACGATGGAGCAAGCAATGAATAAGACCGTATCCCACCACCGTCTCAATGACTGTCCGTTGCGGCGGCGGCACTTGACGTATATCTTACATGCTGTCGTTTACTCCTACAACCCTTTAAAAGATCTTTGGGTATCTCTATCGCAAAGCCGCAACCGGCCCTGCACGACGCCAATATGGTACAGTATCCTACAGCATACATCTTTCATACATCCATCACACCAAGCCTCCTCAAGCTCTCCACCCTCCCCAAAATAAGCATAACATCATAAATCCGCATCCCCTCCTCCCTCCCCGTAAGCGCCTTCCTCAAATAATGATACACATCCTTCGAGCCCTTCTTCCCTCCAGCCCTCCCATCAATAATCTCGTGCACCTTATCCATTAGCGCCTCCCTCTTCCACTCCCTCACATCCGCCAACGCCTTCGCCGCCTGCGGTATACCCTCCGCGTCCGTGAGGGAGGTGGGGTGCTCCAAGGGACCGAACATGAAGGAGTTGCGGTAGACGAATTCGTTGGCGTTGGTGTAGTTTTCTGCGTCAGCTTGGATGACGCGGGATATGTAGGTGGTTTGGGATGTGGATCCGATGGTTTTTTTCCAGCCTTGGTAAGGGCCTTTAGGGTCGCTGAGGAGGTTGACGACGTGCTGCGTCATTTCTTCTAGGCCTTGCCCGCCGGCTTTTGCGCGCAGAGCGGCGTGTTTGCGCTGTAGGAAGTGCAGTTTTCCGAATGTGACCGTCGTGTTCCCCTTTGTAAACTTGAGAGAGAACTTGTCAACAAGGGCTTTCAGGTCCATCACATCTGACTTCTCCTGGTGCGACCAGCCAAGCAGCGCAGCGAAGTTCGTCAAAGTTTCCGGGAAGATCTCCATTTCGCGGAAGGCGGTGATGTCGGTGTCGAAGTTGCGTTTGCTGAGCTTGTTGCCCTGCTCATCTACCAGCAACCCCACGTGCGCGAATTCGGGAGGCGTCCAGCCAAAGGCGTTGTACATGGCGATGTGTTTCGGTGTTGATGGCATCCATTCCGAGCCGCGGATTACATGCGTAATCTTCATGTGGTGATCATCGACGACATTCGCGAGATGGTATGTAGGCAGGCCGTCAGATTTGAGGAGGATAGGGTCTTCATAGGCGGCCTCGCTGACGTGGCCGCGGCGTTTAAGCGGCTTAAAGACGCCGTAGATGAGATCAGTGTATATAGGGTATTGGTCCGGTACTTTGAGACGGATGGTGTGGACTTCGCCCTTTGCGGCTCGGTCGTCCGATTCTTCCTTGGTGATGCCGGCGCATGTGCGATCGTAGTCCGTTGCTATACCTAGCTTGTGTCGGTGCTCTGCGAGTGTGTTCAGCCGTTCGGCGGAGCAGAAGCATCGGTATGCGTGGCCGTTGTCGAGTAATTGATGGGCATGTTGGCGGTAGAGGCCGCTTCTTTCCGATTGCCTGTAGGGGCCGTATGGGCCTCCTACTTCGGGTCCTTCATCCCATTGTAAACCGGCCCATCGTAGGTCTTGGTATAGGCGCGATTCGGCGTCTGACACCGTGCGCTTCTGATCGGTATCCTCTATTCGGAGAAGAAATTGGCCGCCCGTTCGTTTTGCAAGGAGGTAATTGAAGAGCGCTGTTCGGAGAGATCCCAGGTGGAGATAGCCGGTAGGCGACGGGGCGAAGCGCGTTCGTGCTGGTGAGGCTGGAAGTGCAGTGTTCAGCTTTTTGCCTTTAGCTGGAGAGGCGATCCCCCGTCTGGAAGCTCTCGACAATTGGCTCAAACATGATCGGCATGTGTACAAAGGCAATTGCGACCGGAGTAGTAAAGGGAAAGACATGGCTACAACGGAGAAGCTACAGAAGCTGCATCAGTTCATGCTCGGAAATCTTGGGCAGAAAAGCCTCACCGCCTTCGGGATATAGTCGCGCCGGCGTCAGTTCCGAATTGGCGGGACCAACCATGCGCATGCAGTTGCAGTTGCCTCGCTGCGGATCACGACGCTAGGTTTTCTGCCGCCTCTCGCCCGTTGTGAGCTTTTGAATACCCTCGTTTAACATTCGCGTATATAGTTTTGGTCCTTCTCCTTCTCCTCAGTCGCCCTCCATACCGGGTCACAATCTCTCACAAGTATATAATCGCCCCTGCCGGAAAGAGCTCAGCTAAGCTTTGTAATAGTGAATGACGTTGACGAGGTCGACCTCTACGGTACACCAAAAGATTTCGGGCGCGTAGAAACGGCTGACAGAAACAGAGGTCCTCGGGATCACGAGCGGCGCGTCCAAAGTTGAGATCAAGAAAGCCTACCACAAGGTCCGTTATACCGCCCCGTAGAGACCTTAATCACATCAATTGGTGTTGACTGTTGCAGGCCGCGTTATCACACCATCCCGACAAAGTCGCTGTCGAAGAGCGCGAAGAAGCCGAAGTCCGATTCAAAGCCGCGAAGCAAGCCTACGAAATCCTCTCCGATGACGACAAGCGACACCTCTACGACACCCACGGCATGTCTGCCTTCGACCCCTCGAAAGGCGGCGGCATGGGCGGCGAGCCCGACATTGACGACATTTTTGCGCAGATGTTCGGTGGTATGGGCGGCATGGGTGGCTTCCCCGGTGGGATGCCCGGTATGGGCGGTATGCCAGGAGGCAGGAACGTGCCCCGGAAAGGTCGGTCGGTGGAGCAAGAATACGAGGTCACGCTAGAAGAGCTGTACAAGGGCAAGACGACCAAGTTTTCCAATACTAAGAATGTCGTGTGTCAGACGTGCAAGGGGTCGGGCGGAAAACAGGGCGCAAAGTCACATAATTGCAGCCAATGCCATGGACGAGGTAGGTCCCCCGTTGTGCAAATATGTGCTTTCTATGCATATATCTTACAAACTACAGGCCAGAAAGCGGTCCTCCGACAAGTAGGCCCCGGCCTCGTGACCCAAGAAACCGTTCCCTGCGGTACTTGCTCAGGCTCCGGGCAAATCATCCCGGAGAAGCAACGCTGCAAAAAGTGCAAAGGCAAGAAAGTCGTCGAATCTAAGAACGTTCTCGAGCTCTACATCCCGCGCGGCGCACGGGAAGGCGACCGGATAGTCCTCGCGGGCGAAGCCGATCAATTGCCAGACCAGGAACCTGGCGATATCATCTTCACGCTCAGCGAAGCCGCGCACGAGACCTTTGAGCGGGCAGGCGCGGATCTCAGGGCGGAGCTAAAGATCAGCCTGGTAGAAGCTCTGACAGGCTTCAACAGGGTGGTCCTTACTCATCTTGACGGCCGCGGCATTCAACTCAACATCAGCCAAGAAGAAGGCAAGGTTCTATGTCCAGGCCAAGTTCTCAAAATCCCTGGCGAAGGCATGCCCCTGAAGCGAAGCGACGCCAAGGGCAACCTTTATCTCGTTGTCGAAGTGGTATTCCCGAAAGATGGCTGGCTCAAGAACGAGGCTGCGCTGAAGAAGGTCCGCGATGCGCTTCCCCCGCCAGAGAAAGAGGACAAGAGGCCGGACGAGGTGGATGAGGTGCATTTCGAGGACGCGGAGATGGACGACTTTGGTGCTGGCAGTGGCGACCCCCGTGCGGGTGGAGAATGGGAGGACGACGACGAAGAGGCCACACCGCAGTGCGCGACGCAGTAGATGTGGATTGCGGAAACTGGCATGGCATGGCGTTAGCGGAACCTTGGTAGGATAGATATGATGGGCTATTGTGAATATGCGGTATTCAAATGCCCGCCCTACGGACACGGCCGATTTCAGGGTATGAAGAGAATTAGATATATCGCAGCCTTCGCCCGCCCTCTTTGACTGCTAGAAGAGACATGCATCTCTCTCGACCGTTTCCGGTCTTCACCACATCCATGCGCTTTACTCGTACTCGGTACTAATAGTCGTCACTCTCCTCATAGGTATCCTCACTATCCTCACCATTATCCCAGGCCCTCTCCATGTTCGTCTCGTATTCACCATCGATCCAATCCTCCAAACGAGGCAGCGTGGAAGGCTTTGGAACCATGTGCTTGATGGGGTGGACCGTGTTGTGATGTCTGCAAAGCGGACGTTCATTTCGTGGAGGGTGGTGTAGCCCGAAAACAAGCAGTCAGCGCCTGTGGCTAAGATGGGAACACTGTTTGGATAATTGCGCCCGTATTCCAAGTCTAAGGAATTCTAGGGAGGACCGGTGATGATTCAGTGCGGCTTGGATGGTGACGAAGTCGAGTTGCCTGCTGAGATTGTGGTCGGAATATCTCCCTGGGTTGCTGTGCTCATAGTGGAATTTCTTTAGGATTTTACAGGAGCGGATGAGACCTGCCACAATGCGTGTATCAATGTAGGTGCCAATGAGCTCAATGATTTCTAGGTCTAGCGATTCGGCGGGGAGAATGAAGGTCTGCGGCGCGTCGGATACTTTTCCTTCGAAATCCACAAGGACGAGTTTGCGGACGGAGGGTTGCTGGAGAATCAGAAGCAGTGCGTCGAGATCTGGGCCGAGGTTGGTGGGCTTCACAGTGCCGTCCTCGTCCGATGCTGTTACGGCTGGGTTGGTAGTTGGGGCTTTAGGGGCATCAGAAGCCGTTGCTGGGGGCTGCACAGCAGGCGCATTGTCGATAGTTACGCTTCCCGTTTCAGATTCTGGTCCTGTATCGGCGCTTGCGGGTTTCTCTTTCTTGGGACATTCGGATTTAGGAGGGAGCTCCGACGAGGCAACTCTTTTGTGAGACATATGGATAGAAGTTCAAGAGCACAGTATCCACAAACTCCAAAAGGCCTTGTAGTCAATATCGCCTAAACAGGATGTATAGCCAGTCGAGGCTTGCAATTTAAGGGATGGTGGCACTTTGGGCGTCTGGTATTTATCAGAGAGTGGATAAGAGGGTTGCGGAGTTGTGATGGCGGGAGAAATTAGATTTCTCCGAACACCAACAAGAATAAAGGAGTCGCCGAGAAATATTGTGGAAATGACGAATGGCGCTGGTCAGGGGTGTCAACACCGTGAACAATGGCGTGGGTTGGCCATGCTAATGGCGCGCCCCTTCCGTCGACATCTGGACATCATTCCGCTCATCCTCAACATCCCGACAGGATCTTGCTGTTTCATCCCGCCAGTATCAAATCAACCTTGTGGGTATAATTTATGCCCGAAGCCCCCTCCTCTAGTTCGTAGATTTCTGGCCCGGTACACAGATAATGGATCACAACGATAGACCTTAGTCGATCTGGATGGAAATTGTGCTCCAGTAGCAGCAGTGAAACGTAGGTGCACATGCAGTGCTGCTTGCTCCTCGGGCATTCCACAAAAGAGGAAGGTGGTAGAGCCAGCAAAGAAGGTTGACAGATGCAGGTGGTCCGACGCGGCGAGGGGCGCGTACATCAATAATTCTAGATATTAGAAAGTTAAGACTCTTTATTACTAGATTTAGAATTATAAAGAATATATATACTTTACTATAGAATTAGTATGTTATACTTCTATTATATAAGTTTTATAGTAGAGAGTTCCGCTATCAGTAGCACCGTACGTCCATTTGACTGATGGCTAATGTTCACTTTGCTATCGAATCTGGCTTCTATTGGCGTCTAGTGCACGAGAGCCTAATCCCATCAAACTCGAGGTAATGTCAGCTGAGAAACATTTACCAGCACACGTATTGACCTACATTTAAACGAGCCTCTAACACATCCGTCGACTCCGCCGACTAGAAGACTCACTCGCATGTTGTGTTCCCGTTTTGGCTGTTTCTGGATTCCCGCAGAGCTTGGAATGGATGTTCAACGTTCACTCACGTCCTACATAAGGAGTATGAGTGCGGGGAACGAATTCTGTGACCTTCTTAAGGCACCCACAGCCGGCGGCCACCTTCCAAATTATTTTGCTTTGTTCCCGTCATTGCGAACTAATCTGGACTACAATGGAGACTGCTACAACTTCAGGGTCTCAGGCATCGCCTCCCGACAAGCCCGAGATAATTATGCACTCGCGCAGTATAGAACCCGATCAATGGACGTAATCCCCCTCGAGAGAGCCAAAGTCACTCTCAAGCGCAGCTTTGCATGCAAGGAGTTCGCCATTCACATCGCAGCGCTTGCCATTATTGGCGTCCTGTTGCGCGTGAACTCTGCCAGATACTTCTGGAGAGACTTTGGGCTGAGGAACAAAAGAGGCGGAACATGGAGCTCAAGGTATGGCAGTTTGGAGCGAAGGTGCATGAATTGCTAATGCTAGCATCACTGTCCTTCATCGTCTTTTACAATATGCGAAAGCTGTTAGCCGGTCAGCACGGCATCCTATTTGGCCTAGTCAGCGCACCTCATATTATAAGCTCCCCAAGTATGCTAATCAAAAGTTCATTTTGGGTCGGGTTGGGGCACCAGTTTGGTTCGGAACCTTATTGTTTCTTGCATGTACGCTGTCTTTTACTCTTGGGCCATCCTCCGCTATCACGATGATTCCTTCACTTGGCTGGTACGAAATTAAACGTAGAATCCCTGATAACAGCTCGAGAATCTACGTGGACACTACGACAGCAGATACGATTTGGCCATTCTTCTTCAATCCAGAGGCCGTGGGATTAAATGAAACACAGACTATCGAATGTCTGCAGGGCTCTTTCAAGCTCAGTAACCCTGACTGTCTGGCGGCCGGATATCTGGATATTTTGAAGTGGGCATGTAGATTCACTTCAACTCGAGATTTAAGCTAACTTAACTCGCAAAGTTCATGAGCTTCATATACTCTGGTGCACGGAGCGATCTAATCTTCACAGACCACTTCGGTAGTGTTCAGCGTGAGGTCGCTATGGGCATCAACTACAAGGTTGGCGGTACAGAATCTGTTACCACCATTGTTATGGAGCTTAATTCGAGGGTATTTATCACATACTGTACGCAACCATGGCCGCAAATACCAGTTTTCAGACGCTTGCTAACTGCACGTCCGCCTTTAGTCAGCTATGCAAGTCGCAATAACGTCGCCGGCCTCAACGACGTGGCATTCCCCCGGCTGCGTCTCGTCGCAGACACTCTAATGTATCAGCCTGTAGTCTATGTAAGTGCGAATTGAATGCCTGGGTTAGAGAATCGAATCGACACAACGTCTCGTTTCCACTTATCACACGGGCATGGGTAGACGCAGAAACAACCTCGGATACCCCACCACAATCCTACCTAGCCGCTGACGATGCCATTTTCGACGGTGTACCTAGTAATGAGCCACGTTTCTCATGGTATGAAGACGCGTATGTACACGCATCCTCGTCGCTGCTTGTGTTGGCAATCGTTCCCATCATGGATTCAAATTCCACACATGATATGTACCAGTCGTCCGCGATCGTCGCTTGCTCAACCGATGCGCGTTGAGGATAGAGTGATTCATATTACCAGCCGATGAATTCGACAACCGTCTTCAGCAACGTATCCGACATCTTGATTGAGAAGATACAAGAGTACGAAAAATTACGCAAATCGAAATACTCCTTCTCGGATCGACCACTCGACTTGCAGCTCGATTGGGCTGCATTGCTCAATACGACCGAGTCGCGCACCGCACAGAGGACTATGCCCCTTGTCCAACCAAAGCCGGGTCAGACTCTGATGAAATCACCTTCTTACAAGTGTATCTCATGCCTCGTGGTAATAAGGTTAATGTGGATAAAGGAGAAACGGACTCTTATCAATCTATGATCGTCAAATTTGATCGGTATGGGTATGGCTACGGGGTCCGAGGCGCGACTACTTGGGTTGCAACTTTATTCTTGCTCGCGTATACACTCGTTGCGGTTGTGCACATGGCGAGTGTGGGTTACGCTATTTGCAAGAACCAGTATTATGGCGGCGGCTGTTGAGAGGGTGTAGTGGAGCCTGTGGCGCTAGCGATGAACTCGACGCCGAGTGGCAAGCTGCGTGGTACGAGCGCGGGAGTTGAGAGGTTAGAAACCTGGAAACACGTGGTGAAGATTCGGGAAACAGGTGATGAGCGTCTGGAGCTCTGCTTCGCAGACACGGAGCGTGAGGATGGACAAACGGTGGTGATTGGCAGGAAAAATATCTATAATTGGGAAGTTGCGAGATGTTTACGGTAGGTTTGAAGCGAATCGCTGTGGTCTTGATCATTACGTGCTGCGAGTGTTTGGATCGTTGGACACATTTGTTGATTATTCCTCTATTTCACTACTTCGACCGTCAACATACAACATAAACTTGCAAGCCCATAAGTCTATTACAGTGACTGGGATAGTATGGTGTCTGTACCGCCGTCGGCCTCGACATATACACGCAGGACAAATGTTCCAACCCTTGAATTTCTGATTACAACATAATACAGCAGCAGTAAAATCCAAACAACAGTATCATACAGGAATTTCATCCGAGTATCTCCAAACTCACAACTAGTATCGAGCTTACATCAAACTCCAGGTCTCAAAATCATACATCAAAATAATTCGACAGGTACTACCTCTAAAACTCCTTCACATGACTCAGTCACCTTCAACCATCGTACCGTACCTACCATCAACGCACTGTACCTCGTCCACCGGATTGTTGAAGCGATGGTCGAGCTCGTCGTTCTCCACCGCCCTTTCGCTCGATTCATAGCGGTTGAATAGGGTATCCGGACTTGCTTCAACGCGCTGTACGAGGCTTGATCCCGAGGATTCGCAGAGGCTATTGCCACCGTCTTGTAGCGTGGTGTATTGTTCGAACCAGGACGACTCGGAGGTCGCTGGCTGCACGGGCGTGGCAACAGGCGCAGGCTGCGCGAGACCTGCTGGTTGCCCTAGGCCAACATTCCTTTGGCATTGGTCTTGCTGGTCTAGGAGATTTCGCAGAACGGATTGTATTCTTGGCGTGCATTTCACGAGCCCGCGGGAGGACCAGACTCCAACACCGCCGTTAGCTAGGGACTCGAGCGTTCCGATGCAGGGCCAAAGAAGGGGAGGCGTCTGCTGGGTGGCGGGTTGCTGGGTGATGGCGCCCATTTGTGGCTGCTGGACGGAGAAGTCCAGGCCCGGTTGCTGGCTGGGAAGGGCTAGTTCGAGGGGGTTGTAGCGGCCCATTTCAGGCTGCTGAGTGGCGACATATTGTGCGAAATTGTTTCCCGAGTCCAACTGAGGCAGCTGGCTGAAGTCCGCAAATTGCGGCATGGTGTTCTCCAGCCCCGGCTGCGGGCTGGTGACGGCGGGTTCCAAAGGAGTATTAGGAACTATACCGAAGTTGGCGGAGAAACTTTGATCGAGATCGTTGCCGAAGTCGACTTGAGGCAGCTCGCTGAAGTCTGAAAATTCGTTCATGCTGTCGACCATCCACTCCTGGTTAGTAGACGCCATTTCGAATATTTGTGGAGGAGCCGTTGGCAAAGGTGTTCTGTCTGAAGACGGTTTGAAGTGTATTATAAAAAGGGACAGAAGAGTTGTAAGAGCTTTTGAAGAGTTGGAAAGGCTTGAGAGCGGTAAACACTCAAAGTGTGAAGGCAGAAAAGTATGTTGGCAGACTTGGGCTGGGAGCGTTGGTGAAGAAGATGAAGAGAAGGGAAAAGGGAGACCCTGAAAATTGGTATATATATACATCTCTCAGATACTGTGAGCTGGTGCCTGTTCGCTACCGTATAATGCATCGCCCAGATATTGTGATTTGAAGCGCTTCAGTACCGTACGAGCATATCCGAAGAAAGAAAACAAGAGAGCGGTGCCATGGAAAACAAGGGTGGGTGAGGCCTTGGAAGGTGCAAATAACGAATGAAAATGCTCGAAAGTTGAAGCAAAAATGGTTAACAGGAGAAGAGTCATCGTGACTGAAAAAAAAAACCCCCCCTTGCGAACCAGATAAAAGGCGGAAGAACAAATTTTTGGTGGCAAATCGTTGACAGGTTATGGGATATGCTTAAATACGATTCGTCTGTCAAGCAAGTCTCTCATGTCCCGGCCAAACGCCGTGGTACTTCCAGAAACCCCTGGAATCCAACTTTCTCCCCAGCGTCTCCGTATCTCTAGGCAACGCTTTGATCCCTTCCTCGACCATCAACTCACCAACCCACTCCCTCATTTGCTCCCTCTTAGATTCCTCCTCTGCAGTGCCATCCTCGGCGGTCGCACTAAGAGTCAGAAATAGGTCGTACCAATCGTACACCCGGAGGTCCGCAACAATCCACCTCTTACCCGGTAAAAATTTCCGATGTGTCGCGACGATAGCGCGCGCGACGTCATCCCCATGAACAAAATGTACCGCCTTCCTCTTCCTGATATCGTCCTTCTCCTTCACCAATCGTGGTGCGAAATTCCTCGGCTGCCTTGTACCTCCGTAGAGACCAGCGAGATTTAGGATGCAACCGCCAGCAAAGTCTCGGAGTTCGTCCTCTGCGACGGCGCGCTTGTCCTCCGTGTCGTAAGCAGAACTCTCATCGTTCCATCCGCCGATTTTGCTGAAGATGCCGGTCGATCCAAGTTGGATCCACCGTCTGGTTTGTGAGGTAATACTCTGGTGAGTCTTTTGGTATAGCGATACTAGATGTTTGGATTGGCCGGGGCCAATTAACGGAAAGGTAACCAGAACCGTATGCGCCGAGGGGAGATTCTTGTATGGCTCTTCGTCCGCAGAGTCAGCGTCGAATTTGAATGGTATAGTCCCATCTCTTCCAGTGGTAGTTGTTTCCGCGTGGGATATATTTTCTGTCTCTAACCGTGGGACGAGGAAGGTAGATGTCCAACCGGCACCGAGAATCAAGAGGTCAACTTCTTTGGGCTTTTGGCGCAGCATTTTGGAGAGTTGCTGCGAGTTATTGGACTGAGGGGGTTTTTCGATGTGTTGTTCAAATGGAAGATCCGCCAATTTTGTTGTATTTTGTCGTTGTGCGGAGGAGGAGGAATTTTGGTTGACGTCGTGATGTCAATGCTGGATTAGACTAGTGCAGCGCTCGGACATCCATCCCATCGCTTGGGACCAACAGAGGAGCGAACGCGAACACGGAAGCTGGGAACGTACTTGGCCACAAAGAGCAGAACTACCGAGCGGTAGACGACGCTAGGAAAGACCATGGATGAGAAGGATAGTATCAAAATGATACAATACACCCATGAAGAGGCCAGGGATTGGCTTACAAATCCATCTCGTTTTCCAATGTCCATCCACCAGCCTCATATCGAGAGGAAGGTCTCCTTCGCGATATCATGCACGTCTGTACCCAACATGCAGCTCCCGCGACACGCATCCAACCCTCCAAGTCAACGCCACCATCGCTAGACCCCAGCCAAGCCCAAAGATGCCTCGGCACAACGCGTTCAACCCCAGACCCCGCAATTGCCTAAACGCTTCAGATCAAGCGCTTCGGCCGAAGCGATGGATTGGGGACATTTGTTCGAGTGTTTGAGGCTGACAACCCGGGGCCCGAGCGGAGGGTGTTGCACCGATGTACCGCGGTCCATCTACCTTCGTATGTAAAACCCCAAGCTCGCGCAAGTCCGCGAGTTAGCGATCTCTTTGCATCTTTCTCTTATCAAAGCGTTGGAGCTGAGGCAATCCTGTTGGACCACACCCAGGAAACAGGTACGAGCTTGCGGCACAGGCTGACCTAGATTCGTCAACCCCTCAAATATCACCTTTACTGTGGCGTCAATTTGAAGGCATCTTGACTTCTACAGATCTGTATTGTTACGGAACCTTTACTACCACGCCGCAAACCCCTTCTCACTCAACGCCAACAACTGCCACAATGGTTTTCCAATCACGCTGGTCCTTCCCCATCCCCAAAGTCTCCCTGCCAACATTTATATTCGACTCTCCCACCGCCGACTTACCCACAACTCCAGCCTTCATATCCGCCCGCGAACCGGAGAAACACTTCATCTCTATCGCAGACTACCGCCTCTATGCGCAACGCCTGGCCTCGGGACTCTTGCGCTCTGGTCTCAAGCCGGGCGACCGCGTGCTGCTCTTTTCGGGCAACACGCTGTATTTTCCGACGGTGATTATGGGTGTGATTATGGCGGGGGGAATCTTCACAGGCGCGAACCCAGGTTATGTGGCCAGGGAGCTCGCCTATCAATTGAAAGATTCTGGTGCGCGTTTTATGATCTGTACAGAGGGAAGCTTGGAGACGGGGATGGAGGCTGCGAAGCAAGTCGGTCTGCCTGTTTCCAGCATCTTCCTTTTCGATGATGGGGTCGCTACGATCGAGGGCCGAGCCGTGGAGAAAGAAACGCCTCAGGGCACGATCAGACACTGGACCACGCTCCTCGATTCCGAAGACAAGGGCCGCGCATACCACTGGCCCGATGATGACCTAGACGCTGTTGTCACGCTAAACTACAGCAGCGGCACCACCGGTGTAGCGAAGGGCGTAATGATCACGCACAAAAACTACGTCGCAAATTGCCTCCAGCAGATCCACATTGGCAAGCAAATTGACAACTACGAAGCGAAACGGCAGCGGCAGCGAGGGCTGTGCTTCCTGCCACTTTTCCACGCGATGAGTCAGGCCGTATTTGCGGTGAACGCGCCTGTGCAGCGGGTGCCAGTGTACATGATGCCCAAGTTTGACTTTCTGGAGATGCTCCAGTGTGTGCAAAAGTATCGGATTACGGATTTGACGTTGGTGCCGCCGGTCGTGGTGGCTATGGCCAAGCATCCCGCGACGAAAAAGTTTGATTTGAGCTCGGTTGAGCGTGTGGGATCTGGCGCTGCACCGTTGGGCCGCGAAATCTGCGAGGAATTGGAGAAGCTATGGCCTGATGGACGGGTGAATGTGAAGCAGGGGTGGGGAATGACCGAGGTTACCTGCGCCGTTACCACCTACGATCCCTCGAAGATCGATAAAAAGTCCTCGGTTGGCGAGCTGTTGGCCAATTGCCAGGCTAAAATTGTGCGGGACGACGAGGGGAAGGTCGAAGCGAAGCCTGGAGAGCGTGGAGAAGTGCTCCTGAAAGGGCCGAATGTTATGAAAGGGTATTGGGGAAAGGAGCAGGCAACCAAGGAGGCATTTACGTCAGACGGGTGGTACAAGACGGGGGATGTCTGCTATGTTGACGAGGAGGGCCATTTCTTCATTGTCGATCGAAAGAAGGTGAGTTGTGTGATACATTGGAAGGGACTGAGCTGACAGCGTGTAGGAACTGATCAAGGTCAAGGGGTTGCAGGTCGCCCCAGCCGAGCTTGAGGCGCTTTTGCTGGACCACCCAGACGTGCAGGATGCCGCTGTCATCGGCGTAACCGCGTAAGTCTTGGTCCCTGTGCGACGAGACGGATATTGACCGGGTACAGAAATGGCGAAGAGCTTCCACGCGCATACATTGTACCGCAGGCGCAAACAAAACCCACTCCTGAGGTTGCCGAGAACATCAAAAGGTGGCTAGCTGAGCGAGTCTCCAAGGCGAAGCGTCTGGAGGGCGGCGTCCACTTTATCGATGCGATACCCAAAAATCCAGTGAGTGTTGGGATCCTTGATGCCACTGGTAGAAGCTGACGAAAATAGTCTGGTAAGATTCTACGGAAGAAGCTCCGGGAGAGGGCTGCAGCGGAACCGAAGGCGAAGCTATAAGGAATATGCGCGCTTTGGTGCGGAAGGATATGCGTGCCGCCGAGGACGAATGTGTTGAGTCTTCGCTCTCGGTAGCTAGACAATCGGTAGCATTGGCGAACTGCGCGTCTTCGGACGGGCTCTAATTGAACATGATTCGTACACAGCAAATGTTGATATTGATGGGCGGAGCTGCGGATATATACATGCAGCATCCCCATCTTTTCTCATTCCACCAATTCCATCTTTTGCCGTCCTCAATTGCTCCGCTTGCCGCCCTTCGATGCTCGCAGCTCGTCCATCTTGGCCACCCGCAGCTTGAACTCCTCGTACTGGCACTTCTCGTATGAGTGTCGCTCGGTCTGCCGCGGTTAGTCGCTGATGTGTTCCGGTCGCTGTTCCGACACCGCGTACCTCGCACTTCCAGGGCAGGTAGAACTCCTCTTGCCGACACCGGTTCAGCGGGATGAGAAGATGTGCGCACGAGTCTCGGTAGGGAAGCGGTAGGCGGGCGGCGCTCATCTCTGCGCGAGTTGCCTCTGGAGGTGCAGTCAGTGGACCGGCCAATTGCGCGCGGGGGGAGCGTGGCACACACTCTTTGGCTCGCTGGCGGCCAGGCCGGTGGCCTCCTTGATCTTCTCGATGACAGTCATGGTGCCTGTGGGTGTGGTGGCGCTGCAATTGCGGTGGTGGAGGGCGTGCGACGGTGCTGCGGCGGGCCCGCGATGGAGTAAAGCAGTGAAGTGCTCCCGGAGCTTGGCAGTCGGGGCAGTCGGGGCAGTCGGGCAGTCGGGCAGGGGCCAAGGTGCGCAGCGTGTTCCCGCGACGCGTCCCCCAGTGCGCGAAATCACACCTCCACTCCACTTGGCCAGCCTTTCAGGCACCTTCTGCTTGCGCCACGATGCCGCCGCTGCCCGATGGCAAGATCTACTCGGCCACATACAGCAATGTGCCTGTGTACGAGTTCAATGTGGCCGGCAACCATGTCATGCGCCGGCGCGCTGACGACTGGATCAACGCGACGCACATTCTCAAGGTTGCCGACTACGACAAGCCCGCCCGCACGCGCATCCTCGAGCGCGAGGTGCAAAAGGGCGTGCACGAGAAGGTCCAGGGCGGCTATGGCAAGTACCAGGGCACCTGGATCCCGCTGCCGGACGGCCGCCTGCTCGCTGAGCGCAACGGCGTGCTCGACAAGATGCGCCCTATCTTCGACTTCGTGCCCGGCGACAGGAGTCCCCCGCCCGCCCCGAAGCATGCGACGGCAGCCTCGAACCGCGCGAAGCCGCCCCGCCAGAGCGCCGCGGCCGCCGCGAGAAACGGTAAAAATGCATATTCACTAGAGTCCATCCAGTGTAGGAGGAGGCCCTCCTTCGCCAGAGCGCAGTTGAGCCGATGCTGACGAGTGTGCAGCCTACATGACCAACTCGCAGTCGCAGGTCAGCGAGGACCACTTCGACGATGCGTCGATGCAGCCGCCGTCACACTACCGCGAGGAGACGCCCGACAACAGCACCGTCATCTCCGAGTCCATGTTGGGCGACCAGGACATGCTCACGGCGTCGCAATACTCTGCAAGCAGTCGCAAGCGCAAGCGGGGGGCCGACCAGATGTCGGTCCAGGACTCGCAACACCAGATATGGGCCGACGCGCTGCTCGACTACTTCATGTTGCTGGACTCTGAGGAGGGCTTCATTACCCCACCGGAACCCCCGCCAAGCGTCAATCTCGACCGGCCGATCGACGAGAAGGGCCATTCGGCCATGCACTGGGCGGCTGCCATGGGCGACATCGAGGTGGTGAAGGAGCTCATACGGCGCGGCGCGCGATTAGACTGCCTCTCCAACAACCTCGAAACCCCGCTGATGCGCGCGGTCATGTTCACGAATAACTACGACAAGAACACCATGACCAGCATGATCAAGATCTTCCAGCAGACGGTGCATCGGACCGACTGGTTCGGTAGCACTGTTTTCCACCACATAGCGGCCACGACAAGCAGTACGAACAAGTTTGTATGTGCAAGGTACTACCTCGACTGTATCATCAACAAGCTGTCAGAAACGTGGATACCTGACGAAGTCACGCGCCTGCTAAATGTACAAGACCAGAACGGCGACACCGCCATCATGATCGCCGCGCGCAACGGAGCGCGCAAATGTGTACGGAGCCTCTTGGGGCGCAACGTTTCTGTGGACCTATCGAACAAGAAAGGCGAGACGGCAGACGACTTGATCCGCGAGCTGAACAACCGGCGGCGAATGCATGGAGGCCGACCACGACAAGCCTCGTCGTCGCCCTTTGCGCCGCCATTAGATCAAAGGCTGAATGGCAATGGAAGCCACATGGACGGACTGAATTCGGTGCCGCTAATGTCGCTCCCATTCCCAACTATACCCGTTCGTGATCCGCAGCAGTATCGTTCGCAAACGGCATCTCACCTCATGACCAAGGTGGCGCCAACTTTGCTGGAAAAGTGCGAAGAGCTGGCTGCGGCGTACGAGACTGAGCTGCAGGAGAAGGAGGCCGAGTCTGTGGATGCTGAGCGGGTGGTAAAGAAGCGGCAAGCTGAGCTCGAGGCAATAAGAAAACAAGTATCGGAACTTGCAACCATGAGCAACGGCCAGCACATGGACCTAGGTGACGACGGAGAAGACCGCCAGCAAGAAGAGGAGCTACGGATGCTGGTGGAAGAAGCCGAGTCGCTGCTTGAAATAGAGCAAAAGACGGAGCTGAGACGGTTATGTAATTCGATGCCGCAGCCAAATTCGTCAACTTCACCAATCGATTTGAACGAGAAGATGAGGTTGGCGCTGCTGCTTCATCGCGCTCAAGCCGAAAGACAGGAGCTAGTCAGCGAAGTTGTCGGCAATCTGTCTGTTGCTGGGATGGGCGAGAAACAGGGCGTGTACAAGAGCCTGATTGCAAAGGCGCTGGGTGAGAGGGAAGAGGATATTGAGGCAATGTTGCCAGAGATATTGAAGGAGTTGGAGGAGGCGGAGACGCAGGAGCGTGCTGAGGGCTTGGAGCAGAGTCCGCTGTAGCCCACCTGGCGCCGCGTTGACGTCGCAACATAGTGTTGTTGAGCTCGCGTTTCTTCGATGTACCGAGTATTTGTTGATTCCCCAGAGAGAGCTCGTTGAATATAGTAACGCATGTACATGCTCCGCATATGTATGAAGTACATGGCACCCTTCTGTATGTATGCTGATGCTGATGGTGAGACTGATGTCGTTGCCTAGATGTGGGGTCTCCGATAGACGGTCATATGCTTTCCCCGGTGACTGGGTTGACATGTGTCCGTGCCAAGTGAGATACACGAGCTCGACGCAGTGATCATGAGCGAACGCGGAGTGAAACAAAGCAACAGTGACCGTAGCCACTTGTGACGAACTCTACAAGAACAAGTCCCGAGCAATTGACGTTGCGCGCGTAGCTCGGCGACCTGAGACGCGAATTGCTGGGTGCGCGGCACTGCTGATTCCTTCTCGAAAGCGCCGATTCGTTGGACCCTGGCGCATGGGTCCGCCGCAGCAGTGCAGGGCCCGCCTTACGACTGCGCTGCATCCACACCAAAGTGCAAAGTGCTGGCCACATTCGATACCAGCAACCGCACTAATCCTGCGCCTCTTTCACTCGCCGAGTCCTGCGCCTGCCGACGTGCCGCGCCCACGCTCCCGCTTATATGCCCGACAACATATCTATCCCGCTTCGAAAGACTCCCAAGCACCGACCTGGCACCCTCGATTCTTTCCACGATTCCGAACACGGCGACCCCCTTCCCATCGCCCCGCACGCCTCCGGCGACCGCCAGCTTAGCAGAGACTCGAGCCCGTTCACCGAGATCCCGCATCCCCGACACGCGAAAAGGAACAGTGTCGCGTTCAAGGAGCCTGAGAGCCCGAGCTCGGACATCACCTTCGACGACTGGGATGAGCACGACGAGAGCGGGGATCACAATATGCCTTCGGACCTGAGATCGAGCGGGGAGAGGGAGAGGGATGGGCTGAGTCCGCTGTTGGGGCACAAGAATGTGGACGAGGGAAGCGAGGGACGACCTGGCATCAGCAGGAGGTCGACGCATACGTTTCATGAAAGAGATCCGGAGAGCCAGGCACGCTTCGAGACGAGGAAGAGATACACGTATGCGAGTATCTTTTTGGCCTTGAGCCTGGTTAGTTTCACGGTGCAGACGGAGACGGCCGTGTATATTCAGCATGAGCTGAAGTGGGAGAAGCCATATTGTATGCTGTAGGCTACCCCCTACTATTTTCCTCCGCCAACCCGCCACACGTCAAGACCCTGTGTACTGACGATAGTAGCTACATGACCCACGGCTCCTGGATCCTCCTCTGGCCTACCCAACTCCTCCTCCTCCGCCTCCAAAAATGGTCCGAACCCTTCCCCATCTTCTGGCGCCGCCACGTCCAGCTCCTCCGCCAAACGGCCCTCATGGTGCAACACCAAACCCTACACCCGTCTGTCCGCCAATCCCAAGTCTCGCCCGTCCGCTACATGATCAAAATGACAGCCTTCATCACCTGCGCCCTCACCGTCGCAGGCGGGAGCTGGTACGTCGCCGTCAACCTAACGACTGCAAGCGACCTCACCGCCATCTACAACTGCTCCGCCTTCTTCGCCTACGCCTTCAGCATCCCCCTCCTCCACGAAAAAGTCCGTCTCAACAAGATCCTCGCCGTCGCCATCGCTATCCTGGGCGTCTTCGTCGTTGCTTACGGCGACACGACCCCCGCGAAGCACGGCAGCAAGTCCGGGGGCGGCGCAGGCGGTGAAAAAGCGCCGCCGTCCCACGAAGCTGAAAACCGCGCTATCGGGAACCTGGTTATCGGTGTCGGCAGCGTGCTGTACGGGTTTTACGAAGTGCTGTATAAGAGGCTGGCGTGTCCGCCGGATGGATGTTCCCCAGGGCGGGGCATGGTGTTCGCGAATACGTTTGGGAGTATGATTGGGCTGTTCACTGTCTGCGTACTGTGGATGCCGTTGCCAGTGCTCCATTACATGGGCTGGGAGGAATTCGATCTGCCTAAAGGCGAGCAGGCGTGGATGATGGCCATTAGCGTCGTCGCCAACGCAAGTATGTTCCTCACATCCTTTCATCCCCTCTAAATCGCAAACCAAATAAATGCTAACGTCGTATCCAGCCTTCTCCGGCTCCTTCCTTGTCCTCATCAGCCTGACCTCCCCCGTCCTCTCCTCCGTCGCCGCCCTCCTCACCATCTTCATCGTCGCCATCGTCGATCAGCTGCTCCCGCCACCTTTGAACAGCCCGCTTACGCCCGCGGCGCTGGTCGGTGGCCTCCTCATCATCGGCGCGTTTTGCTTGTTGAGCTGGGCGACGTATTGGGAGATGGATGAGGAGAGGCGCAAGAAGTTGGAGGAGAGCGGGAGTGATGTTGATGATTAGATTTTTTGGATGAGGAGAGGGATAGAGGGTAAAAGAAAGACGGAGACGGAGAAAGAGGCAGAGGTTGTAGGACCGTGTATAAGACAAGCGAGGAGGTTTTCTGGTGTCCGCGTTGTACGGGCTTCGAGTTTCCCATGGCCGTCTAGTTTGTCTGGACGGCATGGATAGACTTTCTTATGTGTACGTTGCATCATTATATGCATGGGCCGGATACATGCGCTTCAGCTGCGCACATTGGGGGAACGGGTCTGGTTTAGTTTCATTCTCGTGGCAAGTCGCTGCATCCAGCGGCTCGTCTTTATAGCAGGCGTTTACAGGCGCAAAGGACAGGCTCACACCAACAATCCCCAAGCCGGATAGGCCGGGGAAAGAAGCTGGGTATCTAGAATTTGGTTAAAGTTACAATTACTCGTACGCTATCAATACATCCCCTCCTAATCGAACGGCACCCTCCTCAACCTCGCTCCAGTCCCCATCTTCCTCTCCTCGCCCTCCGCGCCCACAGCCGCTGGCACCCTGATCCCACAGCAATCACCCCATCCCGTGGCATTGGCATGAACATGTCTCTTCCCCTCCCCATCATCGAAGACTTGCACCTCGCTCCCCTCCTCATCCTCGCTCTCCGACCCCAAGCCAAAGTCTTCCTCTTTGTTCATACCCTCCTCAGCGGGTATGAGACTGCCAAAAAGAAAATGCTGCATAACCGGCAACTTCTCCAGTATCTCCTTAACAAACATCTTCCGCATCCCCGCCTCGATCTTCCCCCAGCTCTTTGCGGCGCTGATATCGTCGAGCATAGGACTATGCCACCTCAAGCCCTCCACGTTCTTCACAGAATTCACAAATGCAACTTGGTCCAAGTACAGATAATGCCGCGCCTCCTCCTCCAGCACGAGCTGGTTGTGTATGCTCTTCGGCGTAATGTAGGGGTGATGTAGTAGCTGCGCGCTGCCGAAGAGGAACGGCAGGAACTGGTAGTCGTCGAGGCCCCAGACGCCATGGCTGCCGGCGGGCTCGAGGTAGTATGCGGCCTGGATGCGGCGCATGAGGTGGAGATAGGCGGGGAGGACGACGAGGGCGAGGCTGGGGAGATCGGAAGCGGGGAGGAGGGAAAGACGGTTTAGGCATAGCAGCCAGAGATAGAAGTTTAGCTCGTGGCCGGAGCCGTAGTCTATGCGGCGCTTGTTGCCGAAGCTGTGGAGGAGGTAGGCAGAAATCTCGGATACCTGGGCGGGGGCCGTGAGGCCGAGCGATGAATGCCAGGACGGCAGCAAGGTCTCTACTTTGTCGAGGAAGGTGCGGAAGATGGGGTTGCCGAAGCGGGAGCCTGTATCTTCGGGGGGACACTCTTCCAGCACGGCTTCCGTTTTGCTGAGTATGTCTAGTACTTTTGTCACGACCGGCGAGCAGTCTTCGACCTTGATGCTCGTCGTGGGTTTGTCCCGCACGCTGTCCGCGATACCGAATACCCACGCTTCGACCAACGCGCACGTCGGGCTCTTGAGGAACAACGCATGGTCGTCTGGGCTAAGGATCCTGCGCGACGGCGTCGTGTATGCGTGGCTGTCTAGGTTGGGGGGCGGAGGTAGAGGGGGCGTTGGCGGGGGAGGGGCTGAGGGAGGTTCGCGGCGGGCGGCGCCGGGGGCGCGTTTGCGGGGGATGAGTTTGGGGATCTTTGCGGAGAAGTCCGGGGGAGGGGGTGATGCTGCCGCGGGAGGCGCTAGATTCGGCATTGTCATCGTGAGAAGAAGTGGGGTGGGTATGTAGATTGTAGGTGCTGTGTGTAGGGGAGGGGAGTGAGCTTGAGCTTGGTCTGGCGTGGACAGTCGGGCCGTTTGGCCGGGGACCCTTTCACTCCACACTGATATTCACGCATTTCAAAGCAGCACATTCCCGCGCGGTCGAAGCACACACTAGACCATGACGTTGACCCTTGGCGTCTCACCGGCTGTTCGGTCTCCCAAATATGCCGCATTATATTCTCCGGCCGCGCATCAGCGTCCTGGAGCATGCCTTCATCTATCGACGGCATCAATCGCGATCGCCGGAGTCACGGCTCCGACCTACTTGCGGTATCCCTCGGAGCATGAGCCGGATCGTCAGGTCAGACATGCAAGACATGCAGGAACGTTGGCCGACCCCTTCCACCGATAGCGCGGGCATGCAATCTTCATATCGCATCGTGTATGAAGTCATATCAATTCTCCACTAGTGAAGTCGAGAGCCGTGGTTCGCCATGTAGATGTACTTGACTGACATGTATCTGTCTTTCGATTTGCGCTGCCATACAATCTATCCCTTCACAAATCCACCCGTGGTATCAAAGCCCCTCCTCCATCGCATCCAAAAGTCCCTCCCGCTCATTTCTTCGCCAGCTCTTTTTCAATCTCCGCCTTCAGGCTCTCCGGCTTTGTGGTGCTAGCCCACCTCTGCTTGACCTTTCCATCCCTGCCGACCAAGAACTTCTCAAAGTTCCACTTGACGCGCTTCAAGCCCATGACGCCCGGCTTCTCCTTCTTGAGCCACTCGAACACGGGGTCTGCGCTGTCGCCGTTGACGTCGATCTTGCCGAGCACGGGGAAGGTGACGCCGTAGTTGACCTGGCAGAAGTTCTGGATCTCGTCGTTGGAGCCGGGGTCCTGGCCGCCGAACTGGTTGCAGGGGAAGCCGAGGATCTCAAAGTCGGGATGCGTGGCCTTGGTGTCTTTGTATAGTTTCTCCAGGCCCTCGAATTGGGGCGTGAAGCCGCACTTTGACGCAGTGTTCACCACGAGGACGACTTTACCCTTGAGGCCGGCGAGGTCGAACTCGCTGCCCTTCTCTGTTGACCGTCAGCACCCCGCCCACATGTCTCGTACGTCTTCTTGCTCAAGAAAAGCTTAGGGGACATACTGTCCTTGGGCTTGAAGTCGAAAAATGTAGTCGCAGAAGCCATGGTCGCGAAACTTGCTCGAAGCTCTCGTGTCTGTATAGGAAGAGCTGAGAGTTGCAGAGGCGTAGATTTGGTGAGTGTGAAGAAGAGTGCCGTGGGTTGTGGTCGTTGCGCGATGAGCCGGTTGACACGATGGTGCGATATCTGTTTGGACTGGGGGGCGACGCGAAGCGGGGCAGTGCAAAGCCGCCGGATCATGTGAAACGAATTCTGCAGGCTAGGTGGCTACAAAGTACTAGACCGCCGCAGGATTACAAAACGATGCTTGCTGCAGCACTTGAGCTGGGCTTGCGCGATTTCGCCGAGGTACGTCGCACAAGCTTCCTTGCTCGACGGAGGAGGCGCTCGGCGCTCGGAGCTATGACGTACCGTGGCGCTAAAGGAATTATGGTGGTCGGAATATAGTGCAGCCGAGACCTATGAACACCTGCTTCGCCTGGTGGGAAGACATGGAATAGAATATGCTCATTGATAAGTGAAAAGATACTACATAAACCCAATAATCTTCTACACCCAAGCCGTCGCCGTCTGACCAAGTTAGGCGGCCGGTGTGTTTTTTAATCTCCCATCAAAGAGTGACACAGCTCGAATAACCTCAGAACGCACGATGATACCAGCGTACAAATGAAAAACAGACAGTCTAATACATAGGTGTTACCACAATATCCAAGCGAACACCAGATTCTTGCGACGAGCACCCGTCAACCCTCTGACGGACCAATTCCTCAGCTACCATTCCATCCACCAGTGCCTCCCGACACTGGGGTCTTCTGCTTGGAATCCCTCGGTCCATGGCTTGGACACGTTCCTGGATGGATCCGGAAGGGGTGACAATGAATAACCCATAGCAATAGTCCTGGGTATTGGCATACTTCCGGATTTGGGGACTACGGTAGTCCACCTCCATAGGGCTGGGTCCATTGCGCTGCGAGACGAAAGCAATGCGTGAATACATGCAATCCAGAGGTTGAGTTATAATCCGGTAGGGCCGGGTCCAGTGAGAAACAAACCTTACAATAGGCGAGCAACACAGGACAGAAGGCTTTTCAGAAGGCGAGAGCTACTTCAGCCGGAGCATTGCTTGTGTGCGGTTGCGGCATCGAACATCTCCCCCAAGGCATGCCTCAACTGATCTTCGGTTGCCTGATCAAGATCATCGGGGTTGCTGAGTCTGCTCAAGGTGTCGATGAGCATGGCCCTCCTTCTCGAAAAAGCTTCTCTGAACCCGATACGCTGCTGCTCGAGTAGCTCGTGATCGCTGGGCCCAGTGGGTTTCGGGTCAGTGGTCCGTGCTTTTCGCTTAGAAGGGACTTCCTCAGTCGTTGCCTTTCGCTTTCGTCCAGCGACTTTGCGAGTGCCGGGAGCTGGGCCTCCCTTGGGAGGTGAGGAAGCGTTGGTGCTGTCTCCCTTCCAGCCGTGCACTCGCTTCATGTGATCGAAGGCATTGTATCGGCGAGGAAAACCATGGCCAGCGATAGATCGGTCGCAATCAGCAAAGTAGCAGAGGTGAGGTCGGTCTCCGTGACCGTGCATCCCATGGTTCTCTCTTTCGTGGCGAAGAAGGCAGGCGGTGGATGAAAACTTGACATCGTCGCACTTCTCCCTCTTGCATCGGAACGGCTTGATGTGCGAATCGAGGAACTTGCTGCGATTGGTTAGCAGAGGAAGTAGTGTCGTTGTGGTCCACTTACTCAAAATTGCACTTCAAATTCGTCCTCTTGTGGGGACACTTTGTCTCAGCCTGGAATGGGCATGCGTACATTCCATCGGCATCCGGTAACGTTTGGTAGAGGGGATGGGTGCGGGCACTCTTGGTACGTTCTTCCTCATACTTCTTGGCTTCACCTGGAGACAGCGATTCCAAAGCATCGTCCTCTTCATTGATCGAGGGTGTGGGCAGAAACTGTCTAGCATCGTCCTCTTGTTCGATTCTATAGAGCAATTAGCGTAGACCTTATCAACAGTGGGCGCATGTCTTACCTGGATTCCGCGTGGCGTTGTTGACCAGAGCCGCCGTCTTGAAGTTGGGCATGGACCATGCTCGGGGGCGAAGTGACGTATGCGCTCATACTGACAGACTGAGTCGAGGCTCGTCGAGGGTCGTGGACAGCTGCGAAAGAGGGAGAGCTGTGGACCATGGCGGGTATGGCAGGAGCGCTTATCATCGATGTGCTCTGCTGTGGCTGCGAAAGCGGCGGCATGTCAAACATGCTCGAGGTGACGTCGTGTTGAGCATCGTACGGCGTGAATGGCATGAGAGGCCCTGTGGTGGGTGTGTCCCATGAGGAATAATCCATGGGGTACGACTGCATGTGCGAGACATTCTGGTTCGAGTTCGTATTCGTGAATGAGGAGAACATAACCTGTTCCGCAGAAGCATCAGTATTCCACGAGGTATCCAGTCCTTCAGCATGGACCATGGGGTTGAAATTCCGGTTCTCCGAGAAGGGTGTGGAGTTGTCGGAGCCAAGCATGGGCGAAGGCAGATTGCCCCCCGGAAATTGGTTGTTCATAGCGCTGAACTCATAGGTGGGCATCCAGTGGTTTCCATCCGGTCTGGTGGCTCCGCGCTGGCTGCGCCCTGACTGGCTCTGATAGGCGCTGTCCCTGTCCATACTGCGGTCTGAGACAGTAGATTTCAGATCGAAAGCATCGAGACCATTTGGCGAGTTGAACTGGGCTTTGAACATAAAATCCAGGTTGGAAGCGGCAGGTTCCTGGATGTCCTCTCTCCACTTGGAAATGTCTACGGCCGGGCTGTATGAATAAAATGAAACGTTGTCCGGTGGATCGCTGCAATGCGAGGGTCAGTTTCAGTCAAAGGGAATGCAAGAAAAGAAGATTCTATGGACATGAAAGCAAGAAAAACCGCCGAGTTAGTATACCGCGAGACCGTGCGTACCGCCGGTGGTGCCTAGACGAACCGTGTTAGCGTTAAAAGACGTGCGCGAAAATTTAGACGCACCTGGAATTGTTGCCAGCGAAAGAGTCCCGGTTCCA
The DNA here is from genome assembly GCA_010405425.1 of Lentithecium fluviatile CBS 122367. Taxonomy (NCBI): domain Eukaryota; kingdom Fungi; phylum Ascomycota; class Dothideomycetes; order Pleosporales; family Lentitheciaceae; genus Lentithecium; species Lentithecium fluviatile. The sequence continues at coordinate 1,324,871 of MU005576.1, read as the reverse complement.
GAAATTGTCGAGGCGGAATGCATTGTCGAGAGAATCAGCGAGGCTTAGAGAAACTGCTTGTTATGGAAACCAGGGTCGTGGTCAACATCCAGACACGGTTTGACAAGAAATAACCATGAATCTCCGACGGTTGTCATCCCGGAGTGGAAAAGTCAAAGTAGGGTACCAGGAAAACAGAAACAGCGGAAGCAAATTCTCAAGGGTAGGGTAAATCCAGATCCTCTTTCAGTAAGCGCGCTACAAGTCAGTACTCAAGATAAAGGGAGCTGGGTGGGTTGGCTGGCAAATTGTGCCGCGGTGTACGTACTTCGTTGATACAACCATCCAAAATATTCCTGTCGTCTATGTATCCTCTCTGGTGGCGGGGCGCCTAAGCTGGTTGATCCGGCATTGTCCCTTGGGTCGCATCCACGTGGCTGTTCCATGGCTGTATCCGGCAATGGGAAGACATTTCTCCGTGCAGATGGGCTGCTGTACAATTACCGCGCTTCGTCGCAGACGCATAGTATCTAGTTGGCCATCGGCCGAGGTGGTTTCGTTCCCACGTGACGCGTTTGTTTTGGTAGCGAACCACTAACGAGCAGGTTGACAAGCGCTACAGGACCCTGGGAACGGCCTGAACTCCGGCGCTCACCGCCGTTTCGAAGCTCACAATTTAAGCTCCGAACTCGGTGAACTCAGTATCCGCGAATCGTCGAGTCTAATCCACGGCATGGGCATGCGGCCGAGCATCCAGAGACCGGGGCGGTCAGCTCGATGAAGAGCAGAGATCCAGGCAGAGTCCAGGCAAAAACAGAAGAAATGTGGCCTTAAATCCTTGAGGGGGAGGAATCCAGGAGTTAAAGAATCCTATAGGTTCCATGTGGTAGGCAGTCCCAAGGACGCGGTGGCTGTGTGCGGCAAAACAAGAAAACAGCAGACAGCAAGGAAAATACATCGCTTCTCGAGACATAGTGTGGAAAGAAAGCAAACAGCAAGCAACCGAAAAAAAGCAGAAGAGACTCGGGGATAGGACCGTTGGGCAGTAAGTACCTCGTTAAGGCTCCGTTTGGGCTCCGAATTGACATCCTGAGCAAGGGCTCTTGTCGTGTCTACAGTGTTGAGATGAATTGAGGCGGAATTCGCACGATGTTGGCGCAGAACAGACGGTGCGGGCGGTGTTGGTGAAGACGAGTGTTTGTCGAGAGGGAACGAGGGAGGGGAAGGAAGAGAGTGACGAGGTGGGCGGGGGTAGGTCAAAATCCAAAACACGAGGGCGGCCTGTCAGCCGTGCGTTGGGGTGTACCAATGCGGGCTAGCGCTGCGGTGACAACGCATCCAAAGGTGGGGCCATGTTGCGGTGCAGTCCTTCACGGTGCAAAAGGCAGATTGGCCGCCGGGGACAGCCACGCTCTTATCTTGCGGACGAGAGCCCACCCGCAAGCCCTCGGCGAGACGCGGGCCCGTCGCCAGAGGCACCGCTCGAATGCGAATTGAAAAGCGTATTGCGCATCCGTGCTTAGTTGCACCGCGTCATCTGGGAAAGGATCCGCGCTGTGCAGCCAGGCGCGAGAAGGGATCCGGCGCGATAACGCCGCCAGCGTCGCGGAGCATCTGCGGCTGCTCGCTGGCCAAGCAGTGCGCCATTTGCGCGATAAAAGCAGGTTCCGAGATTGTTCGCGGACCGCAACGCATCACGGTGAATTAAGCCAGCATGTGTGAGATTGATGTGCGAGCGCTAAACCTATGGCTCGCGGCTTTCTTCCCTTCAGCCGTCTCAACTGTTCTCCATTGCATGCTCCACCAGCCCGCGACTTTACCGTGCAATCGACGGCGCTGGAGGGCTGCATATTGACATGGGCGCATGACAGCATGGCTCTCGAATTGCATATTTCACAGTGACACAGGCAGTTGTAGCAATCACACTCGGGCGGTTTGGTAGCACAGCGTGCCGTGGGCGGCTCGACGTGCAACACCAGCTCCAACAACGCCCTGTCCCGCAGCGGGGAGCGGCTGACGGGAGCCACGAGTGTCAGTGGCACTCAGGGTCCTGTCAGGTTTGCGAGCCCTACGGCCGCTTCCAGTCAGCGCGTGCCAGGTAAGAAGACAGTAGCGAAGAAGGGATGGAAGGTGATCAGATAGGAGCGAAAGACAAATGGTTGTTTCTCCGCAGTGGTCCGCAGACCGTCGGTTGAACTATGCTTATTTTCATGGAATCATCACGAAGGGGAGGAGAACGAGTGGTGGAAATTCGCGTACCTGACGGGCACGGCAACCCGGGTGTCTAGCAATACGGTCGCTGTCAAACAGTCGTCATGTGCAAGGTGAGTCCTCTCGTGGAGAGCAGCGTATGAGCAAGGCTGGCGAAAGTGTGGAGATCAGACGTCTTGAGTGAGGTCGGCATCCTGGCTGGCGGGCCGACTCGAGAATCGCGTCTATGCCGATCAGGGTGCGTCGGGATGATCCCGAGGAGCGCGGAAGACCTGCTCAAGCGGCGTGGCAGCGAAGCGTGCAGGAGGTCGTCCGGTGAGAGCGCGAGGGACTGGGATGGCGCCGGTGCCTGTCAATCTTCACGCCCAAGAAAATTGCTGCCCGATCTGCAGAGCCTCAAAACCAAGGACCCGACTAATCGGCGCGTCGTGTCCTCATCCTTTCCGCTACTCAAAAGAGAAGGCCAGGCGAGTTTGGTGGCAATTGAATACGACAGCATGCATTTGCTTCTGATTGATCAACATGGCGACGCTCGAGTCGCGAACGGTTGAGGTGCGATGGAGTTGATGCAGCGCGAACAAGTGCGGTCAGAGTTCTGCGTCGCTTAGCGGAATAACCTCGGCCGGCTGACTGATCAACAATGCAAATCACACAAACACTGATTGAAGCCCAGACAATCTGCATGAAGATCGTCGGCCACCCTTTTGGGCAACGAGTCAGGAACCGCCGAACATGACGACAAGACATGCTTAAAGTTCTCCAACCCCCTTCTCACGGGTGTTTCTGGCACCGGACGCTTCCCTTCCCCTGAGTTCGATCATCCTGCGGATCCATCTTACGCGGGAATGGACGCGTCTTGCCTATCGAGCATCAGGGAATCTAGTTCATGTCGGAGCCATGATCTCGAGAGTCTATAGCATATGGTGTGGTAGACTATGTTTTAGATCCCACTTCCCCAAGCCTTACAGCACCTTTGCACCACCTTTCCACCACCATGATCCTCGTCTCAATATCTTTGTACAGCTCAATCGCGGGAAGAGGTTCGGTCAAGTCCATCTCCGACGCTTCCCGGCTGAGCTTACCAATGACGCAAGACAGACAGCTTGAAGCTTCGTACCCCACGAAGCTTGACTGCTTCATCATCACGAAATATATGTTTGATACACGGCAGCTACGCCTTTCGAGAAATTTGATTCGTACGGCTTCGAAAACCGGTCCGATCTTCTTTATCAGTTGCCCCTCATGTCATGGTTACCGTACCATGAGGTCCAGGCCGCGCAGGTGGATTGCGGGGTAGCTTCCACAGCTAGCTCATTGGCGCGATCATACTTCGTCTTCGTAATGCTCATATGATATGAGGATCTCTCTGAGGGGCATGCATTTGCGCTGAACTTGAAGCTTTTATTATACCCGCCTGTGCCGTAGCCTTCATTCCAATTTTTGCCAAAGAAGATTCCATCCAGCAAGCACGATGCCTTCTCCATTCCACCAAAAGTACTCCAGCCAGACTCACAAGGTGTTCGGCGATATGACCACAGCCATGCCAGAGGGCCCCAAATCAGATGCCGAGCGCAGGTCGTCTGACTCTTCGATCACTTCAGCTTCTGGCTCACCCACAACAGAGCGACGAAGGGTACGCGCACCGCAGAGCCCGCTTTGTTCGCCCAGCTAACAGCTATAGTCATCGGTTACGCGTTTCGCCAACCTGGAAGCCCTAAAGCGCAAAACTGATGAAGAAAGCATGAACAGGAGGGCTAGTCTACATGATGCGTACGGAAAGCCCGGAGTACTCGGAACCATGTGGAACAAGTAAGCTAGGCAGTCCCTCCAGTGATTTCAGATGCTCATAGCCGTCAAGCTTTACACGCGGTCCAACCGTCCAACAACCCAAGATGCCGCAGCAACCAAAGGAGCAGCGCGATACGACGACTTTGAGCCAGTAAGGCTACCGTTTCATGGAGCCCAATGCCAACCGGCTGATGATTGTGAAGACGCGATTTCATGTGGCGAGACTGAACGTAATGCACGAGCACGAGCTGGGTGAGGCTGGGGGGACTGCACTCAATTTGTCAACAGGAGCAGACCATGTAACGTTTACTGTATAAATTGCTGCGATGGGAGTCAAACCAGGGGTCCTACAGCTTAATGAATTACGAATGATAAATGTATATCGAATTCAGATCATGGCTTGCTTTTCATGATCGTGAAAAGAATGGAGCTTGGACCAAGCGGGTTTCACGAGCTGTGATTGGCCATTTCTCGCTGACGTAGTTTCCACCTGTCGCGAACTCTTACGGGCTACCGCTCACGTCTTGATCCACGACTCACCGAAAACAAACACCAGAACCCTACCACTAGAAAATTGTCAGCGTATACTTTGGCCATGGCCACGGCCACCAGCGCGCGTTCTCGGTCCCCGTCTGGGTATCCTGACCCTACACCCATCAACCTCAACAGACTACTCTCGAGATTGGAGCGCACCGTGCTGGAGGACCCGTCTCCTCAGCTCCGGACTTGCAGCTTTCAGCGGGCCCGCGTGGGTGCCGTGAGTCTTCTCCACATTGCGATCGCACCATCGCTTATACGTAGCCCAGAACATCGAACACGCACGAACTCTGCTCCTCAACCTCGAGCATTCGGCTGCCTCACTGCCGACAAAATCCAAGAAATCTGCCCTACAAGCCGACCTCCAGCAGAAGCGCGACCTCATAAAGCAACTCAATCAGCGGTTGTACGAGCTCAACCAACTCGACGACTCACAATCAGACGGATCGGTGGACTCGGAAGAAGAGGACCAGGACAGCTTTCCGTCATATGCGCCACATGTGAAGGCCGATGCAGGTATCGAGGTCACTTCAACCGACGGACAAGGCAATGAAGCGCTTGAAAACGCGGCACGAAGCCTCACGTCGGAGCTACGACGACGGGGTGGAAAGGCCGAACAAGACGTAACAGCGACAGGCAGCTCGTTATTTCCTGCGAAACCCTCCACAACGGCAGACCCCTCTGCTGCACAGGCAGAAGCCGTGCTATCGCATAACCGTACGGAACAGGAGAACCTTACCAATAGCTTGCTGGAGATGGCGAAGCAGCTTAAGCAGCAATCAGTACACTTTGGCCAAACGTTGGAAGGCGACAAGAGCGTGCTGGACCGGACTGTGGCAGGGCTAGATAAGAGTTCCCAGGGGATGGACGCTGCGGGGCAGCGGATAGGCACGTTAAGAAGGATGACCGAGGGCAAGGGCTGGTGGGATCGCATGAAGCTGTACGCCATGATTCTTGGCCTGTGGGTGGCGGTCCTCGTCGTGTTTGTGGGCCCCAAGATCAGATTCTAGCGGATACTGTATGCTCGACGAGGCGTCGACGTGCGTGTCAATGATATCCATCCTCATGGCGATTGGTCCGAGAACGAAAATACCATAATTAGTGCACGCCTTTGGCTCGTCCCAGCGCCCCGACCCCTGCTCGATCTTGCAGCCAGATCGCTTGGCAGCCAGATCGACTACGAACTGCACAACAGCATCAACGCGCAGCATGAAGCCTCGCGCATCTGCTCACTACGTCCCCATCCTCTAGCATGACCGTCGAAATGTTCCAATTAGGCTCTCGAGGTATGTCAAACCCCCCAATCACATACACAGCTGATACCCCCAAGCCCTCAACCACTCCTCCCCCGACACAGAGAAAGAATACGACCGCCTCCGCGACCTCGCCCGCCAAGAAGCTGCAAAACGCTCCTCCTGCTTCGACCGCGCACACCAAGCCTACTCCGCCGGCGACGGCGCCCGTGCCCACGAGCTCAGCGAAGAAGGCAAGCGCCACGCCTCCGCCATGGACAAATACAACCAGCAAGCCCGCGACTTCATCTTCCGCGCCAACAATTCCGAAGGCCGTGTCGCCTCCGACACCATCGATCTACACGGTCTGTTCGTGGAAGAAGCGGAGGATGTGTTGGAGCAAAGGATCAGGATAGCCCGTAGCGAGGGCCAGACCCATTTGCATGTTATTGTTGGACGGGGGAATCATTCGAAGGGCCATGTGCAGAAGATTAAGCCGAGGGTGGAGCAGGTGTGTCGTGAGATGGGGCTACAGTATGCCACAGAGGAGAATGAGGGGCGGATCTATGTCAATCTGCAGGGTGGCGCGGTGCATGCGATGCCGCCGCCGCCGCAGGCGCCGAGTTATGGGGGATATCCCGGACAGCATGGGGGACAGCAGCATCATGGCGGGCAGCAACATGGAGGTCAGCCTCATGGTGGGCAACAGCAGGGGCAGAATGATGAGGTGGAGCAGATGGTCAAGAAGGGCTTGCCTAAGTTGTTTAAGGCGCTTAAGGGGTGCTGTGTTGTCATGTAGATGGGTTTTAGAGGGGAGAAGGGACTGGATTGGAGGTTTGTGGAATGATACCCGGTGGATTGGTGTTTGGATATACCGGCGTGGGTATATCGACGGTGTGGTTCATGTTGAGCATGGGACGAGAGATCTTGCAGGCTGTCAGTGAATGAAAATGAGCATAGACAGATGCAGGGTAATCTAATGACGAATATATTCACTTTCATAAATTTGGATGATGGTGGATCACACGGTGTCAGCGGTATGACGAGATGGCATTGTTGGTCACGATTGAGTGTACGACGAGATTTTCCGGGCTGTCATCAGGGGAACACAGTTATAGATGAGTGAAGGGTATTCTAACGGTGCAAATACCGGTATTCGTGTCCGACCTCACACGCGACTCCCACAAGGTTGTTCGTGACTTGGGACACTTGACCCTTTCCCAACAAGGACGCCAATTTCCTCTCCAGTTTGCATTGCCCAAGTGGGCGGAGAAAGCGGTGGGTGTGACCTCCGTAATTGTGAGGGCTAGCTTCTACTAGATCGCAGTGTTCCCGTTGCATGACGAGATGGCATTGTTAGTCACGATACCGTATTCGGTTAGTTGCACTGAGTCATCTATAGACAACGACTCCGTGAGGCCGTTCAAGTGTCTGGCGTGAAATTTGTTGTGGATAAGGCAGCCTTGGTTGGGTTGGATCAGTTGGGGTGGTACTAACCACTTGTCATAAAGATCGTTGCTGACACACTCCGCAGAGGCCTTTTCAAACGGGTGGTTAATGGAAGAGATGCAGCTTGCGTGTACGAGAACCGAAACAAGCACCGAACTTTACTTCTTGGTCGTTCTTTAGACGGATTTGTATAGCCACGCGATGCCATCGACGCATGGGGGCTGATCATCATCGTGATGAACTAAAGAGTGTTGTTGAGCTTCCCAAATCCGTCGGCAAGGATTCGCTCTTACTGTACCACAATCGCCTCCTGCTGCCGTTTCCGTCATCCTCGCTTATCAGCTTGCTACTGGCTGACAACTTCCCCCAACAAAACCAGAATAAGGCATTGGAATCAATACTATTGATTGAGCTGAGATGAACATGCGGAGGTCATCTTGTGGTCATCTACAAGAGAATATAATCATGTGGAGCCACCTCTGCTTGCCCTTTACCCCTGCCCCTGAAATTGTTGCTGTGAACGTGCTCCTGCCGTTGACAAACTGCAACCGCGATCGCAATATCCCATCTTGATCAAAACTACTTCTTCCTACAATCACCGCCATGACGACGAACCGTAGACAACTCTTCGGCTCGTGGAGAAGACGGAAAGGCCTGAGCATCATCCCAGAGGAGTCTGAAACCTCAAGGAAGAACAGCTGTGTTAACCCGGATGCGAAGCATGTGCGCCATTCCCCTTCTTTCAATTGTTGAACTTGCCAGCCGCTGACACAACACAGCAGTCACATCTTCGATCCCTATCCATATCCCTACGGTCGAAATCATCTGAACAGCAACTGGCCGAGAGCGAAAACCGCGCCCTAGACGGCGACAATGGCCCTACAACCACGGTCCCCATCGACGATAGAACGGAGGTTACATCTGCTGTGCCTATGCGGTCGAAGAGCAAGTCAATAAGGCGAGAGCTTCGTCGAGCGCTTGCTATTATCGCGCCGCGGAAGTCCAAAAAGGACGAAAGTATAGAGAAGGAGAAGGAGAAGGAAGAAGGGGAAATTGCGAAGGCAAAACTCGAGTTCGGCTCGACTTTCGACCTATCATCAGTCATCAGATGTGCCCGACGAACCCCTGAAACGGATCAACTTGCTAATTTCCTTCTCCCGGCGGCAACCACAGCTGCAGAAATGTCACGGCGCCGCAGAGATCTTGTGAAGAGTGTCGCCCTAAGTAGGCACAGCATCATTGATATGAGCGGGGCGGACTGGGACGTGAATCGATTCTACCATGGTGACCTGGTCACTAAGGACATCTACACCATGGAGGGGCAGTGGCCGATGCCTGTTGCTGAGCCGGAAGCGTCTCGTGGGTTCTTTGGCACTTATGATGGATCGCGGACGACGCAACGGGGGTGTGGGCAGCCTGTGGGGCACTGGGATACTGGAGCTGGCGTGGAGAGGGTAGATACGTCGCTGCTACCACGGGTACCAGAACGATCTCCGCTGAGGGGTAGTTGTCCTGGAACGGCCCGCACAGGAACACGGCCTACTAGTGAGGAGGATCTGAGCGAGGAATCGCAGACCCCAGAGAGCGTCGACCAAGAGCCCCCGGGTCAGACTGGCACCAATCCAGACGAGCGCGAGGAGGTCTCTTTCGAAGGTGTCGGTGCCAAATGGACCGTCCTGGAGCGAACGCGCGCGTTGCTTCCGCGTACAAGACATGATTCTGGGGAGACGAGCGATAGGGAAAACGAGAATTTGGCGACAGTGTTGACATGAAGGGAGAAGACGGTGCTTTCGTGAGCGCATACCTGTACAGCGAACTTTCCATTCTGACGTCAAGGTTGCTGTTGTCGACATGCAAGTCGATATAAATCATGGGTGGGACGCTTTCAATCTGAGGACGTTGAGCTGACAGTAAGTGTCTTGCAGTCTGTGAAGCGAGCCTTGCGCTTCCTCTTTTCGGCTAGTCCGGAGCTAGCCGGATGATGTCAGGGGCTGTCGAACGGCACCTAGAATGCAGGAAGCCGACCATCACTCAGCCTTGAGGAGTGTGCCTTGCTATCCCAAGTCTTTGACAGTGCCGGAAGAAAAAGACATCTCTACCCACTCTTTCACCTCCCCTGCTGGTCCCGTGTCCGGTACACACCAAGAGTGGCAGCTCCAACTACGCGACACTACTGATCAACACGGCGCGAGACTCTGTGAATTATGGATGCGCTCGTGACGACCTGTAAGAAGCCGATCCCAATTAGCCCCAGAATCGCTGCTACGTACGACATGCAATCTGCGAAATCCGAGCCAACCGGCCTTCAATCTCGGTCGCACTTCGCGCCATCGCCACAACGGTTTTGATCCTTCGTGGACAGCATGGGCTAAATATGCCACTATAGTCGACTATATAGTCCAGTCGATGCTCTCGAACAATGGCTCATCCGTCTTCTTTTACACCATGCCCACCCCTTTCACATTGTTACAAGCTTCTCTCGCATTCTGGGCGGGCATCGCACACTGGACTAACGGAGCGACGGCTCAGCAGGTTGCGGATTGCCCTGGGTACAAAGCGAGTAATGTGAGGGCATTTGATGGTGGGCTGACTGCAGACCTCACATTGGCTGGTGAGGGATGCAACGTCTATGGAAAAGACCTCCGCGACTTGAAGATCAAGGCAGAGTACCAGACAGGTACGTTCCTGCACCCTCTCTTCAGAAATTGGTCCGCTTGGTGTGTTTCAAGGACATAAGTTTCGGGTGCATATTCGGGTTCCTATTGGTTGGGACTCTGGTCATCTTTTGAGCTTTCGCACGAGAGACGAAATAACACCATCGTCATCCGTGACGAAGAACATCTTCCAATAGAACCAGGCTGTGAATTTGAAGATACTGACGTTCTGCAGATTCCCGTCTGCATGTGATCATATACGACAAGAATGAAGAGGTATACCAGGTACCTGAATTTGTCGTACCGCGGCCTGGGGGCTCAATCAGCTCCAATGCATCCTTGCTGGATGTCTCGATAGAAGAAGAGCACTTCTCTTTGACAGTCACACGTAGAAGCAACAATGAAACCCTCTTCACGACAAAGGACTCCAATATTGTCTTCGAGGACCAGTACGTCAGGCTTCGGACATCACTACCAGACAATCCATCCCTCTATGGCCTCGGTGAACACACGGACCCCTTAAGACTACCGACCTCGAATTACACGAGGACGTTCTGGGCGCGAGATGCAGGCGCTGTACCGCTGAATACCAATCTTTACGGGAACCATCCGGTCTATTTTGAGCACAGGGCCACGTCTGGCAATAGCCATGGTGTCCTTCTTCTCAACAGTAATGGTATGGATGTCAAGATCAACAATGATGGTGGCCAATATTTGGAGTACAACACAATAGGTGGAGTTATCGACCTATACTTCCTAGCTGGACCAGCACCCTTCGATGTTGCGCGCGAGTATAGCGAGATCACCAAAAAGGCGATCATGATGCCGTATTGGGGCCTCGGCTTTCATAACTGCCGGTTTGGATATGAGAGTGTGGATGAAATTGCTGCCGTGGTTGCAAACTACAGTGCTGCGAACATTCCACTCGAAACAATGTGGACAGGCATGTGTTTCGATTTGGCTGACCGGCCAGTCGCTAACGTGTGCAGATATCGATTATATGGATAACTACAGGGTTTTCACTTTAGGTCAACGATTCCCACTTGACAAAATGCGGGATCTTGTGAGAAAACTGCACGCAAATAATCAGCATTATATCGTCATGGTGGATCCAGGTTAGCCCGCCGCTCATTGATGTTGTGTAGGGTGAGAGGCTGATTTGTGTAGCCGTTGCATATCAAGACTATGCTGCGTTCAACGACGGCGTAAGCGCTGATATCTTCTTGAAAGTGGAGAATGGCAGCATTTATAAGGGCAAAGTCTGGCCTGGCGTGACTGCATTTCCGGACTGGTTCCACGAAAACACACAAGCATATTGGAATGGCCAGTTCGAGACATTCTTCAATGCAGACACCGGCGTCGATATAGATGCTCTGTCAGTGGGCTCCCATACCATGCGAACAACCTACTAATGCGACCGGCAGATGGATCGACATGAATGAGCCCAGTAACTTTTGCGAATGGCCTTGCGACAATCCCGAAGCGGAGGCGACATCACAGGAAAGCAGCCTGACTACCCGTGGCCTATCATCACGGCAAGGCAGCGGTTCAAAGAAAGGACTAGCTGGAAGGAACCTCATCGACCCTAAATACAAAATTCGCAATGAAATGGGCTCACTGAGTAATAAGACTGCGCGCACTGATCTCATTCATCAGGGAGGTTGGGCCGAGTATGACACTCACAACCTGTAGGTCGCATGTCGTACTAATGGGAAGGGGGGCTAATACATGCACAGGTATGGAGCGATGATGAGCAAGACGAGTCAGCAGGCTATGCTTCAGCGCCGTCCTGGTAAGCGACCAATGGTCATTACTCGGAGCACCTTCGTTGGTGCTGGCAGCTATGTAGGACATTGGCTAGGGGACAATTACTCGGCTTGGGATCAGTACATCTATTCTATCCGCCATCTATTGCAATTTGTTGCCTTTTTCCAAGTACCAATGGTAAGTGCTCTGTTCAAAACAGCAAGATGGCGTCGCCTGATAAAAGTAGGCTGGCGCTGATGTTTGCGGGTTCCTCGGTGACACATCGGAAAATCTGTGTGCTCGCTGGACAACCCTGGGCGCGTTCTATCCTTTCTACCGAAACCACAATGTCGCCGGCGCTATATCACAAGAGGCATATCGCTGGAAGTCTGTAGCTGCTGCTGCACGTAAAGCCATCGATATCCGATACCGGCTTCTAGACTACATGTACTCCGCCATGCACAAGCAGACAGTCGACGGAACGCCTATGTTGGCACCTGTGTGGTAGGCGACCTTCTCACAACTGTTCAGTGCGGACCTTGCTAATTGGTCCCCAAGGATGCACTATCCCGATGACTCAGCAACCCAAGCGATCGACGTGCAGTTTTTCTACGGCCCTTCCCTCCTCATCAGCCCTGTCACCCAGGCTGATGCGACTTCTGTCACCTTTTATGTACCGAACGACATCTTCTACGATTTTTCTACCCTTAAGAGAATCTCCACTTCTGGATCCAATGTCACCTACTCAGACGTCGAATTCACCGACATTCCCGTCCACATAAAGGGCGGCTCTATCATCCCCGCCCGAGTCAATAGCACCAACACCACGACCGCTCTCCGTAATATAGACTTCGAGCTATTGATTGCGCCCGACAAGGACGGGAAAGCTCACGGTAGCTTGTATTTGGACGATGGGGAAAGCCTTGAGCAGGAAGGGACGAGCGAGATTGAATTCAGCTATGAAGGGGGAAAGGTCAGGGCAGAAGGTTCATTTGGTTTCAAGACCACTATAGGAGTAAAGAGCATGACTGTTATGGGGGAAGGAGAGCCGGTCAAGTACGAGTTAGATGAAGGGCTGGGTGCGGGTTGGGTGTATAATGTGGCAACGCTGTCGCGTACTGCTTTCGTGATCTAAGTATATACTTTTATTGAACCTGGTAATCTCTTAATTTGCAAATGGATTTGGAGCTAATCCACTCCAATTTGGGTGTTTCGGGGTGCGATCTTACAGTCACTCGACCTGCTGCAGCAACACCGCTTGGCGGCGCTTTGGGGTACGCAAATTCTCCAGAACCGTAGATATCCTTGCTCATAACTGATTCACCTCCAACCATGACACTCACCGATGTCTCCGTCAAAGATTGAACACACCATACACCAACCTCATCCTCCCTCCTCTCGGCGATAGCCATGACAAACGCCGCGGCCGCTTCCGGCGAACAATTCATGATCAAAGCGGAATTTAATATTTCCAGTGACGCAGACCTATCCTCCGAATCCTCCTCCCTCCTCACCGACACCCAACTCACATACCTCTACCTCGTCACCGGCATCCACCTCAGAGGCGAATACTGCCTCAACTGCCTACAATCGCGGGGGTTCATGCACCGTCGATGCTGGAAAGCTTGTCCGGACCCCTGTCCTGCATGTCCGTTACTCAGACAGCATCCTGGTGAGGCATGTCCGAGGATGAGAAACCTGATGGGGAAGAGGTTTAATGCGTGGTGGAAAGAAAGAACTGTGGGGTGCGCTCCGCCTCCTTCGTCGGAATATGGATCCAAATCTCCTGGTTTGGGGGAATACAGGTCACTTAAACGGCGCAGGAAGAATGGGCGCAGGCAGAGTTCAAGATCACTCCAACGATGCAGGAAGAAGGAGCGTAGTCAGAGTTCACGGTCGCCTTCGCCGGAGGAGATACTGCAGAAGGACGGCGAGGATTGTGTGCGGATAGCGGAATTTGTGAAACGGCACGATAGGGTTAATGTGGTGCTGGAGAGCAGATTTGGAAGAAGGGGGGTTGCTACAGCACTGGATTGGATTGAAGTAGACGAGGGGGAGTGGGAAGATTTCGTTATGGGGGATGTCTAGATGGGAGTATTGGTGCCTGAGGTGTGTGTCGTTGAGTGTTCCAGGTGTCTAGATAGGGGTTGTCGGGCCATGCAGCATTGGACAGGTGACTTGTCACACATAACGGCCGCACACAAGAAAGCAATATGAATTATCTTTCGCGAGCACGTGCTGCATCCAACTGTCTTCCCTTCTCTTGGTCCTTGGTTGCATTTGTTTTTGAGTCATTCTTGACCCAGACACTGGCCGCGCTTGGGCGTTTAGGATCGAAGACATGAGCAGCTACGAGGGCACGTACCTGCATCGAGGTCGGCTCCGTCTCACTGTTCCAGAAAAAAATACTCTAGCGTTTCAAGTTGACTCATAGTAGCAGGAATTGTTCTCGCGCTCACATGCTCCACATATATCTTTAGTGCCTGCAGGGTCCCAAGCAGGAATCCAGACACCAATGCTCTTTCTATCTGGAGCCACTAAAGTACACAGCAACCACATGTTACAGTCTTCAGGCAGCGAGACCCACGACCATATCCCGGAGCCACTGTCAGCTTTCACAATACATCAAACACTCTACCCATCGCCTCGCCTCACACCGCCCTTGCATTGTTCACCTGAATCCATGCCCCCGGGAGATGCGTCTGCAACAATGACAACCCCTCTACCTGCGCAGCGTTCCGTTCTGTCCGACCTGCAGCTGCATCTCGCGTATAAGAATGTGGGTATGCGACAAGAGGAGGACAGAAAATGCTTCAATTGCCTTGAAGAGCGAGACCATCAGCACCGACTGAATTGGATGCAGTGTGAAGGCGCTTGCCCTGCTTGTCCGTCTGACCAGCAGCACCTTGGGGGTCTCTGCCCGAGGCTTCGCGCACTGAGGAAGCAACAGAGCTTTTGAGGGACGAGGTTTCTGGTGACGCCTCAAGGAACGCCGCAATTGAGAGGAGGATGTGCGGACCTTGAGCAGGGTCGAAGGGAAGCCGCTCAATCGGCACCGCGACCGTATTCCACACCCAGTGTTGAGCAGCCACCGCAACTTCCTAATCGCCGATACCCCTCGCCATCTCGATACCGGTCGCGTTCAAGAGTGCGAGAGTAGAAACCTCTACCATCACGGCATGAACCCTACCGCCGTCCTCACCATCGATCCCCATCTCCATCTCCCCAAGTTGTCAGACGAACGCATCGCTTCCGGGATGAGCATCGTTCCCAATAGTGGGTCCGACTGTTAGTTACTGTTACTGACAGTCGGATTCCTGGGCAGTCGGTCAGTAAGGGGCCCCCCTCCGTAACTGACTGATGGATGAGGCTGTAGTTACTGCAGTAACTGGCCTATACAGAGATTTTATTAGTGTTAAGGCTAGAGATAAAACCTGCTAAGGGCGCTAGTAATAAGCTGTAGAGATTAGATGCCAGATTTATTAAATCTCTATAATAAACTTAACTTTCTCTATCTCCTGGCCACAGCCTAAGAACGAGCTTACAGCTCACATCTCCGCCAGAGGGATATTTAAGGATATAGACAACGATTTAAGACGTACGACTCTAGTAACTCTAGTAACTACACCCTTTAGTTACAGAGCTATTAAGTAGCAAGCCGTTACGGCAGCCCTTAGTTACTGTACTTAACCTACCCACCATTAGTCAGTCAGTCGGGCGAGACGTACAGTTACGGCTTCAAATATATCCAATAGTTACTAGTAACCGACTATTGGAAACGATGGGGATGAGCCCCGTACAGACTCCACTATTCCAGTTGGGCCTCAGCTAGAACGCACCCCCATTTTATCGAACTTCTTGAAGACCCCACGGCAAAGAAGAGGATATTCTCAGAAGCCATGCGCATCTCGGCCGTCGTCCCATGAAATCGTCACATGGACGAGACGTTACTGGCCACACTGCGTCTTGTGGTTACCGTGCAGCGACGACCCTGGGCGATCAGAGGCTACGTGCCGTCAGGTGATGTAGCTAGATACGTGGATCATGTGTAGAGGCACTTTCCTTTGGTATTCCGACGAGGCATGCGCATCGGTCCAGCGGCAATAATCACAGACCCTCATCTGCCTCAGCGGACGCAGGAAATGGGCATTTCGTCTAGTCCAATGAAGAACCCGCTCGACATCGGAGGTGCTACCAGACTAGGTCGCGATATGAAAGGAAATAGTAGCGAGGCGTCTGCGCAGATGTGGGGATACCGCGATCCTGATCAGGCTCCTGACAGTACGGCTTCGCACGAGGGTCTTTGTTACGAGCATCGCGAGCCCGGTGAGATTGTAAGCAGTAACGCTGAAGCGCTCTCCCATGAGTCAGAAGCAGGTGCACCACCCCCGAATGTTGCGGACATTACAGAGGAGGACTGGGAGGATCTTTTCAAGAGAGACGTATATATCTCAGTAGATCGCTTTTGGTAGTCTGCGTCTAAAAATTTGTTCTAAAGTGTTGGTGCTCTTCGTGAGTGCTTGCAGTCTCTGTGTCACGTATAGTGGAAGCTTGAGGAACTGCATTGATTCTCGAGAGTTGATCGAGGGGGCGGCTTTTGTACCCCTCTCTCATCCGGAACCTCCAGATACTGAACTCTCCTTGAAACGTCCGGCGTGCTACATATAGAGCTACAACCGTCACACTCTGATATCTCCGCGCCCGTGCCGCTACACAAGTGCCGTGCATGCCCTCAGATGATGACCTAACAGATGTGTCTCCAGCGCTCCTTTGCTATTGAAGCCCCGTGTTCCAAGCCTGTCACACCCCGCGGAAGGACATGCGTAGTTTCCATAAAATGGCCTGTTGCTACGGGGTTGTGCGGGATGCTGACCATAATGATGACCCCTTAGCTGCAGGAAACGGGGACATATTGCTTCGCAGCCTGGAAACAGACACGCCCACCCGACAACATTGTACCCGTTATTTCTGGGTGCATATTGGGGCGGACTAGAATCCGCATAAAACAGTGCGGCCCGATAGAAGGGCTTCCCGGGCTCATCGCCTTCGCATATAGGATACCGGCTTCCTAAATGTCCACGTTGTGACCAGCGCCGGCTGTTTTCTAACGCCCATTCTGCCATGTATGAGTACGGAGAGGTCGGATCGCGTCGTCCATCAAATTCAAATACTCTCTGGGGGCTGCATGTCATGAGTTGGTGTTCGTAGCATGCCGGAACATATGGTTGGTATGGGGTCAAGTGATTCACGCTGGTCGAGCCATAGACGCAATTGTTCCACGACCCGAGCCTCTGGCGTGTAGGTAGAGGGATGTTGGTCTCCACCATCCACTCGAACGACGCGTGAATGTCAGGGTGGTGGCGGCATGTTTGCCGAACGAATATGATGAATGCGCTGCAATCTACCGTGGGCTTGGTGAGTACGCGGAGGGCATGAGCGAATGGACTGGCTTCCCAATCGTGATCAGGTGGCAGCCATATTGTCATGCCGCGCAGGCTCCAAGATCGCACAAGAGAGCATATTTCTTTTCCTCCGTTCAAGCAATAACTGCACTCCGACGTTTCTTGAGTGGTGTGAAGAGGTAGCTCGCAAGCTAGAATGCGTTGGCAGGCGTGTGCAACCCGTAGACGAAGATGCTGCAGACGACGAATGACCCGGTTGATTTGGTGACAAATATGTCCATCCTCACAGCTCGATAGCGTGTCCGGGGGAACATCAGCACCTGCAGTGTCCATCTCGAGATTGACGACCGTGCTAGGTAATGCTTGCACCAGTGCAGCGAGTTTGCTCTGAGGAATAGCAGGCACATCGAGCGTCGGGAAGTCCCAGCCCTCGTCCGAAAATCTCAAAGAGAAGGTTGACAGCTTCTGCGTGCGGCCCAACGCCTCCGTAATCGCGGTGACAAAGTCTTTCCCAGGAATTGGTACGAATGAAGCAGCCATTCTGGCGTGCTGCACGTGGATGGTCAACGAGCGTAGCTCGGAGAGGAATAGATATGACGGGAGGTTGAGGTTCAGGTTGGTGTAATGTTTGATTCTAGATTCTTCGCGAATGATATCGGTCTGGCGTGTGTTCGATTCAATGACTGTAGAAACCGCGTAGTCGAGGCATTCGTATGCCCCCAAGCCTACTCGATGCCATTGCCGACATGTTCGCAAACACCCCCAATATTCGACTGGCGAGCTGCTGTCTTTCACGCACTGAAGGATAATATCCAGAAGCTCTTCTGGCAAGTCTCGGATGTGAGCGGTCTGCGACATTGTGCCAAGGATGACAGGACGTTTGCATTCGGCTTGTGTGCATCACCCGATTTGATTCAGGAGCGTTGTTTATTCCAGGCGCAATTCGCGGAGTGCTTGCATTGAGAGGTACAAGGTGCGGTGTCGATGTTCCATGCTGATAAGAAAAAAGAAAAAGAGGAGGTCAGCTGACGTATACCCCGCTTGTTCGTAGGGAAGGGACGAAGCACAGAAAGTCTACGACACATGTATGCCAATTTCATTCTCTCGACTTTTTATTATTTTTTATTATTACAGAATCTATGACGTACAGTTGGATGTTTGTCGTGTTTCATCGCTAAAAATAAACAAACCGAATATTACAGCAGGCAAGGCCACATGGCCCTCTCCAATTGTATCAACTTCCGCCTGGCATCTTTCTCGAGCTTTGGGCGTATTCACGAACACCTGCTTCTTTTGCGTACATGCCGTACACATAAAACAATGTCTTCTACATTCGGATAATCTACGACTCTCGTTTTCCATTCGCCTCAAATACAATGGCCGAACCCATCTCGAAGGAAACGATCCAAGGTCTCGGCACCGGATTCTCAGTTGACGGCGGAGTAGCCATCCATGACTTCGAAGAATACACATTCCGAGCGCCATAACCCGGATACTTCCTAGGCGACTCTTACACACTCGAAGGAGATGTCAATCCGGTCGTACGTTTCGAACAGGAATACATCAACGAGAAGATTTCTACTATGCCCGTCGTCATGGTCATATCTAGGCGAGCTGGACACTCTCCCCTCCGAGCTGCTCTGCCAGATTTTTGCACACCTCGGCGTCTGTTCGCACCTGTCGCTGTCTAGAGAAGGAAATTCAGTTTCCGCAGGGAGAGGAGTTCACTATACGTTTTGAGCATTCGATTGATGGAAGATTTTCAAATTGAATGAAGAAGCAAACGACACATCGGAAATGAAAAGAGAAAGTAGAATGAGGAAGTCCTCGTTTTAAGATTGTAATGTAGAGGCATTGCCTTTCGATAAGACGGCATTGCGTGATAAGGAATAGAGAGTGCCTAATGAGAAATGACATTGCTCCGTGAGGAAAGCGACTTTCTGCTCCGAGAGATGCAAGGCCATACGTCATCTCATAACAGGCTCATCATCCAACGCCTGAATCTCCCCATGCGGCCACCTCACCCGTACATCCATCTACCCAGCCCAGAACCAGCAGGTCAACGTTCGAGACTTTCTACACGCGTAACACGCTTTCCACCATATTACTCAAGATGTACCTTCCCTCTGGCCACCTGCCACCCCTTACTCCTCATCAAACCACTGAGTCTGCGCCGCCCAATTCCAACCGCCCCAACCCGGATGATCACGCGGCCTAATCCTAAAAGACATTGGCGTATCCCAAGAACCTCCACTCCCTTGACTCATGGCCGGGGCTTCCACGGTTCGCTGATGCTGACCCTGGGTGGCAGGCGGCGCATCCCAGGCGTCCGAGTATCCAATGCCGTAGAAGCGAAGACCGTACCTGCTCCCGTCCTCTTGGCCTGGGGTAAGCGAGCGCTGGTCGGAGAGGAGATTGGCGCTCCCAGCTTGGTTGATGACAGTCGTGGGTGAGGTGGAGGCGATGTTGGCTTCGGGTGCGGGTGGGGTTTCTGGGCGAGTCTCTGCGGGATGCTGTCCTAGGCCGGGTATATTGAATGGGGAGGTGAATTGCATGAACGGACCGGGAGTTGCGGCACTTGGAATCGTAGCACGGGTAGGTGTGTTCTCGTGGCCGTATATATTGTAAGACGGAGGGGTTCGCGTGGGCCGAGCGACCGCGCTTGGAATCGAAGCACGGGGAGTAGGTGTGTTCTCGAGGCCGTATATATTGGACGTCGGAGGGAATTGCACGGACGTAGGCACACCGCTTGTGATTGATGTACGGGACGTAGGGGTGTTGGCGTGGCCGCATATTGTGGACGGCGAAGGATATTGCATGAGCGGAGGTAGAGTACTCGGAGCTGAAGTACGGGCCGTAGGAGTGTTCTCCTGACCATATACGCTGGACGACAAAGGGAACTCTATGGACGGAGGTAGAGTGCTTGAGATCGAGGTACGGACAGCAGGTGCGCTCTCCTGGCCGCGCACATCTGACGACGGAGTGGGCCGCGTGGACGAGGCTACAGCACTTGAGGCCGAAGCACGAGCAGTAGGTTTGTTAGCCTTAGCTTCTGCTGGAGTGGGCCATGCGGTAGCATCCTCCACGCGAAGATTTGCCGCTGCCGGCAGCGTCGGTGGCGGCTGCGGCCTTGTGGCTACCACGGGGGCCGCATGGCTGCTCTCATACGTACCTCCGTGCAAACCAGGTGCCATGGCGGCGTCTTCGGGATAGATATCTGCATTTGACGGCTCGGGACCTTGATCCGATCGCTTCTTCTGTCCAAAGAATCCCCCTCTGGTGGATTGGCGGCGACTACGGGAGCCAACGCTAGAGGACTGGTCGAGGGATGGTACTCGCGTATGCTGGGAGAATATGGATGGACCAGTTTGCGGCGTTGGATACACTGGGCCGTAAATATCCATCATGGGTCGTGATGCGGTTTGGGAGTTGAATTGTTGCAGCTCTGGTCCCGTCAAGCCCGGGAGGTTGTAAAGGCCCATGTTCATGTGCGGATGCTGACGCTGAGGCATACCTAGGCCAGGTGGAGGCTGTAGGCGAGGAGGAGGTTGCAGCCCTGGCGGAGGCCGGCGAACACCTTGATCATGGGTCCCGAATCGACTAGGAGTTGCCATCTGGTTAGTGCCACTAGGCCCAGCTGTCGTAATGGGAGGGCTATCATGTCCAGTCCGAATGAAGGTGTTGCCATGGAGGAGCCTCTCGAGTTCTTGGGGTGTCAATGACTTTATCAGAGCCTGTTGTACAAGCTTACCATCTAGGCCAAGATCGCGAGCGTCGTGTGGAGGCAATATGTCTGCTTTCTCGCGCACCCGTGTAGGTGTGCCGGTACTAGTGGACCGAGCTTGGAACTGGTCTATGGCGGAAGCAGAACTGAGCCGGGCTCCTAGAGATGGGCCGCCAGTTCCCTCGTCCTGCGCGGTACGGGCCAAGTAATGGCTTTGAGATGGTCCCATGGGTAATCCGAGGTTCATGGCATGGTCTGCGTTGAGTTAGTTTATAGCGTTTGTTCGAATCACGGGCCACGTACGTTCGAGCTCGTTAGCCCATGAGTGCTCGGCCATACTTGAGCTGGGAAGCAGAGACTGCAACGGGGGAGGCTGACAAGTTGGCAGAGTTACGTTGGAGAGGGTCCGACGGGACGATTCTGCTTGCTTTAACAGTGAATCTGTAGTTTCAGTCAGCTCGCGCTCTGGTCACCCAATTATAGTGACTTACCTGCAGCTGTCGTTGCCATCGTAACAGATATAAATGGCACTGGCTCAGCGTTGCCTTGAGCGGCCGAGCTCGTGCTAGACTCTGACTGCTGGAACTCAGCAGCTCTTGGGTTGAATACTAGAGCGTTTGGGTTGAGATTGGAGGATCGCCGGCGAAGCTGCTCGGCTGGCTCCATCTCGATCGTCACTATAGAAACAAGCGTCAGCGGGAGGAACTGGTAAGTTACAGGGTGATTACGTACCTGAGGAATCTTATAGGGACGGAGCATAACAAACCCGCCTTCACCTAGAAACTAAGAACTCTACTTCATAGCGACAGTGACGGCTAGAACGTACAGGAAACCCTGCAGTTGGTCGAGAACGTGCCTCACCCCAAAAGAACGTAACAACCGTGAACGGATACGCCGTGACCGGGAGGTGAAGATAGTACTAAGGACAGAGCGACTTTGGTCGATATCCTTGGTGGAGAGGAGCATTTGCCCCACTGCAAAGGGTTCGCTCGATCTTCAAGTGGCCAAGTGTGAAGGCATTGGGGTGCCGAAGAGATAACCCAACTCATTGGGTGAGTATCGCGGAAGTAAAGGAGGCGAGCCAAGTCGCGTTTGGAGCGGTGAAAGTCGTGGTCGCGTGGACATTTTGATAACAAACCTCTCCCCGCACACACGGGGCTCCCCAGAGTATGTCGCGAATGATACACGACACTTTTACCATGACTGCTGACGCATTGACAGTGTGCTACAGAGCAGCATGGAGCATGAGCGTATAACAGTCAACGGGCAATCCAGCCTGCACTTTCAGCACCTCTCCGAGCCATCTCAACATTACCATCCAAAGCGTATGGCTACCATATGCAGGCACCAACTACATTTCTCCGCTTCGCCTCACACACCTTACTGCCCGGCTTGTATCCATGCCGCAGCAATCTCGAAGACGGCTCAAGCTTTGGACGGCCTCAATCGCAATGGCAGTTCTCATCGTTCTTGGAATGCGGTTGATTTGCGTTTGAATAGAGCGAAGCTGTCCTACAAGATCGCGATCCAGCGCCTGGAACAAGTGAGAGAAAAGGGTCAGCTGCGGGCGGAGCGTGAGCAGGCATGGGACGAAGCACATTCCAAGGCGCAAGTGGCATGTGTGGGTGAAGTCGGAAACCCCAATATCAGCCCGGGCTGCCCTGTCTGTTTTTCAATGAGAACTGAACCTGAGGGCCATCAAGCGATAGACCAGCACACGGCCTGGTGGGAGCGTCCAGGTGCTCTCGCGCCCAATGCAGCACCACGGACGCCGCTGCGGTCAAGGGGACGGAAGAGACCCTACGCATTGGTCCACCATGGAGGCTCTCCCACCATGAGAGGCATAATCCGGGAGCACCGCGCTGCGCACGCCGCAGAGATGGCCGAGCAAGAGCAACTCGAGCGGCGCTACAAGACAGAGACGGCGGTGCGCCGCAAACACCGACTCAGCGATGACACACAATTCGAAGCCGACTTCTGGGATTCGCCCATCTCTGGTCTGATTACGCGCCAAAACCATGTCTCAACGAAGGAATACCAGCGAATGTCGGAGCGGCGCGCACGCGGAAACACGCCGCGCCCCCGGCCGCCTCGCAGCTCGTTGTCGTACTGCGAAAGCGCCGGCCAGCTTGAGGTCGGCGAGCACGTGGAGCAGGAGATCAGAGCGGCTGAGGAAGCCCAGGAGCGCGAGAAATTGGAGAAAAGGGCCAGGAAGGTAGGGGCGGAGGTGGGATATCTGTATTTTTCTGGGACGGTGGACGGGCTGGACGACTGGCGAGAAAAGTATCTTAGGAGCAACCATGGCCTGATATGGCGGGACAGGTTGCAGCGGGGGGACGCGATGGAAGACGAGATGGAGGACGCAATGTACATTGACGATGCTCCTCCGAGCAGCCCAATCTAGGTAGCTCGCTGTAGCTGCTAAAAGGGTCTGCTACCCTAGACTTCCATATTACGAGAAACGACCCAATCACATGCAAACAGCATCCAAAAAGTCCAATGATAGCAAATACAAAGATGAGTTGGTGATTTGTGCACTCATTCTGGATCGGAATCACGTGCATTCACGCCACTAAAGCGGCCAATGAAGACTAGGCTTGGCATCAATTGGGGTTCGACTTTTTCGACGACGGCCAAATCCCGCGACCGCACCACTACGGCCGACTACCAACATGGGCAAAGGAACCGACAAGCTCTACATCACCCACTCTGAGTGGTCCTCGTCCGACGCGTTCGGCACTACGCGCGGCGCCAACGGCAGCAAGGCCTCCGCCGCCGGCCTCGCCTCGACATTCAAGCGCCTGCCCTTCAACTATTGCGCCGTCTCCCTCCAA
Source organism: Lentithecium fluviatile CBS 122367 (assembly GCA_010405425.1). NCBI lineage: Eukaryota > Fungi > Ascomycota > Dothideomycetes > Pleosporales > Lentitheciaceae > Lentithecium > Lentithecium fluviatile. The sequence goes on along the minus strand of MU005576.1, from coordinate 1,301,315 downwards.
CCCTTCACCGACCCCGTGTGCACACTGGCTGGAACCATCTTCGACCTCACACACATCCTGACATGGCTTTCGAAACACCCCGACACGAACCCGACCGACGGGTCGCCGCTCAAGCGCGCCGATCTCATCACGCTTCACTTCACCAAGAACGAGGATGGCGAGTACGTGGATCCAGTGACGTACAAGGTGTTCACGGATAACACGCACATCGTTGCGCTGCGGAAGAGTGGGAACGTGTTTGCGTGGGACACGGTGGAGCGATTGAACATCAAGGCGAAGAACTGGAGGGACTTGGTGTCGGACGACGAGTTCACGAGGAAGGACATCATCACGCTGCAGGACCCGCAGAATATTGAGTCACGCGACTTCAATTCTTACAAGCACATACAGGACGGCGAGACAATCGTGCCGGGCACCGAAAGCAGCGTCAACACGGCCGCGCTTGGAAATGCAATGAAGATTCTCAAGGCCAAGGAGGCGGTCGCGAAAGCGAGGGCAGAACGTCAGGCAAAAGCGCGAGCTAAACCAAGCTCGAAAGGTGACCTTGTGACCGCTCAAAAGAATGGTGGCGCCGCGAAGCCCACACAGAATGCGAAGCCGGCATACAACGCCGCTGTGTACACATCAGGAAAGGCAGCGGCGTCTTTCACCTCCACTGGAATGACCCCTCACACCTCAGGCGAGCGCGCCGTGCTCTCAGACGAAGACTATATGCTGAGGCCAAAGCGCGTTAAGCAGAAAGGCTATGCGCGAATGTCCACCTCCCTGGGCGACCTCAACATCGAGCTCCTCCCCGAATTCGCGCCACGCGCGGTATGGAACTTTGTTCAGCTAGCCAAGAAAGGATACTACCGGAACACCATCTTCCACCGCAATATCAAAGGCTTCATGATCCAGGGTGGCGACCCCACCGGGACGGGAAGAGGCGGTCAGAGCATATGGGGCAAACCTTTCAACGACGAATTCGACGGACCAAACACGCACAATGCACGCGGTATTCTCAGCATGGCAAACAAGGGCAAAAATACCAATACTTCACAATTCTTCATCTCATACCGCCCACTCGCTCACCTCGACCGCAAACACACTATCTTCGCTCGCCTTGTCGGCGGCCTCGATACCACGTTAAAGGCAATGGAGCTCACCGAAGTTGGCGAGAAAGACAGACCTGTCGACGACATCGAAATTCTGGATGTGGTGGTGTTCGTTGACCCCTTCGAAGAATGGCAGAAAGAGCGGGCGGAGAAGGAAGCGAAAGAGTTCGAGAACGAGGAAATAAAGAGGCAAGGTGGGACAGCAGATGACAAGACAACGTGGACGGGGAAGCGAATACGTGCCGACGGGAAGGTGGAGGAGGATGGTGGTGACGCGCGGGGCGTGGGCAAGTATTTGAAGGCTGCGAAGCAGGAACTGCCTCAAGAAGATGAGATTGTGGGGTTCGCGGATGAGGAGATGCCCGTGAAGAAGAAAGTGAAGACAGGCGGCTTTGGCAATTTTGATGCTTGGTGAACAATTGATACCTCGGAGGACTGGGCCCACGTGAGCAGAGAAATTTGCTCTCCATCCGACGGGTCCCTACCACACGGCTTTGAGGCTAGTCCGCTTTTTCTTACGACCATGGAGAGACGAATGTGCGTCAATCGGGCTGGGGAGAAAAGTTTCAACTCTGGCCACGCTAGCTGCGAGATTCCAGCCCACAACTAGCTGATTCGATATGGTCACGAACCGGCTGGAAACTAGAAAAATTGCGCTGCGCAGTTTGCATGAGATAGCTAGCCTCCTGGGCATGCACTTGAGAGGAAGCGATCCGATTCGCCGAGCATCAGGACGCAAAGTGTTGGGTTGGGAAGTTTCTGTTGGACAGGGTGAGACATCTGGAGATGCCGTCAATCACATGACGGTGGGAAGGCGCGGTTTAGCCTAGGTATCTAGGTAAAGTTCCGGAGCGTTGTCGTGATGGAGTAGGTGGTAGAGGTATCCAAGTAAATCCAAGTAAAGTTCATCCCATAAGAGGAAGTATAACTCGGTGTCGAAGGAACGAGCCTGCAGCGCTCAACCTTGCTGTTGGTGTTTCGAAGATGTGAGTGCATGATGGCTAGGGGCAGCGTGGCCGAATGTGCCTTGTGGTGGGTACGTTGTTTTGTAGAAACATGTTCATATCTGAATGAAACAGCCATCGTTCATGCAAGCCTGCTGTTCTTGGAGTGTCAATTGATGCTGCGAACTGTGGGATGAACACCGGAAGGATCTCTCGGCGTGGCTGTGTTGCGATGATGCTCATGCTTCCCACATGCTTCCGTAGCCGACGCCCGCATTCGACACTGGCGCATAATGAGACGCTTCCACTTCGTCCACTTCGGGCGCGCGCGCTCGCATTCGCTGTCTCAGGCTGCCGGTCACATAAGCGCATCGCCTGCAGACGAGCCAGGGAGCCAATCTGCGACCGCCATTGCCCTGCAGGAGCACAGACGGCGTTTCATCACACACATCTCGCACACCTCACCTCAGTTCCTCGGCGCCGCCCTGACTATCACCAAACGCTCCACCAACCGCCATGCGACGCTCTCTGGAGCCCCCTATGGCTCCTGGGAGATCTGCCATAAGTCCTGCCCACCGCTGCCATCCGAAGCACCAACACCCACCGGCGCACCCACAATGGTATGAGCAGCTGTCCATCGCGACTAGCACCACCTCCCTTTCTTTCTTTCGACGTCACTCTCTGACGCTGCGCTGAGCGCTTTTGATACCTTCTTATAGCCGGTGCCCCTCTCCTTGCAACCCCGCGCAGACTTGTTTCTTCGCCGTACCCTCCTTTGGTCTCACATCCCTCATTTGCCTCGCTGTGTCTCGGGAACTGGAATCAGACTTGACTTTCGCAAGCGATCAGAACATTTTGAAAGAGAAAGCAGAAACGTGCTTGGAGAAGGCATCGACTCTTCATATTCACCTCGTTGGCCGGGAGCCACACTTGCCGATCGCACGCCGCAACGCCCCGCGTCTCACGACCACGCACACAATCGCTCCAAACCCCAACCGTCACACTACGCCACTCCAACTGCCTCGGACTGGCGGACCTCGCAGTGAGAGCGAATTGGGGGACCAGCACCAAGCAAACATTCAGGCGTTCGACAGCCATTGCGAACTGCATCGTTCTCTCACGACCCACAAGCCGCGTACCATCTTGCTCTAAAATACTCCCGCCAGCCACTCACCATGCACAATACGCTGTCCCACGCAATCATGGCGCTCGTGAGCGTCGCCGGCGTCGCCTCTGCCACGCAAGCCATCTCGCTCGCCAACTTCACGCCCCGCATCGAGAACCTACCGTCATCGTGCTCGGCCGCCTACACAGCATCGATAGAGGGATGTCAAGCTAGCGACTTCGACGTTGCGAATGGTGCTCGCTGCAGCGCACAGTGTGTCCAGGGCCTCATCAAGATTGCCGACCTTGTCACCACGCAATGTGCCAATGTCGACGTACCGGAGACGTCTATCATCGGGGTCTTCATGCTGGGCGCTGGTGTCCCCGCCGTCTGTCCTGGCGTGGAAGTGACGACAATCGGCTCAAGCTCGACGCAAGCGCCGACGTCGCAGACCACCACACAAGAGGCTTCGAGCACGTCCGAGTTGAGTTCGGCGGAAGCTACCGATGGCGCATCGAGTGCGTCTTCAACATCCGATTCGGAAACTACCACAGCCGTCACCACCCCAGCCGAGCAACCGACCACCGCAACACAACCCCAGATCACTTTCGACACCAGCGCTGCTGCACTGCCAACAACGTCACCGACTACGACGGCCAGCCTCCAGAAGTCGAACCAAGAATCCGGCGGTGGGTCACCGTTTGACGTGCAGGCGAGCTCGTCGTCAACGCTGCGACTCAGCCTCTTCGCTTCGACGGCAATGCTAGGCGTGGCTCTGTTTGTCGCGGCCGTTCTATGAGTTTACGACGGGTGGTCTTGATGTTTCCGCGCGGAGAAGTGCTCTTGCATAGGCATTGGGTGGAGTTTGATGTCGGCGTTACGACTTCTTGGTCTCTTTTGTACTATATATACCCGAGTTGGACCCATGATAAGGTCAGTGGAGGTGGTGATTGGATGGACTATATGAGCGCGATAGAATAGCTCGAGAACAGGCCCAAGCCCCAAAATCGCAAAGCGACAGTTCGAATGAATACATATAGTCTCCTATGACGGCGTAGTGCCCCCACAGGAAGTGCATGAACGGACCAACCACATCCCTGCCTTCCAGGTGCGGGAAACGCCCCCGCCAGAGTTCATCGCACCGCCTCGCCCGCCACAAGCTCTGGCGCACCGCTCCGCTCGCTCGCATTCTGGACCGGCCATGCAGGAGCACTCTCGCGGCCCGAAATGAAGAAGACGCTGCTCCTGTGCTTTATCCACGGCTTCAAGGTACGTCTGCTATGACGTCGTGCCCCGCGACACGCTGCTGATACAGACGACAGGGCGGCGACGATACCTTTCGCACGTTTCCCTCGCACCTGAAGGCCATCCTGCAACATGCCCTGCCCAAGGTCACGGTCCTGGCCATCACGTATCCCAAGTATGAGACGCGGGGCGACCTGACCGAATGTGTCGCGAGGTTCAAGGAATGGCTCCAAAACAAAGTGATAGACCTCGAGGTCGCCAACAGCACGCCCTCGCCCACGGTCGACGCCTCGGTGCACACCGTCCTCGTCGGCCACTCCATGGGCGGCATCGTCGCCGCCGAAACCCTCCTCTCTATCATCAACGACGAGCCTATACCGTCGATGCAGAACTCGGCCTCGTACTCCACGTCCTCGCTCGACGAGACCTCGCAGCTCATGTTTCCCTATATCCAGGGCATACTGGCGTTTGATACGCCGTATCTTGGTATTGCGCCCGGCGTGGTGGCACATGGCGCGGAGAAGCACTGGAACACGGCGAACTCGGCATATTCGGCCTACACGAATGCTGTTAGCGCCTTCGGCTGGGGAAAGAGCACGCAGAGCGGAGCAGTGGACGCGAGCAAGATGCTGCCCGCACCGGATAAGGCGTCCAGGGCCGTAAGCGATTCAAATGCCGATGCCGCGTCCACTCCGCTGTGGCAGAAGTACGGTCGCGTGGCCCTCTTCGCGGGCGCTGCCGGTGCCGTTGCGGCGGGCGGTGCAGCCGCATACATGAAGAAGGATCAAATCTCGCAAGGACTGAGCTGGGCGACCTCGCACCTCGAATTCGTGGGCTCCCTGGCGCGACCAGAGGAGATGAAAAAGCGGCTCTCCAGCATCGCAAAGCTGTCAGATACCCGAGATATCGGCTTCAGCAACATCTACACGACCCTCGGCCACGCCGTCGACAACCAGCCCACCTCCTCCTGGACCGGCAAAGTCTTCGGTCGCGACCGCACCTTCTGCAATCTCCCCAAAGGTGATCTCAAGAATTTCTTCATCCCCGCTGTGAACGACAAGAGCATGGCCGAGACGCACGCGCATATGACCATGTTCGAGCCGAAGAACAACCCGGGGTATTATTCTATGAGCGAGCATGCGAAGGAGAAGATTATTGAGTGGGCGGAGAATCGGTGGTATGAGGAAAGTGACGGACCGATGAAGGGCGTGGGGATTGAGGAGGAGGCGGAGATTGTGGAGGTGCCAGAGGAGGTTGAGCTTGAGGAGGAGTTCGAGGATGTGGGGAGGACGGCGAGTGCGGAGGCTTGGAGGAGGGAAGAACTGTGATGGTTTGCGGGTCCTCTACAATGTTCACAGTATTTTTACTTGGCCGCTAGTCGGCTCTACAGGGTTGAAGTGCTCTGGGTGCACTTCTATGAATTATGGGTATACTTCTGGCGTACGATCTGTATCTTTTTGAACAGAACACGTCTACTTTTGGGTTCATCGGTCTGACCGGTTTGTTCCCGTTCTGTTTCCGATCTGCGGCTTCTTGCATACCGCCTTCTGGCGTGGTACAACACTAACATGTCCACCGGCGTATCGCCTTCGCCTTTCCGGCCTGCCGTTTCCTGTTTCCCGTTTCCTGTATACTGTATGCTGTCCTCCGGCAAGGCACAGCACCCAAGAGCATCACCTTCATCTTTCCCAATTCCCGTTTTCTGTATCCTGGATCCCGTCTTCTAGCGAGGCACAGCACTCCAAGCGCCTGCAGGGATTCAATCTTGTCCTTTCCCGTTTCCCGTCTCCTGTATACCGTCTTCTGGAGAGGCACAGCACCCACAGCGCCTGCAAGACATCGCCTGGCGTCTTCTCCCACATCCTTCACTCCGGTCCTCCAGATGCCCTTCACCAACGTCTCGACCGTCTCTTCGCCCTTATATTCAGTCTACAAGAACTCCTCAGCTTCTCGTGCACTCTACCTTACCAACACTAGCCACCGGGAGCAGCAATACCAAAACCACAACCACAACCCACCATAGGAACCCCACAATCTCAACGAAGTTACCACCAAAATACCCCCCAACCAGCAATATGCCCAACCTGTGGGACAACATAACAGGCATCGGCCACGGCTCCGCCTGGGGCTCGGGTTTCAATTACAACGACCGCGCGCGCCATCCGCCTGGGTTCTCACATCCCCCGTTCCGGGCCTTCGGCCGTGGAGGTGGAGAGAGGGACAGAAATGCACATATTCAATGGGCTATGATGAAATCAAGTTCGCTGTGGCGCTACGACTTCGCAGGTCCAACGTCCGAGTCATCCTACATGTCCACCGCGAGTCGGAGAAGCAGCATGTGGAACGAGGGCATGGGAATGAGGTCGGGGACGCCGGGGACGGAGTATGGGTGGGAGGGGGCAATGGTTAGTAGGCTTAGGCCTGAGTTTGTACCGGGGGGGAGGAGGCTGAGAGGTGATGCAGCGGGATTCTATAGAGGCGTTGATGAGCATTATTCGAGGGGCGCGAGGTGAGAGTGGGAGTGGGACGATTTCTAGGGGGTTGGGCGAGGGGAAGGTGTAGGTCCGGAACGGACTTTGGGAGTGTGCGCGCGAACTTGTATTGATGATGGGGTAACATGCGGGGAAACTCACTCTCATAAGCCAGCTCGATGCCCAGATGGTTGAGTTCATATGTTCTCATTACCACGTAACGTCGTTCAAGCATACAAGTCATTCCTCCCCACCATCATCATCTTCATCCTCCCCAATCTCAAACTTCCTCCCCCTACCCCCAGCTTGGTTTGCATCCTCTCTCCCCCTCTCAACATCCAACCTCCACAACAGTGGGCCCGGCAGCAACACCAACACCGCCAAAAAGACAAACGCCGGCCTTATAGTCCCCGCCCGATCAACAATCCACCCTACAAGCGCCGGCCCAAAAGCACTACTCCCTTTATCCGTAACAGCATACAGCGCAAAAAACGCCGCCTCACGGCCCTCCGGGATCAAAGGCGCAAACACAGACCGCGCGTACGAATTGATGCCGCCCATAACGAGCCCGTGTACAACGCCCAAGGGGTATATTTCCCAGGGTCGTTGCAGGCCACCGAAACCGAGGGATTTGACGAAAGGGACGTAGCCGAGAAGGCCATAGAGAGGGATGATTTCCATGGCTAAGACGCAGAGTATGAGCACGGTTTTGGGGGTGAGCGAGAAGCATGTTGCAATGCGGGGCCAGGCGAATGCTCCAAGCATGCCGAAGGCGATGGACGTCAGCGAGAGAAAGACGACGGGGATGGTGCCCATGTGGAGCTCTGTACGGGCGAAAAGGACGGCAGTACCGGAGATGGTTGCTATGGCGTCTGAGAGGAGGAACCATGCTACTAAGAACAGGACAACTTGCTTCAGACGGAAGGCGTTGGTTACAGTGTTCCAAAACGACCGGAACGAGAAGAGAGCGTAGAAAAGGAATGTGTTGTTTGTACGTTTGTCGAACGCTGGCTTCGATTGCGCGGGGAGTGGGGGGCCGGGTCGCGCTCGCAGCCAGAGAATGGTGGGGATGGTGAGGGTAGCCCACCATAGGCCGACTATAAATAGGATCACGCGGATGGGGAGGCTGGGGTTGTTGGTTGTGGGGGAGAGTTTGTCGAAGAGGGTAAGGAGGAGGATGCTGAAGACTTGGAATGAGACGGCTGAGGCGTAGCCTAGACCGATGCCTTTTGATGAGATTTTAGTGGAGCGCTCGAGGTCGCGAGATAAATTTTCGGGGGACGAGCGCCGGATGGATGTAGTTTCGGGATTGAGAGCTTCTAGTTCATAGGCCGGCGACAAGTCATTGTCGCCTGATTCAGAAGTGTCTGGATAGTTGGAGATCAGGAGTGGGAGGAAGGCATTGAGAAGCGAGAAGGAACATCCCATGCAAGTCACGCCGACAATTACGAGAAGGGGGGCGAGGTAGTACACGCTAGGCGTTATGAAAATGAAGAGGGCGCTGATAAGGGCGCCGGTATATGCGAATGTGAGTAGCATTCTTTTCCGATACGGCCCTGCAACCCATCAGTCATTGTTCCGCACGAACGCCGAGGCGAGCATCAACATACCATGATCAGCGAATGAGCTAAAGCAAACCAGAGTCACGGCCTGTGTTAGAACCGCCGCAGAAGTCGTATACATGGCAAAACTCGCCGTCGTGACCTCAGCGCCTAGGAACGAGACGATACACTGCTCTTCACCGCCGCCATCTCTCAATCGCAATCTCTTTTCTCCGTCGGACTCTGGAGGCGCAATGCATGGCTTCGATCGATCCGAGAACAACACGCCTCTTTCTCTTGGAAGCTGTTCCAGTATCACCGGCAAGAACAATCCTGTCCAGGCAGTCAAAAACAAAGTCCGAAGGTTTCCGAAGGCATGGGAGAAGGCTTGCCTACTCCAACCACGGCGAACACTTCTGCGGCGATAGCGTACGAGTACCAGCCTCTGAGTTCGCGTTTCGTCGTCGGGCTAGTGTCTTCATTTTCGTAGCGGAAATGGTGAAGGGGCCGCTCCGCATCGAAGGACATGGTAAGAATATGAGTGTAGATTAGAAGATTGGGGAGGAATACATCTGATGCGCATGGAGCTGTTTCCGCGCGTTCCCAATTTGTATTGCACTAGGCTAGATGGGGCCCGGATTTGTAAAGCACTGACATCACACGATGGCTTCATCTTCGCGTAAACCATCGCATCAACTCACTTCATCAACCGAGCAAGAGAGCACACTCTATGAGGTTTAATGTCCAAGAACCTCTGACCTCGTGCTACATCATACATGGTCCATTGGTCGACGGCTGCGCTAGCCTCGATCACGGCCCAACATTTCTTCCGACAGCTGTGCAACTACGATGTCACAAAACAAAGTGCTTAAGCACTTGAGCGTCATGCCTTTTGTCCTGTAGCATCCTTAGCTGGCTTGGCCGGCTTGCTTCCCTTTGATTTGGTTGGGTTACGGATCTTTTGATTAGATGCAAAGAAGTCACCATGGTTCGATTATTAGTCCCTGCAGGTAGGCACACGCGACGCGTCTCACTATGGTACGCCCTCGATTTTGATCATAGGCTAATAGCATGCAAGGCGAAGGGCAGCATTCTATGTGCACTCGAAAGCCCGAGCCACACAGCGCCTCCATGACGATACCATCAATCATACACATGGCCCCAACATGTGCTGGCATCACCCGCGTCACTCGAAAGATTCTCCGATGGCCATTGCCCAACTCCTGGTATAGTACCGGCATCACTACTGTCATCTTGGCCCCTGTGGTGGTTTACTCTTTCACTGCGCTGCACAGCGTGAAAAAAAGCGCCTACAAAAAAGAGGGAATTCAGATGATACCCGGTCAGCTGTGGGAGCGAAGCCAAAGTTGGACAATGGACGACGGCATTGTTGCGGGAGGCGCTCTCGGTCTGATCGCCTCCTTCCGGTACGGGCGCATTCGGTATGCTCTGGACGCCCTCACACCTTTGAAACGGTCCTTAGGTCACCTGAGCGTTGCTGTCTGTGGTGCTGCTGTTGGCAGTGTGTGCATGGGGCTCGGCACGAGAGTACACGACCCGTATTGGGATCCATACAAGGCCGCTATGAGGAGACTAAGTCACGATCCCGGCTTCATGGAATCTTTGACGCTGCGCGAACGGACGTACGTCGGATCTTGGGCGAAAGAGGCAGGCGAAGAAGTGTCGACACCGCTCCACCATACGGATCGATCCTCACGAGCAACCTGGCTTACTCCAGCGGTATTTCAGACGCTATACGATTCAAAGCCTCCTTCAAACCCGCCATTGTTGTGGAATTCCGACCCATCGTCCCCGGAAACCCCTATAGACCGAAAGCAAGTGATGCTTCGCGAGGCCGAGTACGTTGTATAGCGCATAGCAGAAAAGGGCGCTACATGCAGCATGGAGCAATCCCATGGCGAAGAGCGCGAGACGGCGAGTGCGCAATGCGCGGTCCTTATGCTTCTCAAGCATATTCTCAACGACCTAGCGCGGCAAGAAGCACAGACCAATCCTCGGTTTGATATGGCTGTGCCCCTGGCGTCTTTGACCCCACGTGCACCTAGCAAGTTGGGGCACAGTCCTAGAGTCAGCGCGGAGTGGATTCACAATGTGAGGGAGCACCTTGTCGGGTACGGGCAACAAAACCCTCAAGGAGGCGAACGGGTCAACTTCATTCTCAATGGGGTTGAAACTTTAAAGCGAGAGTTTGAGGGCCAAATTTAGGAAGCAGAGCGCGCCGTGCCAATATGAGCGCGCGAAGAGTTGTTTGCTATGTTTTGCTTTGCTCTGTAGTAGGTTTTATATCAACATCAATATCGTTTCGGTCTGTTGTCCTCGCAACATGTATATAGAACATTGTGACGGTGTGGTTACTACTTTGAATAGACTTGAATGCTTATTCGACTGGCCTTTATATTACGATTCGAATGCCCTCTTAACGAGGTGTGTAACGGATTTTCTTTGCCTAGCTTTCTGCTTGGGTTCGTCGGTTACATCCTCTGTCTGTAATTGCTTCAGGCCTGGGTGGAGATCTGGTAATATTTGCTTCGTTACAATTATATTATTCTAAACTTATGCTGTTACTAAGTCTTCACGTACATACAGGTTCATGTCCAGCGTTTTTCTTGTGTTCAAATGTTGCGCTGCAGGGGAAGCCCCTTGACGTCCTAACCCGATCACGTGCACACGGCTTACTCATCCAAAACTTTCATCGGATGCCGCAACCACCACCACCACGTCTGCATATGCCCACCCGCCCAACGCAATGCCGCCCCGGCTCGAGACCCTCCGTTTGGCCTCATCGCTCCTCCGAAAATCGCAGGGCGCATCAATAAAGCCATTGCTGGCGCCATTTCTTCTCCCCGCCCAATCGCGCTCCGCCTCCATTCTCTCCTCGCTCTCAGACAACAAAGGCGCGTACAACAAGCGCATCCGACGCGGTCGCGGTCCGGCCTCAGGGAAGGGAAAGACGGGTGGAAGGGGTCAGAAGGGTCAACATGCTCACGGGAAGGTTCCTGCGGGGTTCGAGGGTGGACAGACGCCGCTGAGCATCACGACGCCGGTGAGGGGACGGAACAAATACAATCCGTGAGCAATGCATTTGAGCGGAGTGTAAAAGGGATTCGGGAATGCTGATGGCATCTGCAGATTTAAAGTGGAAATGTCGCCCATCAACCTCGACCGCATCCAGTCGTGGATCGACCAAGGCCGGCTGGACCCCTCGAAACCAATCACAATGAAGGAGCTGCAGAAGTCGCGATGTCTGCACGGCGTCAAGAGACATGGCGTGAAGCTTCTCGCACGCGTACGTTATCCATCTGCACACCCGAATCCCATTCCCATCCCTCTGCATGCGAGTACAAATCCTTCGGCGAGCCCAACACCGACCCCAACCGCCAGAACGAGTCTCACATCATCCGAAACACGACTTCCAACTATGGGCCTAACTAATGCTGTGTAGAACGCCGACCAGCTGAAGTCCGCAATCAACATCATCGTATCCCGTGCCTCCGCCGAGGCCATCGCCCGCATTGAAGCCCTCGGCGGCTCCGTCACAACGCGCTTCTACTCCCCAACCTCCATCAAGCGGGTGCTGCGCGGCGAATCGCACCCCGTCATCTCACTGCGGTCGGACGCAGAGCTCATCGCTCGCGCCGCGGGCGACATCAACGTCCCCTCCACCATCCTAGAGTCGCTCTCGGAGGCCCTCTCCTCCCCCGACACCCCCATTGAAGTGAAGAATGAAGCTCTCAGCGCCGTTGTGCAGCAGGTGGGCGCCAAGTACAAGTACAGACTACCCGACGCGACAGCAAGAAAGGACATTGAGTACTACCGCGATCCGGCACATAGAGGGTATTTGAGCTACATGGTGAAGGAGGGTGAGAGTCCTAGTTTGTTCTTTAAGAAGCCGGGTGAGGCGAAGGATAGGGGGAAGCAGACGGCAAGGAGAGCGGCGGCGAAGGCGAGCGCGGATAATAGACTCTTCTAGGCTTGGAGAGGTGTACGACATGATTGGCAAAGGCGGGAGCGTAGATGGTGTAGATCATGCATGTACGAATATGGGAACTTCTCCTTTGTCCAACGCGCCGCTAACATACTTTTTCTGTGCCCATCTTCACTCTGTGCTAAACGATGAGTGCGGATACACCTCTCACACCTTGAGCAACCTCTCCTTGAAGATCCTCAGCTCTAACGATGCACCACGTACCCCTCTCCCTGCAGCACGGTTCAGACGGATAGCGCTGTGCGATGTAATTGGGTGGCGATTCCCATCTGTCCTTAGTGAGGTCCGTTCCACTTACGGCGGGTGTCAAGGGGGAAGTGCGGACACGCTATGGAGGACCACCTTGATCAGCATCGAACTGGTTCTTTGGGTATCTGGCGTGTGCGGGTTCTATTTCGATATATCAAAGCCCTCGTCGGGGTAAACGGGAGAACAATTGCGGCCTTATGTTACTTTGTGCACGTAGGAACGAGAGCATTCCGAACACCTCGATCGATGGAGCCTATCGGTGACATATACTCCATGGGAAGGCGGGAGCATGGAGCAATCGGACAGTGTCCATAATGTTGCTTAACCCATGAGGCAGAAAGCTGAGAGAAGAAGCCGACACGATAACCTCGCACTTCATCTGCAGTTAGTATACACTCACGCTTGTACTCTCACTTGTTCGCACGCAGATAGAGCGCTCCCTCAAGAACGTATTGCAGGACAGGTCGTCTGACACCGATCGAGAAATGGACGTGGGTTGGACACTAACCACGCCTTCCAACGGAGAACATTTGTGGTTGCGATCGATATACTTCAAGCGACGCTGCAACGTTGCTGTTGCACACATGGGAACATGCAGGCCGGTTGACTCGAGTGTGGCCACGATTTGAGATTGATCATCACCAGCCTGCTCTAAGAAAAGCGACAGCTGCATGCGCGATGATCATCAATAATGTTTGATGGCCGACATGAGTCCGAAGAGGCGCCCTGGCGGGAAAATTTGCGGCGTTGCGATTTTCATATCGTTCGGGTATGAATACTATGTTGCGGGGCGATATGCGGTAGGTGGCTCAATATGCTCCGTACTGCTGGACCCGAGTATAAGGGTGTAGCTGCTGTCAAGTACAGCGGGATGGCTTGGCTTCTCGGTCGCGGAAGCTGCCTGCTCCAGGATGCAGCTGCTCGGTGTGCGCTGAGGTACGACGCTCTTTGGGACCCATCTCCGAAACAGATTCAGCCGGCCGGGGAGATTTCGTACTGCATGCCATCCAAGAGAGCCGGGTGCAGATGAGGCTGCCCGATGCTCTCTTGCGGAAGGCGTGTGACCGGTTGGGATGTGCCGCGGTGTCGCAAAGAAAGAACATGTCTGACCAGGGAGGGACGGGAGGAAAAGCGTCCTTCGTGTGGAGCCGGAAGAAGCGGACTTGAAGAAAGAAAGCGCTGGCAGGGATGTATGCCACGACCACGTATCACCACCAGGTCGTCTTTGTGCGGGTGGGGCGAGGCAGAGCGCGGGCCAGCCAATGACGAGGCCCGTCAGTCATGGCAGCGCAGGAAATGTCATCGGCCACTCTACGCTTACACGATGCTGAGGACATCGTGTACCGAGAACATCGGCGGCGCGGGGAGGGCGCTGATTGGCCGCGCGCGCCCCGTTTGTGCGCGCCAGTGAAACAATTCGCGCGTCTCCAGCGTTGAGCCCACGGCTGCATGCGGCATCTTGCTTCCTGAGAGCATCGTCTACCGTCTCTTCGCACTACCACGCACACACGCGGCTGGGTGGGACGACGGGGCAGCCAGAGGCCTAGAGCCCAACCTCATCGGGCGATTGCCTCGCGCAGCACGCTGTGCCGAGGAGATCCCAGCAGATAGATGAGGAGCATGCGAGTGTGGCGTGGCGGAATCGCGTTGGGGAGCGATGGAAGAGGCTGAAAAGGGTGTGCTGGAACGACTGACCACCGAAAAGCCGCGCGACAGGGAGCCGAACCAGCGTGTGCGACGCGACGATGTGGATGCTGGTAGCTGTGCCAGGTGGAGAAGGTGGTGTAGAGAGAGAAAAAGCCGGCTGCCTTATCGACCTTGCATGAAGCGTAGCCAGAGTCAGATTGTTGCTGCCGATCCCGGGCGCAGCGAAACGCAATGCAGCGTTGTGCTATGTAGGGTGTGTAGACAGTAGTGCATTTCGCGGAGGCGTCTCGCCAACATGCCGGCGAGCAGGCAGTGCAGCATCCATGAATCGGTCACATTGCCCGCGGCGGGCTCAACTTTGGCCATGTCAACTCTGTCGGGGGTAGCGCGTTTGCAGTGTTTGGCCTCGATGTTGGTGGACAGGGCAAGGAAAAGAGCATCCTGCATCGTACCTGTCGAATCTTGGAACACGGTCGGCACCAGCAACTCCCCAACCACTCAGGGGTATCTGCAACCGAAGGAGCAGCAGCAAGCCGAAATGGGTGGCGCGACTCTCCACTGAACATGGCTCGATAGCATGTCCAGCCCAGGCTTCTGATCACGGGCGCTTCGGGATCCGCAGGCCAATATTGCTGCAAATAGTCCTCCATGGATGCGAATCGCAAGCTGACGCTGTTTCGTATGCATCATATGTGCCGCCTGCTCACCAGACGCACCATGTACCGGCCACTGAGCACTCCGTTGCACAGTCAGATGTGAAAGACGGTGGCTGCATCTAAAATGAAAATGACACGATAGCGGTACAGGATCCCCGACGTGGTTAGGATGCCGGATACATGATGGTCCATCAGACCGGACATGGACACCTTGGAATCGGGTCCTATACACAGCGAGCAGAACCGGTGCCCGTCTTACCTACTTTTTACAGAGAAGCGAGGCCGCGTGGGATGTAGAGTTCTCTAGGTCGCGGAGGCTAAACTCCTCCGGGTGTTATGGAGCATGCAGCCGAGCGGTCGCCACACTCGTAACTCCAGCAGGAATTCGAGCAAGGATGCGAGGCCGTGATCACAGCCTTGATGCTTCTCAAACGACGTCCAAGGCGAGCCGGGGGTCATGCGTTGTTGTGCGCGTAAGCCGCGAGCAATGCTGGCTGTTCCGGATGGCGGTCTGCTGCTCCATATTCCTTCTCGGCCAGTAGTCTACCATCAATTACCGCGAGTACGTACTTTGGGGGCACCTGCTCCAGGGGCGACGCCATTTGACGCAGAGCATTCAGGAGCGCAGGCTGCCTTCTGATAGAGTTCTCCATCCCCACTGCCGCGTCCACCAGTCAGGCTCGCGGTGCCACCACATATCGGCGGATGCCTTCACCCCGAGAGGCTGTCCGCATGAGAGCAGCGCGCTAGATTCGGTCCTTGGGGCGCTGGGCACACGACGGTTGTTGAAGATAGAGAGCCGAAAACAATCGTCGATAGTTCCATAGTACGATTGACGCGTTGAGTCCAAGGCGCGGTACGTCTCAGCACGGCGCGTGGGCCAGCTAATAATGCTTCCACTTGGAGCCTAGTGCCCTCTTACACCCAACGCTTCGGCGAGTCGCGTTCGTAATGGCGAGAAAAGCCTGCGCGGGACATCGCCGAGGCCAGTCCATATCACACCTTTCATCAACCATGGATCAAGGCCGACATCCACGCCAGCACTAGCATTATCATCTCCACAATATTGGGCGGTCTGACGGCATCGCTCGCACCTGTATCGAGCATGCGCGGCCACGGATGCGGTTTCCGGCCTGCATCATCCTATTGCACTCCTGTGGCTGTTATCTCGTAAGGTCAGCAGTTCACTAACGGAAAGCAGGCTTCTAAACGCTCATGTGGCATCAGATCAACCGATAATCTACATATGTACATGTTTTGTGGTAACGGTAGCCGGGTCGCTGCTCATATCGTATCCTGACTAATCATGTACGACGTCTGTCTACGACCAGACCTCTCGAAATCATGACTCCGCCGAATGCATCAATCTGAGCTGATCGCGAAGGCTATGTCTCTTATTATGAGACTAGTGCCACGTTAAGCTCTTCGTAAGAACGCCTGGTGTCGCTGGCGATTGCCCGGAAGTTGAACCATATGCCTGCAACCCTGACCCAGCCTTACGACCGACGGTGGTTTTGCCAGCAGTTGAAAGAGTTCAGCCTAGGTTGAATTTTATGTTGTGTCACGATGGTGTGCTAATGACAGGGAAGCGACATTTTCCACCTCTACGCCTTGGTGTCTAACAATGCTCTATCACCGGTGTACATCGCCACCTGGAGCCTGGAGAGGTGTGAGAAGATCTGCCTAGCATGATATGCATCTATACCATAGACATATCGTCAACGGGCCCGCATGAGCCGGTTTCCATATTCAAGACCATTCGACCGCACATTGTATCAGGCATTCCGAAAGGCCATGTCTTGGCTCTCCAGCATGTTGGATTGGGCATGTACGCCTCCCATGTATAGCACATGCTTTGCCTGTTTCTGACGCCGCAAGCACGGCGCCAATAGAATCAGACAAAGGCAAGTGGGTGCCGTAGATTAGCTTCAAGACACTGCCGTTAGGGTAACTTTCGGTCGTCTTGCGAGAGCTATCCCCCCGATCGGAGGCTATGCCAGACGACCCTTGTCTCCTCATCTTCGGGTCATGGCACTGAGGACAACATGGAGTAGGGATGTATCTAGGCGTCAAACACCACAAATGTTAGTGGAGTGTCTTCATTGCTGTGTCAATAGCGACTAGTGTGGGTGATTACATGTGTTCTGTATTACATTACATCTGGATGCGGAAGGCGCCACCAGCAACGGCAAGCGTACCCCACCCGCGAATTCTTAGCCACCACGACGCAGCACAGACACAATTCGACAAGTTTCGTCACTCGCGTCCCCTTGCGTTGCGCCCTCAGATGCATTATCATGGGCCGTCACGTTGCACGGCTAGTGCCTGGCCGAGGCCTGCCAGCGCTCGCAGGGCGTCAAGCGGAATGCCGCTCAAAAGCAATACCGCTACACGACTGGCCGGCGGGGTGACTTACGAACCACGGGAGGCGGCGGCGGCGAGTGGTGCACTTCCCTCCTTGGGCCGCCAGGCTGCGTTTGCAGGCTGCGATCGCTACGGGAGCAGTGGAAACACGCAGCCGCGAACTCTCGGCCGGCGACTATGGGATGGCACGTCGATGCGTGTTTCGCAGGGGCGTTGGAGGACGGCGGTCCTGCACCAGTGTGCGGTGCAGGCTGCCTCAACTTGGAACAGCGCAATCTGGCCTCTGCAAGTCGCTGAGGCGCGTGATTCGCCGACCAAGGGATGCGGCCGGCGACGACGGGCGTTTTAATTGGGACTCTCACAGGACGCAGCGCAATTTGCAAAAAGAGGATTCACGATCAGCAGCTCGCTCCAACCTCAGCCTGCAAAGCGTCGCGTTGGACAGGGTTCGGGCTCGGAAATAGATGGCGGTTGGGGTAAGACGATATTAGGCCCAGCGAGCCACGGCGGCTTTGCTGCTCGTATGCTGGCGGCACCGCAGACGGTCGTCGTCACAGTCCTGCTTTTGGGCCGCCTGTGTGAGGTGCAGCGAAGACGAGGATCCAGCGACGAGCTCCCGGCAGCCAACAGCTAATCACAAACACGGCACGGCGGAATGCATGCGCAAAGTGCCATTCCAGACCGCCCGCCGTGTCTGATGATTATTGATGGATTGCAGTGGTGGATGCATCATGGACCACCGATCCTCTGGGTGTCTGAGCACTGAGCACCGCTTCTCCGTACGCGATCCGAAGTTGCCCATGCCTAACCTCAGCCGCTTACGACTGCTAGTCGCAAAGTTAGGCCGTGGGATTCGCGGCCGCGAGCCGTCGCGGTGCGTTTGGCTTCTGGCTCTGTCGTATGGTGTTCTCAGCGTCGTTTTGCGTCGCCTTGGCCGTGCAGCAGGCGGCCGCGCAAGGGACATGGCATGGGCATCTTGCCATGGCCGCCGCCGGCGGTAGGTATTGGTGTCGTCGACGGTACTGTTGGTGGGCAGCGCCCCATTGCCCGAACTAATGCCTCTGTGGGCCGGCAGTCCTGCAATGGCAGTGAGCGAGCTGAGGCGGTCCCGACGCGCACAACGCAACGCATCGCCTCCGCGCTGCTGAGCCCAGGGGCCCAATCAGCGCACGTGGTGGGCTGCTGAGGCGGACCTTGCTGGGAGGTTGGCGATGCTGGCCGCCGCGGCGCAGTGGCCGGCTGGGCTAGGGCAGCGTGACGCATCGGGGCAAGCACCGCGAAATGGCGACCACTCTGACCAGGACTCTAAACGACACGACGGGTTGAGTGTTGCGGGTCAGATGGCGGTCGCCGGCGTGCGCGCACACGGACGCAGGAGGGAGTAGTCATAGTCAGGGTGGAGCAGCAAACACGCAGCAATCGACGGGCAATCCAGCACCGGGCGATGAGTATGAGTACACGTCTTTGGTACGAAGGAATTGTCACGCCGACATCTGGACAGCGTCACGGCGAGCGTGGCCAGTCACCGCACTTGACCACACTGTCTCGCTCCAGTGTCTTTGTGCGTGTCCACCCTCCGCTTTGTCCAGAATTAACCCGTTGGCGGTGTCGACACACTGACCAGGGGCGGCGCTCTGGCGCGCCTTCCCTCTTTCGCGCGCCTGCCGTTCCTTTGAGGCACCCCGGTCGCGGTCGCGGCGGAGGCCCGTGCAGGGCGCGGTTGATGTCAGAGCTGCTTCTGCTTCTGGATCAGCCTCTGGGGCGTCGCTGTCCCCATGCCTGGAACCTTCCGAGCCTTCACACGGAGTCGTGAATTATGTTTTATCACAACCCAACGGCCCCAAGCCATGCCTGCCTGCGCAAGCAGCACGCGGGCCGGCAACACTCTCAAGCCCCCTCCCTCCTGCCTCCACTCCACGCACTTGCAATCGCCCCAAGCCTCCCTCCCTACCCCGGCTAGCATCCCACGACGCCCGCTCGTCCAGCGTCGCTACTTCGCTTTCCTTGACTGCTGGCCGTCGTTCTTTCTCTTCACTCTCTTTGTTTCTTTCTTTATTGCACCTCCCTCGCCGGCGTCTGCTTTGTAAAGCCGTCCTGACCGTCCTGCCCGCCGGCTCCAGGGTTGCATCCATTGGCCCAGCGCGCTTTCCACATTGATATTGCAGAGCATACCTACAACAGCCCGCCGTCTCCTTGCTTGACCCGGTGCTAGCGGAACATGCAGTGAAAGACAACACAGTGCAAACAATCTAGGACGCAACCAGGGACGTAGCCTCGCCCATGCCTGCCGCCACCTGGCCAGCGTAGAGCCTTCACGTTCACTGTCGCCCTCTCCGTTCTCCACCGTCGCCGGAACTTCGCGCCACTGACGCCGTCTCCATGCTCGAGCTACAGCTCCCACACCCAATGCCTCACGCCGTGCCGCGGGAGCGCCCTTTCGACTATTACTCTCCCTCCTGCCCCATCCCGAAGATGGACGCTGCCCGCCAGATGCAGCTCCCCATACCCCAGATCACTAGCGGTCACAGCTTCGACTCGCTGCGAACAGCCCGCAGGCCGCTCACGCCGCCCTCAGATGTCCCAGGTTCTACCGTCAGAGTGGTGTCACTGCCGCCCAGTGGAGGTGCGGGTCAAGAATATGGGTATCAGCTGCCCGCGATCGGAAACTCTCGGACAGTGACTGCTCGCACAAGCCCAACCCCGCAACAACGACAACCTCCATCGCAGGCCCAGCAACCCGCCCAAGACATGAGCCAGCGAAAGAAGTGGACAATCTCGCCGAACCTCAAGATACCATCGACCATCACCACACCGCAAGAGGGACTGCCGCAATTGGCCGCCGAGGTGAGTTTTGTGCTTGGGAAGTAAAGGTGAAAACTGACTCCTCTAGGTGACTTGTCTTTTCTGGTTCGAGAGCTCCACGACCCTGAAGCAGGTGCTGGACACGAACTCGCCAAAATTCCCTATTCAACCGCTGGTCCCAGACGCCATCCCAACCACAGGCTTCAGGAAGTGGGTGGCCACCATTCTCACCACCACGCAGGTGGCACAGAACGTGATTCTCCTGGCGTTGCTCTTCATCTACAGGTTGAAGCTCACCAACCCTTCAGTAAAGGGCAAACCCGGTAGCGAGTATCGCCTTCTGACCGTAGCCCTCATGCTAGGCAACAAGTTCCTAGACGACAACACGTATACGAACAAGACATGGGCCGAAGTCTCAGGCATCTCGGTGCAGGAGGTGCACATCATGGAGGTGGAATTCCTCAGCAACATGAGGTACAGCCTGTTTACCTCGAAGAAGAAGTGGGAAGACTGGCACGTCATCCTCGGCAAGTTTGGGACTTTCTTCGACCGAGCCTCAAAGGTTGTACCATCAGCCTCGATCAGCCCAGCTGGCCCGCCAACGCCCGCGCTTCAGATTCCCCATAACTTTGTTCCCTCACCGCCGATCTCACAGCAGGTCTCACCGCCTATGCCAATGCTGTACTCGCCCTCCCACGCACACTACTCCAACACCCCGCTTCTACAGCCCCAGACTACATCGGCCGCGGTATCTCCAATTGGGCCACTTCCAGATCTCGGGCCTCTAGTGCAACGCAAACGGAGCGCTGATTACAGTGTCGAACCGCCGCCTAAAAGGCAGGCCCATGGATTCGCACCTGGCCCGTACAGCAACGCACCCTTAATTCCAACCCTTCAGGCACCCGTGAACAGGACGTTTGAGCCGCCTCCGTCGATGAATCGCCTTCCGCCGCTACCAAGCTTATCGATACCAACGCCTCAGTCTAACCCACCCGTGCAGATGAAGAACTGGTCAGAGCTGCCCCTCCCGAACCCGGGCAGCCGGTCCATGGCAATGGTCTATCCTCCTCCTGGCCAATGGCAGCAGTCTGTTGGTACGCCCACCTCATCAGGTCCACCTCCCTTCTCAACAGTGCACACGCCTAGCGTAGGCGATCGGTCCCGCCAGATCAGCCCGTATCCTCCGTCTGCCGGCTCGTCGCCTGTGAGCGCCAGCTTCCCAACTTCAAGCCAGAGGCAATTGTCTCCGTCGTACTTCCTCAACCAAAGACAATCACCGTACCGCCCGGTCCGCGGTGTCCATACGCTTCTCGTACCGCCGCCATCTACCTCGATGCACAACCCGGCTCGCAATATCGCATACGAACAAATGCAATATCAGCCGCTTGGCCGCCCAATGACCGAGCGTCGGGTTGGCCCGCTTCCATATATGGACTATGGTGCCTGGCCTGAGGCGAACCAGTTCAATCAGCTGCCCATTCCGCAGCAGCCCGTCTTCCGCTGAAGGAGATAAATTTTCTACCCTTGTACATCTATTGCCGTAGGCGTTACAGCCCCACGACGTCTGCTTTTTTCTTCATACCACTCAGGTGTGTTTTTTTTTGCTGCGTTCAAGCGTGCATTGCATTGGCGGGGTTCCTGGGTCTACCACGCTGGTCGTTTCATGCCATCTTTTTCATTGCATCACATCAAAGCATATACAGGCGTTCTGTTATTTGGCCCACTGGACCGAGGTTATCAAACCAAGGTTCCTCGAGGCATACACAGGGCAAATTGGGGCCCAATTTGAGGGGTCTGGTTTTTGGGGCGAAAGAGCTTCATTCCAAGAATGCAGGCTCATATATGCTAGTGCCATAGTAGCTCAACGGTCGATGATGCTACGTCGAATCGAGCTGGTAATTCGGATATTTTGCACATGGCAATCTGAAGTATTGCTTGTCATGCTTGTGATGTCTGGGGGGTTCGTGATTTGTGATGTTGTTTTGGCGGAGTTGTGATTGGCAGAGCGGAATTGCAGGGAAGAACAGCCCCCTTGCCTAGGCTTGCCTTCCCTGATTGGTAACTTTGTGGGGGGGTGTTCGGTGCGGAGCACCTGAACGGAGTCACGGAACCGAGAAGCCAGCATAAGCATGTACATCGACGAAAGTGTCTGCGTCAGGATTTCTCAGTTTCGCGGTTCAGATTCTGCAGCTAGATGTCTAATTGAGCGTGGTGACAAGGTCGATCTATCGCAAGAATGTTGGAGCTGGGGAGGTGAGTGCGTCATGAGTCAAGGGTCGTGGTGAGGTGCGGGTCGTGTTCATCAACTGGTTGGGGTGCGCGAAGGCGGCTCGCGAGATTGAACCTTGGTTGGTAGGTGTCTAGCGCGGGTGGGACTTTTATGTGTGAAATCGCGAGATCGGATCAGTTGGTTTTTCAGGAGAAGTGAAAGCTATGTTGCTAGTAGTGTGTGGAGATGATGGGATGGGGGCTGAATGGGAGCTGGACGCTGGAGGGCACCGAGCCGCTCACGCCGAGGTACGTGCCCAGCAGCCCAGCAATCCGGCATGGTAGTTGTGTTTCAAGATACGGCGTAGACTAGTATGAGGACAAGATATTTTGCTGACCGTGGTGGGTTGAGGAAGAGAGATTTGTTTTTGTGCTGCGGGGGGTGTTTCGGTGGGATTGCGTGGGCTGAGTGTCGCGGTCGGTTAGCAAAGGGGATCGGAGATGCTTCATCCCTGAGTTTGTGATATTGAGTTAGGTTCAGAGGATAGACTATGGGTTTGGAGATGGATGGTGGGGAAAGACAGTTGGATTCGCGGTTCGGCTTGTGGATAAGGGGATTGACTGGATGCGGGTGCAGGTACGATCGCGGCCTAATGCGTGTGGTCGACTAATAGAGGTATTTTTGCTGGACGTGTCAATAATGCATGACGAATGGATTTGCATACCGATATCCAATGTGCGTTCGAGATCAGGTGATATGCGATTTCGATTTCGTCTTCGTGCAATTGATACCATCCACCGTTTGGGATCAGAGTGCAAGAAAATATCACCGTAGAAAGATGACTAAGGATTCAGATAGCGCCAGCATGATTCTGATTGTCTGGCAAGGAGATACGAGGGATTTGAACGCTATGGAGTCTGAAGTTGCGTCGTAGGCCTCGTCTACAGCGCAGAAAGAAGTGGTTTTCGAATAAGTGGCACTTAGTCGGAAAAGGCAGGCGCGCCCGTACAGACTATGACGGAGTCTACGACCCCTCATTCGCAAGAACCTGAGCGGGTCCGGAAAAGACAAACTCTAAGAGAGAGGTGGTGATCAAACCCGAGGTCGCGCAACGGAAAAGATAAAGACATCCGCGGAACTTTTCCGGCGGGGCAATCGGTGAGGTCCGAATAGCTCCCCTCCATCCATGCCTCGCTCCCACTAATCGATCACCACAACACGCCGTCCCGCAGCCATCATGGTCCTCCCGTCCTCACAAACAGTCGCATGGATCGACAATCCCGGTCCCAAAGGTACTCTCCGCATCCGCGACGGCGTCGACATCCAACAACCCTCCCAAAATGAGATTCTGGTAAAGCTCGAATGCTCCGGCATATGCCATTCCGATTGCCGCAATGTCGAGGGGATGGGAAAGTACACGGACATTCCGGGTCATGAGGGTGTGGGGGAAGTCGTCAAGCTGGGTCCGGGGGCTTCGGAGTCGCTGTTGGGGAAGCGCGTAGGGATCAAGTGGTTATGGAGCGCGTGCAATCAGTGCGCGGCTTGCAAGAAAGGGCAGATCAATAATTGCCCCAAGCAGTCGAATACCGGGCGTACGACGCTGGGAACGCTGCAGCAATATGTCGTCGCGCATGCCGACTTCGTGTCATTGGTTCCAGATGGTCTTAAGAGCGAGGTAGCGGCCCCCCTGCTCTGCGCTGGTCTGAGTCTCGCGGGGGCAGTATCCAAGGTTGCGCCGGAAGTCCAGCCAGGGGAGTTCGTTGTCATTGTCGGTGCAGGAGGAGGTTTGGGACATATCGGTGTCCAGATTGCTACGCTCAAAGGGTTCTCGGTCATCGCCGTCGACAGTGGTGCGGAGAAAGAGAAGTTGAGCAAAGAGATGGGTGCTGTCGCTTTCATCGACTACGCGAAACAGAATGTGGTGCAAGCCGTGAAGGACCTGACCGATGGCGAAGGCGCCCACGGAGTCATCTGTGTGGCCGGCAGCGAGCGGGCATATCAACAGGCGCCCGAGCTCGTACGGAACAACGGGGTGTTCGTGTGCGTCGGGTTGCCGCCTGACACTTTTATGTTCCCCATGTCTCCCATCCATATTGCGAATCGTGGCTTGGTGATCAAAGGCAGCTCAACTGGTACCTCTGCCCAGATGGACGAGCTGCTTCAGCTGGCGTTGGAGGGAAAGATCACACCGAAGATCGATGTTTACGATTTCACGGACTCGCCAAAGATTATTCAGGAGCTGCAAAGATATGAGGTCACGGGCCGGAAGGTTGTACGAGCGCCAGCATAATCAGCCGTTACCATTCCAGTCCTACCTATGGGAAAACTTCTCTATTGCCACAGTGATCATTTATAACAAGACCAAGAGGCAACACCTGAAACACGCTACCGACTGCTTATAGCAGTCGTGGTTACGAACTTGTTTTTGCAGAGATACTATCCCAATGCACCGACTTGGGCTATCATGTTCAGATCTTGGATTCTCCCGCAATAGGTGCCACTCCAGCCCCCTCAGTGCTCGTCTCACCACCTTTTAGCTCCCAGCCCCGATTCCGATACCTCTTCGGCCATATGCCGCACCGCCCCGGGGCGAGAATTCCATTGGGATCCAGAGCGTCCTTAAGCGTATTGTTGAACTTCATCAATGCATTGTCGTTCCAGTTGTACGTCCCAGCAACCTGGTCCATCAGCGCAAGATGCGTACGGTATTCGCCATACCCAAGTGCAGCGGCGTCGTCAATCATGTCCCTGTGCTCTCGTCAGTTCCCATTCCTCCCCAGATACATGTCAATCAAATACATACCTCAAGCACTTCTCTACCCGTTTCTTCATCCCCATATCAGTCCCATCATACACAATCTCCACAATCAAATGCATTTCTCTCAGCCCCACACAAAACGCCGGCATCAAATCCAACCCCTGTTCTCCATGTCTTCTCTTCGCCAGCCCATACAACTTCTCCGCGTCGGCTCCCTTGATCGGACTCACAGGACTAAACGCCGCATGCGCCCCATTCGGCATCCAATTCACCCACTTCAGCTCCTCCAAATCCGGCGTCCCACTCGCAATCCTGTCCCGTGACCAGAAGTACTCGTCCGCCGGGAGCGTCGCCGGGTCGATCCTCTTGCAGCCCGGGATGCGGTGGAATTCATTGTCGATGATGGAGAGTTTGTGCCCGCGGATGTGGGCGGGACCGTAGGACATGCCGTAGTATACCCAGGCGCATTCGCCGGTTGCGGTTGAGCGGAGGTGCTGTCGTATGATGGGGTCGGGCATGGGTCCAGAACCGTTGTAGTAATTTGTCCGGGGGTGGCCTTTGACGGAGAGAGTTTGCAGGCCGTGTCGGAGCTGGGCAACGTTTTCGAGGATGTTGGATATGCGGAGGGGTCGGATTATTTCGATTAGGGGGGCGAGGTCGGATTCGTTGGCGAAAGTGTACATCTTGGGTGGTTAGGAGGAAGATGGTAAGGGGGAGGGGACACTTACGAAGCTTTCGAAGCCGCCTGGGTTGGGCATGAGGGTCATTCCCATCTTTGTTACGATGCCGAAGTTTGACTGTGAGAAGATGCCGCTACTCCAGTCAGTATAATTTCTTTGAAAATGACATGTCAGAGGATTCACATACTCGTTGTACGGACCGAATCCATACGGAAAACACTGCCATGTATTTTCCCCACCCACCCCCAGCGCACCCATTCCCGTTCTGAATACGCTCACATCTCCGTCATCTCCTACACTGGGTAATACAACCTCCAGTCCGGAATGACACGCCCAGTGGTCCCCATAGGGCGTGTAGCCTACACCCCTGTCGAGCGTGTTCCCCACTACACTGCCGCCTCCCAAATCCGGAGTGTCAATCCACATCTTGTCGCCCAAGCCTCGTTTTTGAATTTCCTCATGTAGCGCGTAGAACGTGACTCCAGGCTCAACAAGACACGTAAAGTCATCAGCATTGATTTCGAGAATGCGGTTCATGCGTCGCCCCAGATCGATAGTCACTGAGCCACGGACGCGTGGCGCGGAACCGCCGTATCCGAGATTCCTACCAATGCTGATGGGGAATAGGGGGATGAGGTGTTTATTCGCCCACTTCACGATGAGTTTCACGTCTTCCACCGACCCCGGATAGACCACAGCTGAAGCAATGAACTCTTCCGAATCGAACAACGGCATCATGTCGTGCGTGTTGGGGTGCTCCATATACCAGCCGTTCTTTACCTCTTTGTCGTTAAGGGTTACATGGTCGGGACCCAGGGCGCTGCGGAGCTCCTCGATGGCGACAAGGAAGGCGGTTTTCGAGATGCCTTGCGGAACCGGTAGACCGCGTCTGAGGGGCGCAGCGTCTGGAACTGTTTTGCCATTGTAGATTAAATTTTTTGCGTGAGTTGCTTTTGGGAGGAGGCGTGATGGGATGCCGGAATGTGCGGTTGAGAGCGTCGGTGTGATGGGGAGGAATGACGGCGGCATGTTGAAAAAAGGAAGAGGTCAAGTGTTCTGAAAGCGAAGAGCTGGACGGGACAAAGTGCTTGATAACTCAACGCCAAAATAGACGCCGGGTAGGTCTTTTTGTGTTTACATCAGCAGCGATCGGAGTGTGGGGCCAGCGGAGGCGCTGATAAGTTGGAGAAACTTGGTCATGAATGGCACCCAGGACGAAGGTTGGGATCAGGAGCTATCGAGTAACTTGACACGGTGAAGCCTGAGCCTTTGCAAAGCTTCTCGCTTACCTCACTTTCGACGTGAGAGATGAACCTGCAGTTGATGAAATCTCGGACGTTGGAACTTCCCCAAAGGCGATCAGCTGCCGAAGCTCCACCCATCCCTGCATTTGCGGGGTAGCTTGCCTGTCGTGCGCTGCATCGCCAGGTGGTCGCTTGTGGGGCAACAAGCGCAAGTAGATTAGAATTGGGAGCTGCACTGCATTCATTGTGTCAACATCAAAAATGGTGTTGCGCTATGTGAGATGGAACGACGTCGCGAGGGAGTTGCAGTCAACTGGTGCGAAGACGAGATGAACCCGCTAACCGTATTGAGATAGCTCAATTCTTAATCGGAGACATGGAAAATCTAGACCACCGACCTCACCAGCCGTCAACCGGTCGAATATGCAACGCCATGTATCATTAGTCCTGCATCCGTAATTTCGTCTATTAAATTCATTCTCTCTACATCATGGAACGGCACCAACGCGTCGTCTCCCGTGTTGCCTCCAAAGTCAAAGAATACTTCACCCGCAAAGAAGCCTTCCGAATATCCCACGGTTCAACCAACAGCACGCGTCCCTCACTCAAAAATCGCGTCGTCGACATCAGCGAACTGAATAATGTCCTCAAAGTCGATACCACCACCGCCCTTGTTGAACCTAATGTTCCTATGGATCGCCTTGTGGAAGCAACCCTTCCGCATGGTCTCGTACCACCTGTTGTAATGGAGTTTCCGGGGATCACCGTTGGAGGCGGGTATTCCGGCACCGCCGGAGAGAGCAGCTCGTTTCAATACGGGTTCTTTGATCGAACGATTAATTCAGTGGAGATGGTGTTAGCGGATGGTGAGGTGGTCAAGGCGTCGGAGAAGGAGAATGCGGATTTGTTTCGCGGGGCTGCTGGTGCTGTTGGGACGTTGGGTATTACGACGCTTGTTGAGCTTCAACTCATTCAGGCTCGGAAGTTCGTCAAAACGACGTATCACCCTACGACAAGCGTCGCGCAAGCCGTGAAAAAAGTCAGGACACAGACCGAGAACCAGCAGAACCATTACGTAGATGGAATCCTCTTCTCGAAAGACCACGGTGCGATCATCACGGGCGAGATGACAGACGAGATCCCAACTGGACACGAACCGCAGACCTTCAGCCACGCTTGGGATCCTTGGTTCTATCTCCATGTCGAGTCCAAAACCAAGGATGTTTCTTCTCCGGTTATCGAGTACATCCCGCTTGCAGAGTACATGTTCCGTTACGACCGTGGGGGATTCTGGGTCGGTCGCTCCGCCTTTTCATACATGAGCTTCCCCTTTAACAAGTTCACCCGTTGGTTTCTGGACGACTTTTGCCACACTCGGATGCTCTACCGCTCTCTCCACGCAAGTGGCGAATCGAATCGATACGTGGTGCAGGATATGGCGCTTCCGTATCCAAACGCGGAGAAGTTCATCGACTATACCAACGACACCTTTGACATTTGGCCGCTCTGGTTGTGTCCATTGAAGCAATCCCCGCAACCAACCATGCATCCACATACAAAGGGCGAGCTCAAGGACGACCAGATGCTGAATATTGGCCTGTGGGGCTTCGGACCGAAAGATCGGAAACAATTTTTGAAAATGAACCGTGATCTCGAGGAGAAGCTTGGCGAGCTGGGTGGTATGAAGTGGCTGTACGCGCACACCTACTACAGCGAAGGCGATTTTTGGAAACAGTTCGATCGAAAGTGGCATGAGCAGTTGCGGGCGAAGTACCGAGCGACGACGCTACCGGATGTGCACGAGAAGGTGCACGTCGACGTCGAGAAGCTTGAGAAACTCGCAAAAGACGACTGGGGCCTCTGGGCTAGGTCGATTTGGCCGTTTGGTGGGTTCTGGGGTATCTGGAAGGCGATACAGAGCGGAGACTGGCGGATACCGAAGAACTCAACTTGGAGATGGAGATGATGGCGATATCTTGAGAAGTGAAGGATTCTGTACGATCTTGTACCATAGGTCAATAAGACGAGACTGCTCAGTGTGGAGTCTTGCCGTACCACTTTCGGCTCTCACGGCGAAGGGGAGATTTGGCGGCCCGTTTATCCCTCCCTATTGTATTCGTAGGCGTTTCTTTGGTGTGTATCCCTTCGCAATCGTTTAACAGAGAACTATGGCAGAGCTCATTGACCCCTGTACCGTAGGCGCTAAGCGAGAAAGCCGGGTCGGGGTAGAGGTCTGTACCACCAACGGTCTCCTCGCTCGCGCTCGGCTGACCGTTTCGTTCGCTGGTTGGAAGTGGTGGAAGGGGCGGTCTATTCGGAGACTCCTGTTGTTTGCGATCAGGCCAGCATGTCCTAGCTCTCCTCGCCATGGACCCCTCGCTCTGAGATGCATTGCCCAACTGCCTCCCCACACTCTGAAAACGCAACGCGCCATCCACTCCCCCATTAGCTGCCCACTCATGCACATCAAAACAACTCAACACCCTCTGCTCCGGCGTCCCATGCTTGTGTACCCACTCGCAATCATCACACCTGCACTCGGACATTGCCACCTCCATCCCCTTCCCAGCACTTGAATCCGTCGCGGAATTCTTTCGCCGCTCAACACACTCCCCACAAGGACACACATCCCTCCATGCTCGTACACACTCCCACTCCCTCAATTCCCTCTGCATCCCAACCTCCCACTCCCCAATTCTTTCCTCCAGCCTCTCTCTTTGAAACCGCTCCCTCCACCTCTCCACCCTCCTAGCTCTCTCTTTCCAAACAAGCGACTCGATAGAAACAACTTCAATCTTGACCCCATACTTATCCCGCAACCGACCGAAACGGTCAGACCACCTACCCGCCATTCCATCTCCAATAACCATCTTCTCAAGCCTATAGAACCGCGCTAATTCCCCAGCGACGAGCCACTCGGACGCCCAAGGCAGGTAACTTCCCCGCCCGGTCCATATACTCAACTCTCTCAACCCCGTAGAGCTCTTCCTCAAAGCAGCGAGAAACGTAACGTAGGGAAACACATCCGCCAACAAACCCGTCTCACGCATCTCCACCACTACCGTTCTCAAAAGCCCCGCATTCGCTTTCCCAATACGATGAAGCCATCGCACACCCTCTTTTGCATCTTCCGCGTCGCTGCCGACACAAAAGGTGTTTTGCGTGTATAAGATGCTGTGGGCTTCGAAGTGGACTTGCTTGCATGTGCTGAGGAGCGCGCCAGTGGTTAGATGTGGATCTTGGGACAAGAGACGGGTGTGGGGGCGGGCGAGGAGGTCCGAGGGGGCGGTTAGGGCGGCTGTGTAGATGGCGACGCGGAGTTCGGCGGGGAGGGCGAAAAGGGGGAAGGTGCTAGTTTTTTGCAAGGGCTTGGTGTGTGTGTACATGAGGAGTCGGTGTGATGGGATGCCGCTCGAAGCGCTTCAGATAAGTGTTCCGTAGGCTTGGACCCGAACAAGCGGCAGCCGTCGTCAGGTTGGCGTGAATTAATAATCTGGCTGTGCCTGGGATGTGTTAATGCTCCTTATTGCTCTTATCCCTAAGATTGCGGTATTTTTGGTTTCGTGGTGTGCGTCACGAATGGTGGAAATGCTGACTATGTAGGTTCGAGGTTGAGAAGCGGGGCAGTCGGGCCCGTTTACGAGGTATACGAGGATGATTTTCGACCACACAGGATACGCATGTGCAGGCTTATTGATTCAAATACTAGCTGTTCTCAAAGCTGCATGGCGTCGCGCAAGGCAAATAGTGCTGTAAAGGGAGCGAATGCTGGTTCTTAGAAACTGAGGCAAGGACGAGCGACTTGTCTAGCTGCGGGAATATACCTTCACAGCAATGGCGCTAGCCACCATGCCTCAGGTACTCCCATCCTTCAACCTCATCTCCGTCAGCAACTCATTAAAGTTCTTCTTCGTCCCATCACCAATATCATTCAGTCACACCACCCTCCTCATCATCCTCAATGCGCTCAATCTTCGGCTCGCTCTTCTCCTTCATTGCCTGATCATCCTTTTCCAGCTTAACCACTGCCCACTGATGCAACAAACTCTCCTCCCAAGCCTTCCCCTCCCTGCGTCGTGGTATCATCCGTCCTTACCTATCGACAATTGTCCAGTTTGCGTTCAGCATGCGGACTAAGCCCTCAGTACGAGGAGCTAGTAGCTCGAGCCGGGAGACTTTGTACCAGCCGATGAACTTGAAGCACCGACCGAGTTCGCTGCGGTGGATTTGAGTGAAGACAGTGAATGGAGAATGGTCGACTGCAAGGCCTTCGGCGGGTGATGGCGAGGTGTCGGCTTGGGGAGTTCCTTCTTTCGGTAAATCTGAACTCTCAATAGGACCATTCTCGTCCTCGCAGTCGCTCTTGTCGTCTTTACAAGCTGCCGAGGAAATCTTGATAGCCGGAAGAAGATCCAAATTGCTCTTCACAAGCACGATTCCGCCGGTCCCGAACCTCGGATTTGCCCCCTGGAACAGCAGTACACAAGCCAGCCCATAGGGGTTCTCCGCCGAGGAGTGGAGCGTCGTGTTGTGTTTCGCTTCTCCCGGGCTCTTCCCCCAAAAGTATGTGAAGATCTCATTGTATTTCAAGAAGTTGGTTTTATGCTCGTCGCCGCGAGAGGTGGAGGCGGATTCCTTGGGCGCCGTGATCTGTTTCTGCCGCAAGTGCGGCAGGATGTATTGAGTTGCCATGGCGGTTGCGGGTGTGTGATGGAGTGGAGATGTGATCGCGGAGAGGTGGTTACACTTGCCTCATTTGAGGAAGTTGATGAGTGACGTGAGAGGGGACGCTTTTGTATTGCTGAATCTCTCTTTAAGTTTGTGGATCTTCACGTGATGGAAAGCTTTCACTCTGATCGATTGATTGCTGAACGCAATTAGAATGAGCAATCACCAGGGCAACCTTCAGAGCAGACCATACCCACATACACAGAAGAAGGCCGCACAAATCACACCCTACAGCCAGTTACACTCTTGAACTTCTATACCGCCGTCCGGGTGCATTAAACAACCCTCGTCAGTGAAAACAGACTGCGGAATGGATTTTCTCCCTCCCGCCAGTGCTAGACCAAAGCAGCTCACGCTCCCGTAGTAGTGAACGGATTCGGTTCTGGAAAAATTTCTGTCTCGATTCTAGGTGCTTGAATAAACGATGAATCGCTCGCGCACATCTACGGCAGAGGCTTACGCTATAAACAGATCAAAACAAATGTTCAAGAAAACCATGAACAAAATCTCGCCCCACAAGAAGCACTCCCAGCCTCCCGGTGCCCTAGTACCTCGACCGGAAGCCGTCCAAGTACCTCGTCCCGGCACCGCCACACCACAGCCAGCCGCAGGCCCTCCCAAGCCTGCGTCTCCCGAGCCCACGGCCGTCGAAGTCTCCAACTTCCCGCCCCGCTTCTCCAAACCCGACCTCGAGAAACTCTTCCACACCTTCCAGCTCTCTAGGCCCATCACACTACCTTGCAGCACGCACTTCTCGCGTCCCCTGCGCACAACAGTCTACTTATTCAGCCGTGAAGAAGCATCCCGAGCGGTGAAGGCGCTGCATGGCACCTTGGTCGGCTGTCAGGCCATATCTGTCAGGATGGCGGATATGAAGGAGGAGGAGAGGAAGGTTGCTGTTGTTGAGGCACTGGCGGATGAATTGAAGATTGGAGTGATCAGTGAGTTCTACCCATCTAGTTGTGCTCCGTCCGAAAGTACACACAGCTAAAGCAAAACTTTTGATAGATACCGCTCGGGTGTACTACCCGCATCTCACCAACTCCATCCTCGAGGTCCGCGAACACACCGAGAAAAACAACTTCCTTGCCTTCCTCCAGGCGCGCGAGCCGGTTACCATCCACAGTGATCCGGAAGTGCAAGCCATATCCAATCAGAATTTTGCCCAGTGGAAGCTTGTCGCTGCTGGCGCTGCAAGTGAGGAGGACTTCAGTAGGGAGAAGGATCAGAATGCGAGGCTGGAGGCATTGAAGGGACTGCAGATGGAGTTGGAGAGGCAAGGTGTGTTGAAGAGGATCTGGAGTGAGTGGGAGGGAACCTGGAAGTTGGATATGACCGCGTTCTAGGGGAGAGGGGCTCGCTTGAATGGTTGGGAGGGAGTTGTATGGGGGGATTCTGACGTAGCCTTAACTTAATGTCGTCTTGATGGAATCCCCGGATCCTTGAGCATGGCTACTTGTTAAAATCCCATACCTCTCTCCGGCATGCTGCAATATAGACGGCTCTAGCCTTGCTCGTAGTAACATGGAGCACCCTTTTGACTCCTTTCATGTCGTCCGCTGTTGTGCTGCGTACGAACTGGTCCCCTTGTTCTCGAAACCTCTGCTCAAAGACACTGAAATCCATGATTTCTTCCTAGGTTGAGGAATCTCGCGATCGCGAAATCGTGTCGACGAATTCAAGCCAGAGGTCGTCATCTCCCAGAACATCGACCCTCTTCTGGAGCTGACTTGTCCCCGTTTGGCGGTCCCCCGTTTTCGATTCCCCAGATAGAGCGAGGCGCGTGATGAGGCGATAAAAACATGTCCGTTCCCATGCCTTCGCCCTTTCGTTGACGACTGCTCCTTGTTTTACGGCACCGAAGTCGATCAGTACCACCTTCAGAATTTGGGTTTCTTCACTTTGCTCAACATCTAGCATTACATTTCCTTCCCACAGATCTCCATGAAGTATACCAAGTCCATGCAGAAACGCCATTGCGCCACTGAGTTGTATCGCAATACTCAATACCAGGGCCTTAGGTAATGGCTTCTGAGAGGAGACGTCGAGCATATCTTTGAGCGTAGCGCCTAATACTGCAGAGGTGGCGATTCAGCGAGGCTCGGCACCGGAATGTTTGCGGATGTCGGCAGAAATAAGGCAAGGAAAGTGGCTTTTGAGTAGGCTATTGAAGTCCGATATGCGTCGAAGGGCATTGATCTCGCGGAACAGACTGTCGCGTTTCATTCGGGACGGAATTTTGACAGCGTGTACCGGCGGTTGCAAGGATGTCGCATTTTTCTTAACGTACGGTGTATATCGGTTTGATGGTACACAATACCAAACATCCGCCGCTGAGCCCGACCCTGCGAGAGCGAGACCTTGACATCTTTTACGCGTGAGGCGTCGAATTAAACTTTTGTGAGAGAGTTCTGGAAATCGAGAATTTGGAAGCGACATTGCGAAAAGTACAGGTGGTGGTGATGCAGTGCGTAGCAATGCGGGCATTGATGGAGGAGCGCTGATGCAGCACGATGATGTTCAGAAAAAATGGGTGTAATGAAACAGGTCAAAAATCATGAAAGAAAATTATGAACCAGCGGGTGCAATGAATCATGATGAAAATCTTCACAGAACGGGGCCCAAGAAAAATGTAAGATTGTGAAGCTGGAAAAGAGTCTCAGATCTTTGTCGGTTATACCTGTCACTGCAGCTGAGCATTCCGCCAGCATGGGAAAGTTTCAAACTAAATCATTTATGGGTGTTATTGCTGGGTGCTTGTGTTGCTGTTTCTTGGCCTTATACCGAAACGTTGAATATCCGCACTGATGAATCATCGCTAGCTACCGCAATTTGTTGTTTCAGACCGATGCGAGTAGGCCGCCATGCGATCTGATTTATCGCTTTCGCAGGTGACACCTCTGGATTGGCTTTTGTGACGGTAATCTTGTCCAGTTTTTCTGCACCAGCAGAGCAAATGTAGATTTCTCCGACCTCTGTTCCAAAAGCGAATTGAAGCATGCTTGTGGATATGCCCTGGTTGCAAGCAACGGCTGTTACAGCTGCAGTTGCTACCACGTTTCCTTTCAATATAATTTCTTTGTCGGTGACCTGCCATATTTTCACAGCCTTATCTCTGCCAGCGGTCAGAAACGTCGCTTGGTGTAAAGCAGCCCACGAGCCATCTAGGATCATTCGAGAATGTCCCTTTGGATTCGAATGCTTTAGCTCGTAGCTTGCTTCTGCACCTCGCTCCCAAATAACCCATTGCCGGTCCCTGCCCACACTTAATAGGTATCTGTCATCGGGAGAGAACTGTAGTGCATAGACTGTAAGGGAGTGGGCCTTCAGCGGAGGTTTTATCTCAAGCCACTCTTTCGTGTCGTAGAGGCGAATGACAGCGTGATCGATGGAGCTCGCACGACAAGCTGTCGCGACCATACTCCCGTCTCGACTGATCGCTACGGCCGAGATCTCGTAACCGTGACCGTACAGCTTCTCTGTTTCGGGCCATAGTAGATGCCGCGCAAGATGGTCTTCAAATGGCGGGTGGTCAAAATCCAACGTTGACTTTCGCACAATCGACGCGGGATCTACAGCTTCGCGCTCGTCGTCGCCTCCATTCTCGACCGGTTCTTCGTCGCCTACCGCTTGTATTGCCTTGTTCGAGAGACCGAGAACAGGTATATTCGCAGCGTCCGGTAAGTCGACACCAGTGACGTCAATCTTGCACAGTCTGTTGAGCATTCCCGACACGCCTTTCGGTTCGTCAAATACGCGGAGGAGTTTCTCATCCGCACCGGAAACAAATTGCAGATTGCAGACGCAATCGATGCAATTAAGGTCGTACCCGTGTATCTGAGGTCGCGAAAATTCGTGCCATGACGAGCCTTCGGCACGTTTCCATTCTGAGAAGAGTCTCGTCGTCTGGTCCGACCCTGTAGAAAGAAGATAGCTGCCGTCCCTTGACCAACACAAGCCCTTCACCTGCTTTGTATGGCCTGTTATGCCGACCTGCTGCTTCCACATGTCTTCTGGCGCTGAATATGTCCATCTCCTCCAGCTTCCGGTTCGGCCTAGAGACACGACCGAGTCGCCATCGGGGGACCAGAGTCCAATCCAGAAGCCGCCGGCACTTCCGGTAGCGCTGGTCGATCCCTTCTGCGCGCTGATCTCGCCCAATCTGGTGATGCAGACCCAGACCCCGGATGTAAGGTCGGCCTCCCATATAGCGAGAGAATTATCCTCGGAAGTTGAAAGTAGTTGCAGCTTCCCATCTCTGCGCCGCCATGACGATGTGTATATCCAGTCTTCATGTCCGAGGAGCAGCGCTTCGAAGGTGATTGAGTATTTTGAGGATGCCGATTCAATTCGGTGCGCCTTGTTTGATAGAGACTTGCCGAGTACACCTAATGATGGGTCGTTCAGTGCGCTGCTCACTGCCGGAAGCTCCTCGCCTGGGTGCACTCGCCACAAGCGGATGTACTTGTCCTGACTTGCTGATGCAAGAAACAAGTCACTGTCATTGTCCGAGGTTTCGCGCGTGAAGTCTAGCGATCGTATCCATCCTTCGTGTCCGGTAAGGGTTGCAGAAAGCTGGAATTGGGTATCTTGAGAAACGAAAATCTGGATAATGCTGCGTGTGCCACCGACAGCGAGGACAACGGACGACTCATCCAAATTTCCTAGTGCTAGAGAAAGTGGGAAGTACTTTGGTGACAAGTCTATGGTCTGGAGGAGTTCGGTGCGGACGGTCGAGAATCTGGCATCGTGGATGAGTTTCCAGATTTTGACTGTTCCATCTGATGATCCTGTGGCGAAGACATCCGAGCCTGGCAATGTCGCAATCCTGATGATTGAGCTTTTGTGCTCCCGTAGAGTTTGAATAAGATTGAATGTCGGCTCAGGGTCTCGTGTGACGCGCCATATGCAAAGTGACTGATCCGTGGCGCCGCTGACCAGAATAGAGAGATCGGACGACCTAGTTGGAAAGAACTTGACAGCATTCACATAGCCACCATGACCGCGTAATACAGATTGTACACCGTGGAGTAGCTGCTCCTCCCAAAATCAGTCATGCCAAGTTGGACTGCATTGGATGCATACCGATGGGTCCCACAAGGCGATGCAATTGTCAGCACCGTACGCTAACAAGTTTGAGCCGCTTACATCCCAATCTGCAGCAGCTGGATTCCTGTTTCCGCCGATAGAAAAGAATTCTGGAGTGACACCCATGTTCCTGGTTGGGCGGTTGAAGGCTTGGGAGTCGTAGTCATCGACTTTGAGGAATTCTGCCGCGCTAGGCTCGTCTACATGTCTTGATCAGGCTTAGCTTCACTGTACTTGCCTTCCAAACATTGAATCATCACAACTTCCATAGCTCCGTACCGTTAAAGTTCTTGCCTCTCAAATTTTCGATGGCGGCTTCCAAGGAAGATGATACGATTTCGATAACAGTGGAGTTCAGGTGTGCTGATGGAGAGCGCTTCACCTTTATGTGGTGCTAATGCTTCGCAGCGGAGGGCTGGAAATGCTCTTCTCGAATGAGCGGAAACTCCCCCTTTCAATACCAGCAAAAGACGACACTGGAGCAAGGACGAACGTGGCATATCTTGTGAACTATCTCTGCGAAAATGCCATGAAGGATCCGAAGAAGGAGCTGTTCGTTCTGGATGGCACGGTGTATGTCTTGGCAGTCCCTCGAGAGGGATTTCATGCTAACAATTGAGAGGCGGCCCGGCATCTTAGTGCTTATCAATGACGCCGATTGGGAGCTCGAGGGTGAGGAGAAGTACGAAGTGCAGGAAGGCGACAATATCTTGTTCGTGTCAACGCTCCATGGAGGTTGACTGTGGCCTTGGCTTAGCTTGAGTAAAGACCGAGATGCTCACCGTCTTCCACTTCTTTCCTCTTCTACAAACCTTCATCTACTTCTCCGCGGGCTGTTGACGTCTGCGTCTTGGAAAGTTTAGAGCACATAGGCTTACATAATACGCCGCCATTTTCGGTTCGGAACTCTTGGGATTCGGAACCTTGGACATGCACAGCACACCACCCCGTCTGACAGGTCGCATCGCTGATGGCCTTTATCCATTGCAGCGAAGACTGTGACTCTGCATCTAATCCAAAGGGGCTAACCTCGACTAATAAGGCCAGGATAGCTGATTGTGCATCATGGAATGTGCGACCCGCTTCTGCGACTGTGCCACGGCAACCGCTCTTTCCAATTTACCCTTTATTTACACTCTTTACCCTTACCTTTCCTCAAGAACAGCTGACAGCAGCAGTCGGTCGCCACCGAATCGCAGATAACACAACTCGAGCAACACGTTAAGCTCTACCATGGGCCTGAACGAAACTCCTCCTCATGTCCCCTCCACCTACACACCCATCGGTATCGCCCTCCTCGGCATCGGCGGCATACTCTACACGATTACCTACTACCTCATGACGCGACAAGCCCAGCGCGACCGCACCTATGCCATGCCGCTCCTCCCACTCGCCTTCAACTTCGCCTGGGAGGCCACCTTCCTCTTCTACGTTTCCGAAGAAGTACACGAGAAAGTTATCTTCACCCTATGGATCTTGATAGACATCGGGCTGGTGCATGATGTCATCAGATACGGTGCCAACGAATGGACACATGCGCCCGTCATTGCGAAGAACCTGGGCAAGATACTCGCGGTCATGGTGGCGTGGTGGGGCTGGGCGCTCTTCGCCGTCTGTCGGTGGTGGATCACAAACGATGTCGGTAGAAAGGTCGGCATCGTCTACCAGGGCGTCGAGGGGCCGGATGTCGTGGAATTGGGATTCTGGACTGCGCTGGTCGCGCAGGTGGTACTCTCGTTTGCGTCGTTGGCTCAGATTCTTGTGCGGCGCAATACCGGCGGTACGTCTTATACAATCTGGACGTGTCGGGTCTTAGGGAGCCTGTCTGGCCTCAATGCGAATTATCTTTGGCTCTGGTGGGCATGGCCAGAGGCACACGAGTATCTCAAGAATCCGTTCGCCATCTGCTTGCTGGTCTCCTGGGTGGTTGCGGACATGATATATCTGTTCGTTTTGATGGATGCCAAGAGGACCGAGGTGGTTCTTAAGGATGGAAGGAAAGTGGCAGGCTCGCAGCGTGCGAAGGCATCCTGAGAGTAAGGTAGCACTTGAGATTCTGGACGGCTAATGTAGAACGCGGCCATTTCAACAAACAGCACTCGGGCCCAGGGTATCAATCAATGCAAGTCTTATAACCAAGTCCTGCCTTTTGGCCCACGAGCATCCGATATTTAATTCTGCAATTGATCATTTGTGACGCGCTTGCAAACAGCAACAGATCCCTGCAAGAATCACGTGCCCGCGTGAAAGCGCGACGAGTTGACTCGACCCAATTAAATCCGTCGACCGTTAGACTCCCCACAACACAGCAACCCCAACACGCAGCACGGGGCATGACGACAGCACCATGGCAGACTCTGAAGACGATGAAGATCTTAAGCGGGCAATTGCTTTGTCCCTCGCCGATGCGGGGCCTGCCCACCCACATTCGCCTGCTGACGTTGAGGACCTCACCACCAAAGACAAGGACGGGGAGGACGATGAGCTCCAGCGCGCCCTCGCTCTCTCGCTACAAGAAAGTGGGCAAGACACTGGGCCTGTCACTCTTCCAAGCTCCCACCCCAAGGCTGTCATCTCGAGCCTGCCAAAGTACGCTCCTCGCGCGCCACCCGAAAGCGAAAATAACTCTCTTCTTCCGGCAGAACCATTGACAACTACCGCAACGACATCGCCGAATAGAGCCTCCGGCTTAGCAGGGATGGATCGGAAGGCCATGGAGCAAGAGCGACTCGCAAGATTAGGCAAGCGGAAACGTGATGCCTCGCCGGATTTACCGTTGAAGATCGTCGCGAAGGAGGAATCTCAACCAACGCCATCGCAGAGTGTCAAGAAAGTCGTACCATCAGGCCCTATTTCCGGTTGTCGGTACCCTAGAGGCGTGATCAAACGTACATGGGCACACAAGCACCCCCGCACGGATGATATCAAGATTGAAGAGGTGTTCGAAGGCCCAAACATGAAGATTGCCGTCCTCGGCGCCTTTCAGGCGGATGACAGATGGATATTCAGCAAACTGAATCCCTTCAAGACAAAACAGATTTGGTTCATGGACGCCAAAGGGGAGGACCTCCGCCAAAAATTGCTGGAAGAGGTTTCGGCTACAGGCAACCCCGGTTTAAGACTACATTTTCCGCCCATGGAAGGCCAGGCTTCTAGCATGCATAGCAAGCTGATGCTGTTGGACTATGAAGATCACCTGAGGATCGTGGTGCCGACCGCGAATATGACCAAAACTGATTGGGGCGAGACCAATACGGACGCAAAGGGGATCTCGTGGCAGCCGGCGGTAATGGAGAACTCAGCTTTCCTCATTGACTTGCCTTGCCGACCGGGACGAGAGCCTGCAGACCGAGCAGAAACCTCGTTCGGCAAAGAACTTGTTCATTTTTTGAGGGCACAAGAGGCACCACGGAACGTGATCGATGGCGTGCTGAAGTTTGATTTCTCTGCAACTGAACATCTCGCTTTTGTACACTCGATGTAAGTTCAAACAAGACCAGCTCGTGATCTAAGCTAACGGTGCAGCCCTGGCTCACACAGGGACTGTGATCCTCACCACACCGGTCTACCCGGCCTCGAGAGCGCTATCCGCGAGTTGAAGCTCAACAACGTGGACAAGCTCGAATTAGACTATACGACATCATCGCTTGGCTCCCTGACACAGTGGTTTCTCCAACGAGTCTACCTTGCAGCCTCTGGCCTCCGCCCGTCCGAAAAGGCGCCTCCTAACTTCCTCTCACACATTCGCGTTTACTTTCCCACAGCAGAAACCGTCAGGAACAGCACAGGCGGAGCAGACTGCGGTGGTATCATAACCCTCTTACGCGCTCTCTACAACAGTTCCACCTTTGTGAAGAAATGTCTCCGGGACTGTAAGTCCACGCGTCCGGGCGTGCTCTCGCACAACAAGATGCTTCTCGCACGCGGTCTCAGGAAAGACGGCTCATCCTTTGCGTGGGCATACGTGGGTTCAGCCAACCTAACCGAGTCGGCTTGGGGAAGCCAGAAACTTCTGAAGAATGGGAAGGAGGGAGTGCTGTACGTAATCCCCGGCACAAGTGTCTCGAATTGGAGTGCGTCGTGGTTCCAGGATCGCGCGTGTTCTTGTTCAAGGCAATAGGTACTGGCCACCCTGTGGATGAACTCGGCTGACTCTATATTGCACAATTTAGGTCTATCAAGAATTGGGAGTGTGGAGTTGTGGTGCCTGTGCCGGAAGAGAAGCTGAAACGGTTGAGGCTGGGGGAGGGGGAGGTGCCGGACATGAACGTCTTCGAAGGGACAGTGGAGGTGCCGTTCGAGTATCCTGGGGAGGAGTACAGAGGAAGGGAGGCTTGGTTCTATCGGGATTGAAGCCTTGGTCCAGAGTTGGATATCCCGATTGGCTTTCGTACGAGCGGTGGCGAGCGTGTATAGCACTTCGTCTTCCTCGCCCTCGCGTTTAGGAGGGGTTGGGCCGAAAGGTCATTGGAAATCGCCAATCGGCCCTAATTACTAATTAGCAAGACGACAATTCCAGAACAGTGGATGGCGTATGGCGTATTTTCGTACCAGCGTATCCTTCATTCGCATGCTCCGCCTTCCCGCGGTGCTAGACCGTCATGGGACTGGCGGTCGCAAGAACCATGGGCAGATCACATTCAAGCGTTAAACTTCCACTAGCGCGGACAAAAGCGGCGGAGGACGGCAGGGGAGCGCGGAGGCTCGGGACGCTGACGTTGCGCGACAGCTGCTCGAATTTTGATGCCTGGACGGACAGCGATTACCTACACGGCCCGCAGCCTCTTCCCCACATGAAACGTCTCTGAACGGGTGCAAGAGCTGGCGCCCGCCGCGTGAATGACCGTCGACCCGCTGCCGCAATGCCGGATCCCTCTCCCTCTGCGCCGCCCCGCCGCCCGCCCTCATCACACTCCAAGATACACTCCAAGATACACAACAGCGAGACGCAGCCGTCGCGCGGACCCCTCGTAAACCCGCCGCACCACACCTGGTTCACCAGCCCGGCGCGCAGCCATGCGAACCACGGCCAAGGCAAGGAACTGCCGCTGCATCTGATCCAATTGATCCTCGAATATGTATGAAGACCCCATGGACCCTGCAGCGTACTGACGGCGCGCCCAGCTCGACGATGTCGCCGACCTCGCGCGCATCACGCGCACCTCGCGCCTCTTCTACTACATGACCCTGCCGCGCCTGTACGAGAAGGTCACGCTGCGCTCCTACGCGGACATCCGATATGTCAACGGACGACCCGAGGGCTACGGGAATGGCAGCCCGTTCGCCATGGGCCTCAACACGCTGGTGTCGCGGACCTTCACCGACTACGTGCAGAGCTTCCGCGTGGTCGGCGAGTGGCGGGAGCACGACCTGGAGGACTACTCCAAGGGCCGCGTGCCGGACAACAGCATGATGCTGCAGGTGGCGCTGCGCGCGGCGCTGGATAAGATGAAGAACTTGACGGCTTTCGCGTGCGTGCACCCGCTGTACTCCAGCTTCGGACGGGCAGGATGCTAACCGGCGTAGATGGGAGCTGAACACCAAACCATTGCAGAGCGTCTACGAAGGCCTCATGCACAAGCCCTCGCTGACTTCGCTCACCCTCCGCTGTCCGACGAGACGAATACCCCGGCCCGCGACCGCAATACCGCCCCTCCCAAACCTCATAACCTTTGTCATTTACGACATCGACCCCCTCTGCTACCCCGACAACATCTCGCTCCTCCTCCTGACCGCCAAAAAGCTAACAAACCTCAAAATGCACTGGAATCCGCGCATGCGCGACAGCGGCGAGGAATCAGTCAACCTGCTGCAGTACTTTGGCCGCTCTCTCGCTGCCAAACACGTCATCCCGCTGAAGCGCATGGCGCTCTACAACCTGTATGCCCGCAACCAGGACGAGGGCTTCGAGCACGTCAGCGATCCTATGATGATGGAGGAGATTACCCTGATGAACTGCATGGGCAGTACAGACCCGATGACCGTGTTCCTAGATGATACCTGGAGAATCAAAAGCAACCACCCCGTACCCCACAACCTAAAAATGATGCGAGGTGACATAATAGACAAAGAGCACGTCACCATGCTCTCCAAATTCCGGGGCCTCGAGCGTCTCTACCTCGTCAGCCGGCCCCGCTCCTCAAAATCCACCAGCCTGGCCGCAACCCCCAATACGCCCTCCGGCACCACCAGCGGCAATACCCCCGCAACAGCACCCCCCACAAACGGCCTCACCTCCGCAAAAGGCAGCCCCATTACAGAACACCAATGCAAAGGTCTAGCAGGCGACTACCTCGCCGTCATCCAGTCCAACCACCGGTCTATGCGCCACCTCCTCCTCTCCGACCGCTGGCAGCTCTCCTCGGACGCGCTCTTCCGACTCTGCCAAACCTGCCCACATCTCGAGCAGCTCGGTTTTGCGTGCGATATTCCGCCCCTCGAATCCCTCCGCCAAATCTTCGAGCTCGTGCCCAAGCTCTGGGCGATCCGCATCCTTGTCCGCCCCGGCTCCGAACTCGCGGAGAAGATTGACGCGTTGGATATGGAGATGCATATGTTTGTGCTGGCGACGGAGTTGTGGCAGCCTGGGTATCAGGGGCTGAAGTATTTTGGGCTGGGGGACAAGGTGTTTCGGTTGGGGGATGTGGTTTT
Source organism: Lentithecium fluviatile CBS 122367 (assembly GCA_010405425.1). Lineage (NCBI taxonomy): Eukaryota > Fungi > Ascomycota > Dothideomycetes > Pleosporales > Lentitheciaceae > Lentithecium > Lentithecium fluviatile. The sequence goes on along the minus strand of MU005576.1, from coordinate 1,257,833 downwards.
CCCTCCCAAGGGACGGCCGAGTGTGCCGGAGGGGCAAGAAGATAGTATGAATGCGAGGAGGATGGGGCCAGTTAGGAAGATTGAGATGGTGGAAAGGGGTAGTGTGGAGTGGATTGAGATTTGGGGGATGGATAGTATCGAGTTTGAGGTGGGGTTTCCGTAGATTTTTGGGATGCGTTACCGCACTACTGCATAATGGTGTGAATATTGGTATAGATGCTGTATTGTAGGATAATGTATGACATATGGTCTTAGGATCCTGTGGGATGAAGGGCGCTTCTTGCATAAGTTCTGGGAGGAAAGAGCATAGCTAGGCTTTGATAGACTAGCAACAAGGATGGTTGGGATATACTGCTACTGTGTAGCATTGGTATGTAGAGTTCTCTTCTGACCTTCCTTTCCTTCCTGATCTGTTCCTCGAGTCCCCATAGCCGTCAGAATCCGAACGCAAACTTTGGCCAAACTTGTATGAACAGAGTCCTCCGGTCGCTCTAGGGAGTAATGCGGAAAGCGTCTCCCTTGACTCTTGAAGGTAACTAAACGGACATCCCCATTGGCCTTTTCGAATATTTGGCAATGGGGCTTAACCGTAGATACTAGGGCTTGTTTGTTGTATTCCTCCGACGTGGCGCAGAGTACGCTGCTCGAAGCTCCTCGATCGTCGGGGTGAAATGCGCAACAGGATCCCAGTTAGGCGGTACCATACTGGGCCAATGCACCTTTCGCCGGCGCCAATGCGTAGCCAACTGAAGGGAAGACCATCCCGTTGGGCGGTCAAACTCTGCACGAAGGAGTACCCGCATCTGGCGTACACCTGACCAACACATCACTCGCTTCTGCGTTGAATTATTGTCTGCATCGCCACTTGTAAGCTTGAGCTGGTCTGTAAACCTGCCGACAAGAAACCATTCGATGATAGCTTGATGACCATGGGCCGCGTCGAGAGCGTTTATGGGACGCCCGTTGAAAGTCGAATCGTAGCTTGCGCCCCGTCGAACGAGATACTTGGCGGAGCTAAGTTGGCCAGTTAGGCATGCCGTGACCAACGCTGTACCAGACGCTCGACTCGGAAGCTCCATGTTGGCTCCGGCTCTGAGAAGCACCTCCATGACTTGGACATTGCCTGCGGAAGCAGCAGCGCACAGAGGATAATGAATTTTTCTTGGCTCTTGCGAAGTGTAGTGTGCGCGGACCTGCTCTGGGAGCGCTCTATAACACTGTTTCAAAGCACGAAGCCCCGGGCCGACGGTGGGTGGATCGTCTGGCGCCAGGTGAGCAAGGTCCAAATGGGCCGCATAGATGTAAGTAGCAAATCGTGGTCGTTGCAGCCCATAAAAGATCGGCGTGCGGCCTGAGATGTCCTTTTGATAGGGGTCCCATCCAACCTCGATTAGCTGGATAAATACCCTTACATCTGATTGTTGCGTTGAAAGGTGCAAAGCGGTCATTCCGTCGCTATCTGCCATGCCCACTTCCTGGTCCAAGTCCGCCAGAGAGAGGAAGGTTTTGACCGTACCAGCGAAGCATGCAAGCATAAGAGGCGTCCGCAGATTGGAATCAAGAGCCAGTTTTCTTGCCCCATGCTTCAGTAGCAGTTGCGCGGAGTCAAAGCAACCGCTCGCAAAAGCGTTGTGCAGAGGTGTTCTTCCACCTTCATCCAGCGCGTGGGCATTGGCACCGTAAAAGAGCAATTTTTCCACTCCATCCGAGTGCTCTTGAAGGGCAGCAAGGTGAAGAGCAGTGCCTCCAAATTCGAAGCGTCCATCACTGAAATTGTAAGACGGATTGCGGGTCCACTGGCGCTCGAGGAGTAGCTCGGTAAGAGTAGAGTGAGACCGTTTGCTCGACTTTTGAGATAGAATTTCCCTGGGATATGGTGTCAATAATTGCAACTGGTGCCGGAGCATGATGTGCTTCTCAACTCACCAAAGTCTGTCCTCATGAACTTGGACGTGCTGCATTAAGATATCGATGGCTTTGGGATTGAATCCAGCTGCAATGTGTAGAGGGTGAGTGGTGGAGTGGATCCAATGGGACTGGTGCTCTAGGCTGATCTCCAACAGGAGCCGTAGCCTCGAGTTTATCTTCGGGCTATTGACTCCAATGGCAATGTCTAAACTTGAGCCGAGCAGTGGCCACCAGCCCGAGTGTCTTTTACAGGGAAACCCACCCGTATATGCGCGTTGGATCAGGAAAAGGTCCACAATCTCATACTTCAGGCTTGCAAGCGCAACGATTAAGGGAGTGCAGTAGCCACGTTCCTCGACACTCGTTGCTAACGATTGACCGCTTTCCACGAAGGCTCGGCACACTTCGAGGTCGCCTGTTTCAATTGCTCCGCAGAGGTCATGCGTTGAAAGTGATTTGGGATCTTGCTTTAGGTTCTCCAATACGGATGGTGGTAAGGTAACGCCGCAATGTGGGAGCAGCTCGATGAGCTCGGTACGAATGTCGGGGTGCGCGATCATGTCCGGGGTTTCTTCGAGCGCGTTTTTCATAAACAAGGCACCTGCCTGGACTAGCGCTAAAGCGTTCAATAAGAAGCCATGTCGCATGGCACGATGTAGAGCCGTATCTTTGTCCGGACCAGCCTTTGCGTTCGTGTCAATGCCGTGGTCAATCAACCATCTGACTGCCTCCACTCGTTGACAGCACGCTGCAAAATGTAGCGGCGTGCCTCCCGTCTCGTCCCGAGCATTCATATCACTAAAGAATCCGGTCTCTTTCAGTTCTTCGAACATATCCATATGCCCGAAAGCCGCCGCGAGGTGTAGCAAATTGCAACCAGAGAAGAACATTCCGGACGATGATGTAATGGTGAAGCTGCGTGTCCATTGCTGCTGTTCTGGAAGCCTTTTGCGAAGCCACCTAACCAGATCAAGATGATTACTCCTTACTGCGTAAGGGATCATGCCCCATCCATTTCCATCGAGCACGTAGAGATCAGCCTGGAAGCTGTCCAAGAGTTTTATGGCTTCAATGAACCCATTTTTAGCTGCTATATGGACCGGTGCTTGTCTTGCGCTATCTGCCGTAAGGACATCAACGTCAAGTCCTTTCTCGAGTATAGTTTGTATTTTGGGGATGGCAATTTTTCGGGTCCCAGAAGTAGGTGCAGCACAAAGTTCATGCAGCAATGTAGAGCCATACCGGTTCTTGTCGGCGAGACGTGCGACTTCTGCCCTGTCAAGCAATTTGGCAAGTACTTCGGATCTCACCTCCGGTATATCCATCGTTTCTATCGCAGAAAAGCCGTCATGATAGTGTGAAGGAGCATGTACACACACTCCGTAGTCGAGCAGTCGATCGATCAGCGAATGCTGGGAGTTCTGGGATGCCCATACGAGTAAGCGAATGAGTTGTGGATGGTCGCCGTCCGGCATGGTACTGTCTGTTTTGCATAAAGCGTGAAGTAGAGCTGCGGCTACCGCTGCTATCTCATCGCTTGACGGAGAGTCCAAGTCGCCTTCCCAATCTAGACAGATCTCAATGAACAGGGCCAAGCTCGACCCCGTACAATCTTGATCATAGGTAGCGTGGGCCCCGTGTCGTTCGAGAATTGAAAACAGGTCGTTGATGTACTTCACTTTGCCCTCTGACGTAGAGTTCAGGACGAAAGGAACGGTATTGTGGCAGAAGTGATACCAAGGTGTCAGACCGTCATTGTCTTTCGATGATACCGATGAAACGGTCGCAAGCTTTTCGAATACGTCTGTCTGAAGATGGCCGGTATGTTTCCTTAGGATACGGAGATCTTCGTCGTGTTCCAAAACAGCTGTTCTGGCGAGGAACGCATGAAGTGCAGTCTTGCCGGTTGGATCATAGTGACCAGGATCCAGCCCTTTCTCTAAGAGGTAATTGACGACCTCCAACGGAGTTTCTGATGTTAAATAAAACAGTGCAGTTCGTTTTTCCTTGGAAAGAAGGCGTATGTCGAACCCGGAGTCTGCGAGACAGATCAGGAAATCGAGTAGACCAAGTGATGCTGCATAATGACATAACCTCCAGTCTAAAGACAATGGACACTTTGCTGCGATTAGCGCTTCTAAAATCAGCTTCGCACAAGTAAAGTGGCGATACAAGAGTGCTCTAAGTAGAGGCGTATGCCCTCGGAGCGAGCTCGCGCACAGTCCTGGGCTTGTGGCGCCGTGCTGATCAAGTAGGACTTGGAGCGTACGGTATGACCCAAAACGAGCTGCAGAATGCCAAAGAGATCTACCGCCTCCGTCTATTTGATTAACGGCTTCGATTGTTGCTAGGCGGTGTATTAGGCTGTCGTCCTCAAAACCCCCGGAGGCGATAGCTTTCTGGAGCGCAACTCGTCCTTTCTCATCTGATTCGGCAGGGTCATACCGAAGGTTGAGGAGGTGATTCGTCACTTGCACGGCCCTACATTCCGTGGCTAGGTGGAGAAGGGTGCCACTCTTTTGTGAGTTTTGCATGTTGGTTGTGAATCTGGGGTCGCGGGCGTACTCTTGAAACTGAGTGAGCAAGTCAAACTCAATGGCGAATTCAATAGCTTCGAGAAATGCCTCATCTGTTACTGTCTTTGCAGCAGGCAAATCCAAATTTGTGACCAGGTCTTTGGCACGTGCTAGACTTAGTAGCTTGACTTTGACTTCCGGAGCGATTTTGTCGTTTTCGGTTTCGTCCAGAAGCTTGAAGAACGATTCGTCAAAATTCAAGTCAGAATCCTCCAGATATTCTACGACGTCAGCATCGATTGGCATGCCATATTTCAGCAACTCTGCGAGAGGGCTGGCGGAGTCTGTCGGACCGCATACTGCCACATAGCTGAGGGAAACCCCTTCCCTTGTACATTTTCGACAATCTGCGCCAGCGGCAAGCAGTAGTGATATGGTCTGTTGTGGCTTCGGGCGAAACAGATGCTTGGCAAATGTGTCGATTCCGTCGATTATGAATTCGGTACCGAACAGAGCGCATTCCAAAGGCGTGCCTGTCATCCAGATTTAGTAAAGTTGACCTAAGAGGCTACCGCACTGATGATCATCTGAGACCTGCGACCCACTCTGACGCTCCATGGGGTATTTGAACATACCTGCTGGAGACACCTGGTTGACGTCACAACCCCGATTGAGTAACCATTGACAGACTTTATCCAGATGAAGCATTCCAGCAGCGTGCAACGGAGTGAAGTCTTGGGAGCAGACAAGACCGATGATGTGATCGAATTCGTTTCTATCAAACTTGCGAGACCGGGAAGACAGTTGCGTGACGCGATATTCGCAAAGATACTGCAGCATGAAGTAGGTGAAATTGAACGTTTTTTTGGGATCGAAGAGGCTTTGTAAGTGCTCAAGCAATTCTGCATCATCCCAGTCGGAGTCCAAGTAGTATCGCAAATACCTTGCAATGTAGCCATGGAATTTGTGAGCCTTGCGCTGCTTCCAGAATGCTGCGAGTGTGGTTGGAGGTGTCTGATCGAACGAAGAGAAACAAAGGTATCTCACACCCGTCCGTACAAGCTTTAATTTATCGTTGGGAGTAAGACAGAACTTGCTCAGACGGTCATTGGTCATGTCAATAGCTTCGAGAAATTGAAGAACCGTGAAGTGGGCTAGTTCAAGCGACGCGCCTGCGCGACGAACCAAGCTTCCACAGGATCGGATGACATCTTCGGGGTCCGGGTATCCTTCCGGGTCAATACTAGTGTCCCCTTCCCCAACCGATAATATTTCCACAAGTTCGGTGAGGGACAGCGTGGGCGAGGCATAGGCTAGCCATTGCAGCGATCTCTGCACAAGAGAAACCATTGTTGGTTCTTTGATGCGCATAAGGAGTCTATCGTACGTTCCATGTAAGGTCACAGGTAGCTTGTCCAGCGCAGATCTGCGCTCCTTATCGGTTGGGAGCTCGCATAAATGATCGAGTTGACACGAGACCCATCGAAACCTATGGACACTAAGTCAGCAAATGTTGCCTTGATCGGAATAACCCGGCGCACCGGTCTACCAACTTTGACCAACAAATCATTGTTCGTGGCGTTCAATATTGTACGAAACGGGTCTAGGCTTACATTCCTTGTGCTTTCGAGACAAGCTGCTTCACGATCTCTTCTTTGAGTTCCACACTTTTCAAGCGAAGACGTTTGTTGTTTATCCTTTGCTCCATGTCGCTCCGGACGTAGTGGTCTAGATCTCTGGTTTGCGCTGCGATTTCTATGGGTGCGAATCTGGGATGCGCGAGCGCCTCGCGTATATCTGCCTCGTCCCGACTGAACAGAGCTAGAGAAATATTAGTGCCCTCCGCCACCAGCGACACAAGTCCATTACTGATTTCACCGACGTCGTCCCCGCACTCATCTAACCCATCCACAACGATTCGTACGTCTTCGAACTTGGTAGACATTGCGCGAATCAGTGATATCAATTCAGAAAGTTCTGGAGTACGTTTGAGTTGATGAGGAGGATGCAGATCGGAGAAGTAATCCTTGAGCAATTGGAAGCTTCGTTCGTTTTGTCGAGCGATTTGTGACGCAATCGTGCAGAGAATAGTGGTGACGGGGTGGCTTTTTGGATCTTTGTAGTCGCAATAGTAGAAGGCCACTGCACGCTCAGCGGTCATACGGTTCATACATTCCTCGATGACGAGCCCAGCAAGGACAGACTTCCCTGCGCCGGCTATACCACTCAGCCAAAGATTCGTACCCGTCTCGCGTATCCACTTGGAAAAGATGTCGTTTTCTTTCAACCAAAATCCAGTCGTTGGGTAGCGGAGCTTCACATTGGTATTGAAGCTGGGTTGGGGATCGACTGAAAGAAAGTGATCCAGTATGCGTTGCCGTTCATCATCGACGGCTATTCGAGTGTCGATTCGCTCTTTGTTCTCGAGTCTGGCGTCGATATCGTCAAGTTTTTGGGAGGAGCTCTCCTGTAGTGACAAGCACTTTAGTAAGGCTGTCATGCTATCTGCTGACAGTGCGAAACTTAAATTGTTCCGATGCTGGCGAACGTCCTCGATGAATTCGTTAACGTTGATTGACTTAAAAGGCCAGGCCAATTTCTGTACAGCTCCTCGGAGTTTACCAGAGTTGGATAGGCCCAGGTTTTCTAGCTTGTCGTGCAATTTCTGTACCGTAGCCATGCAGGATTTGACATGGTCTGGCTTGAGTGAATGGTTGAGGTTGCTCATGGCTTCCAGGTCTTCGGCAACCAAGCGAAGATTGTGCAATACTCCGTTCAGTGTCGCGATCTCGTTCCGCAAATCGTTTATACTCTTTTCGGCGTGCTTGGCCTCTCGCGTGTAATTGTACAGCTTCCGAAAAACGACATCGCCAAGAGATATCAGACCGGCGATGGAGCCGGCAACAGATAGTGGATCGGCCATCGCGGGCTGCTAGAGATAGAGAATGGTGATTCGGGTAGCACAAAGAGCAATGCAATGAGAAGGCGACCCCGTTCGGAGCTTGCTGCCCGGCTGCAGCGCAGTCTATGGTGGGGGGTGCAGCATTTATGGAAGGTTGGGGGCCAGCCTTGTCTCTTTGCGGCTGAATGTATGCATGTCAGCCTGGAGCGGGGTCCACTCGTGTGTGGTAGCCATAGATGCGCAGTTCGCCTTGGACACCTCGACCAGGTTGCTGCGCCGCATATAACCAAGCCATGACAAAGCGGTAGGTGCATTGCCCGCCGAGTGAAGAGGTGGAAGCTAGAAAATAGAAGCACCAACGCTAATAAGGGCTGCGGGATTATTGACACGTCTGAGTCTGACAGGCGACCACCGACTCCTCGCGCAGGCAGAAAACAACGCTTCTAGGAAAATCTGTGTACGAGTTAATGTGCTGCGCAACACTAATGGTTGGTAGTCGTGCGATGTGTGACGTGTCTCAAAAAGCGGGCAAGACCAGAGCGAAGCATGGTCAGTGCATCGTATGTGCAGGTACCGATGGTATGTTTGGGGTTTAAATACTGCGGACTGGATAACATCAACTTGCACTCAAAAAGCATTACTACATAATAACATAATATTCTCCACACATCTAGTGGCACTACATAGATGAGAATGTGCATATGTACCTACGCACCATAGGTAGTTTACACGCCACGTGACCAGTGACACAGTGCTACCGCATACAGTTGACATGTGTACTAGACTTATAAGTCAGCTATATGAATTTCCATGTGAGTTTACAGAAAAATTCTGGCCTAATATCCTTGTGGAATATCTTCAGAGATATGTTGACTCGGTCGGGCGAAATCTGGATCTGTACAGTTACACCTAAAACGCCTTCGGAGATGAAAGCTGCATAGGTATGGTTGACAGTAGATGGTATGCTATTCAAATATGTTGAGTATTGTAAGGTCAAATACAAGGGTTATTTAGTCTTGCCTAGGCTCAGCGTGGAGGAATCGATTTACTATGATGAGGCAAGAAGTGGGAAAGCTCGCCCCGCGTGCTATTAGCAGCTTTTTCCTCCAACGCGGCCTTCTCTAAATTGTAATCCAGCCATATGTGGCAATGGTTATCTATTTATCCCACATATCGCGAAGTGCAGGATACATCGGTAGGGGTTCCAGCTCCATGCAAGCATGTTGAGATTCTACATCAAGTAGACAGACGCTCTACAGCGATGCGGGTTGCTCTTGATAGAGACGGAGTGGAACGTGTGGTGGATGGGTTTGATCTGTAGGAACAAAGGAATACCAAGCGATTGTTATGTCTATTCTCCGCACATCAATGAACTATAAACGGTGGCGGGTCGCATGGGTATCTACCACTCTTGAAATGCCGCGCGATAATAGACTGCATTGGATCCATATCACTCACACCAATCTCTTTCAAAGCTTCTACCGTTTCCGCTTGCTTGAAGGCTTTGGCGGCAACGATAGGTGGTGGGCAATCGGCGTTGATGTAGAAGCCGTACCCGTCGTAGTCTTCAAGAGGTACTCCGTAATAGGCGAGTGCTATGAGAAATTTGGTATTGCCTTGCTGAGCAGCCGCCATCATGCAATCTGCCAGACTGAACCCAACGCAATATTCGGCTCGACTCAGCTCTTCGATTGTGACTCGATCCAAGAGATATAGTACAGCTTCGACGGCTTGAGGTCGGGGTGCCAACTCTGCAAGAACGTTCATGACGGGAATTGCGGTGATGGTAGCGCCGGCATCAAGAAGAATCTGAAGCATAATCACATTCCCGGATATGGCGGCATTCGCCAGATACTCGTGCTTGAGATTTCGATTTCGTAGGATTTCAGTCTTTCCCACAAGGACTTCGACAACTGATTCATGCCCGGCTTCATGTGCCGTAAAGAGGAGATCGCAAAGCTTGGGTCCTGTCCAGCGACCCTCTCTCAGATATCCACCCGCGTCGATCAACCGGGGCACTAATCGATGCATGTCTCGCTTACACGCTTCGACCAAAGCGCTGCGCAAACTATAACCAAAGCAACCGTGGCCGAAAAGTCCTCGGTGCGTATCGAGTAGCATGTCTGCGACTTGCTCTTTGTCCAGCTTGATGGCGCGCTTGAAGGCTCTTTCAAAGGAGTGGAACGTTTCGTACGTGCCATGATATCCTTCTTGACGAAGAAGCATGGGAAGAATTTCCAGTGTGTTTGTTGATCGAACGGCATCTTCGACGTAGGACCAATTCTTTTTGTCGTTTCTGAAATGCGGTTCTTGCCGGATGAATATGCGGACCAAGGCGGCGTTCCCACTGCGTATTGCAGCATTGAGAGGCTTCGACCAATACTCGCTTTCAACATCCGATAGATCGAATTTGAGCAGCGTCAACTCTTCCATGATCAATTTCTTTTGCAAACAGATGGCACTGAGAAGCAGATGATTCCGAAATGGTTGCCGTGAGATGCGACCAGTTTCTGCATAGGCTAAGCTTCTAAGATTGGCGCGGTGACAGAGAGCCCTGATATGATGATCACGGACTGCATGTATGTTGACAGCACCAGTCGGTCGGTCGAGTTGGATGATGATGTCTACTATGCGGTTGATAAGAGCCGGAAAATGTAGGCACCAAGATGAGTAGTGGCGCGGAAGACGCGAGATGTATCGAGCAAATATTTCTGGGGCGTCGCGATGTGCTAGGAGTACGGGGCACAGGCTAACTCTATAGTCGATGAGGAAGCGTTGTTCATGCCAGATCATGAAGACTTCCCACTCGAACACGGCTGCGATGTCCTGATCAGTTACTGCATAGGTACCGGATATTAAAAAAGCCCAAAATACCTACTATTCACTCGGGCCAGGCAAAGCATGTCGGTATTGTTCCACTCATACAAGAAACCTTGCATGCAACATCCTCTGTATCTTCCACACCTTCCATGCCTTAGGACCACGTCTTTGACGATTGGGCGCAGGAGCTCTATTGGGAGATCCAGAATGCCCATTGTGAAGTGACTGTTGAAGGGTAAGCTTGTGTGTAGAATCCGGTAGCAGCTGCATAATTATGGCTGGTGTGGAAATGGCTGCCTCGCCGCTTCCGCACACGGACGCGTAAGCTTAAGCGCCTCGGCGGTACGAGAACATGCCGATGCAATTTCCGTTACGTGCCTCGGACGTTTCCTGGTAGGCAGCTATGAAAAGTAAAAGTCCCAAGGTGATTGTTCACTTCCACAGGTGTGAGTGTGATATTCACGTGTCGTCTGGTGACGCTAGACCTATTTGGTGCGCTAGTGCAGGCTTCCCCCGCTTTCCCTGTTGTCGGTTTCCTTATCGTGGACACCCGGCTCGCTCGCGCCAGGTCGCCGGCAGGGGGTCGGGGCCTTAGCGAGCCAGCCGGCTCAGCGGCCGGTCAGCGAGGCCGCGGAGACCTCACGCTGCAGTCATGGTCCCTCCCTCTAGATCCTTTCGCGATGATCTTCTTTTCCTGTGTGCTTCCTTTTGATAATACGTCATCTTCAGCTGCATCTGTTCCGTCGCGGAAGGTGGTGTGACTGGGCCTCACCAGCCCTATCCCGCCTCGCTCGTAGCGCAACCTGATGTTTTCCGCCCCTTCATCCATCAAGTCTAAGGCACTCGAAACAAATCAGGAATGTGGTAAACCGCTGTAGCCGTGCGCGCACGCGCGCAGCGCACTTGTGACAAGACTGGCCAGCATTCTTATTGGTCACAAGAACCGCGACTGCGGATCCGGCTATAGCGACCAGAAGATCGGGACAGGAGTATATAGAGCGACTGAAAGAGTGCTTGCAAGCCGAAGGGAGTCCGTCATGTCAGTCACCCGAGCATGGGAAGTTTTGGTGCTCCTATTCTTTTACCTCGTCCCTTTTTGTTCATTGGGTACGGGTGCAAGGCACACAAGGCAAGCTACCTTACACCTCTCTGCAGTACCTTCTAGCACAAGGAGTGAAGCTCGTCAAATTAGCAGCACTTGTAAGCTCGATGCCTTGGCCCAACGTGCATCGAGTATATTCACACTCACATTTGGCAGTGGTCCCACTTGCTTTCCAGCCATTCCCACTTGGGCACATCAAACCATCCGGGTGGCTCAAGGACCAGCTCACGCATTCGGCTAACGGTCTTGGTGGTCATGAACTCGACTTCTACGACTACGTTGCGCATTCGACCTGGTTAGGAGGAAACAAAGAATACTCTGATCTGCGTGAAGGCTTCCCATACTGGTTTAACGGCCTTGTTCCCCTCGCCTATGCGCTCGATGATGCTCGACTTCTAGAGCAAACTCACTCCGCAGCGGATTATGTGCTGACCAATCAGCAAGATGATGGGTGGTTGGGCCCGGAGACAGGCACTGAGAGGAACTTCTGGGGCAGGATGCCGATTCTGATGGGCTTGAGGGGCTTAGCGGAGGCTGGAGGGAGCGGGTGGGAAGAGAGAATTGTTACGAGCTTGTGGGAGTTTACTAGGGTAATGAACGAGATGCTCAGAGATAAGTTTACGGGCTTGATCCGCCACGAGGGAGATAGGCTTGAGGAGGGTAATGATTCTTGGTAAGTGGCTAACCTATCATGCTGTGACATGTTAGTATCACAAGTCCTAACAACTCGCTCGCAGGGGTCGCATTCGGGTTCAGGATCTGCTAATCACTCTTCAATGGCTCTATGAAAGTACGTATTCACATATTGTGGTTTCCATCTATCGTGGCGTCTTGTGGAATAGCGAATTCTCCCTGAAGAAAACGGAACCGAAACTCTTCTGGACGAGCTTTGCTGACCAACAACCTCCGTTTAGGTCATTCCGAAGGCCGGAATGCGAGTCAGCTCATGGAAAATATGCATCTCCTCATCAACGGCAGTCTCAACTGGGCAGACTGGTATAACCCCACTATCTATATCAGGGAGGACCTCAACACTATCCCGGACTCGGTCACGACCCCTCTATTCCCATTCCTACACGGCGTCAACATTGGGCAAGGTCTGAAAGCTCTCGCTGTATTCCGTCGCATTTCCCGCAACGATAGTCTTATACAAACGAGCCGGAACGCCGTAAACTGGACGTTCAAATATCATGGTGCCGCCTCTGGCGCGATTCTGGCAGACGAGAGACTAGCTGGATTAGCGCCTTATTATGGAAGCGAGACATGTACGTTGGTGGAAACAATGTTTTCGCTCTCTTACCTATACCAAGCTCTTGGAGATTCGCCATTTGCCCACATCTGCGAAAAAATAGCGTTCAACGCGCTTCCAGTTCAGATCACGCCTGACTGGTGGGCGCGCCAATACGTGTCGCAGCCCAACCAGCCATTTGCAGAGCATCTAGATGATACACCGTTCCACGACGTTAATAACTGGGGCCAGAGCTACGGTCTGGAGGTGGACTACCCATGCTGTACAGTGAATCATCACCAGGGGCTACCAAAATATGTCGCAGCAATGTTTGTTCGCGTTGGTGAAAGGGGCGTTGCCCATGCTCTTTTGGGCCCCGGAGGCGTGGAAGTGGACGGTACGAAGGTAGATTGCGAGACCGAATATCCCTTCGCAGATACACTGAGATACACCATTACCACCAACGCGACGACCGACTTGTACATCCGCGTTCCAGATTGGGCCGATGTCACCATGACTAGCGTGTTGATCAACTCAAATACTACCACGGAAATTTCGCCAGATTGTCATACTGGCCTCCACAAGATTACCATAAGTCTCGGCACTACGGAGGTGATCTACAACATTGGGAACCCAGGCATCATCCTCGAACATCGCGCAAATGACACTATAGCAATCCATCATGGCGCCCTGATCTTCGCGCTCGCCATACCTTCCTACGTGGCTTCCACACCGCCAAAGGCCTATAGCAACGGCTCTGATAACCCACTTCCGGACGGCTATGAACCGCCAAAGGCTCGTGATTACCAGTATCACAACGCATCCGCATGGAACTATGCTATCGATCCCGCGACACTTTCGGTACACAGATCAAATTCGTCAGATGGGTTAGCAGATCCGATCTTTGCGCCTGGAGCGAGTCCGATATGGATGACTGCAAAGGCATGTGAGATTGTATGGGGACTCTACAAGGGAGTACCCGATGTACCTCCAACGCGTGAGAAGAGGAAGTGTATTGGGGACATTGTGGATATTCGCTTGGAACCTTTGGGGGGCGCGAAGATCCATGTCGTTGATCTACCAATCTTAAAGCTGTCCTGAGCTGGTGGGTGGTGGAGGAGCCATAACCCAAAACTCGCTTTCCAATGGCAGCGATCGATGTAGCCCTTGCTCGTTGGTAGTCTAGGTGTGGGGATGTCATTTAGGCCGAACGCTACTCGAAGCTGTCATTTCCTCAGAAAAGATGGGAAACTTCCAATATGGGAGAGCGGCCTTTTCTCAGCTCTCATACCGAAGCAAATTGCAAGCAAAATAAAATGACGAGCTAGGTGCCGACGCGTTCAGATCTTGAGGAAGGAGCGGCTCCCTTGGCCACTCCTTCATGGCATTTGTTCCTTACTTCTCAGCCGAACGGGACATCATACGTTCTTGAACACGAAGAGCATAATGCCGGAGGATACCGGGTCATTGCTTGGCCACCAGCATATTTCGCGTGGCTGACGAGATTTGACAAAGAACGAGAGCGAGAGTTACGCCAGGAGGCTATTCTTATTTTTACAGGATCCACAGGCGGACGAGACGCCAAAAATGAAAAAGAGTAATGCGGCTGCGCGCACGGATATTGCCAAAAAGTTGGTCAAAACGAATGCTCACAGACCTAGAATGGACAGACACGAAAATCGAAATTTCAGATGTCAACAGCAACCTAACTTAGCCATGCAGAAGCGATGAACCTTCAACCTCGGCACCCAAATATCACAGTTCAACTGTAACGGCTATGGATTGCAGCCAATCATACACCAACATTATCTCCAAGAATTTCAACGAAGCCACCAATACCTCGCCTACCATTTTTAAGTCCCCAGTCTCCTGACTACCTAACCATGCGCTCCGCATTGCAATCACGTTACCGTTACCAAAGTATCGTTTTACCTCGGCGTTCCAAACTTAGACGTTCTACGAGGTCGCGGCGATCAGCTGACATCGTGTCACCCCGTGTCCGCCACTCGAATATCAGTTCGCATTACCACATCCAGTCTCACACATCCCAAATCGGTTTCGAGGAGTAAGGAAAATCCGTATGTAACCTCGATGAGTCTTTGGGCGGATTTCGTACCTTTCATCGAATTTCGTTCCCCGCGAGGTGAGCGGCGGGTGATGTTCTGGCTGGGTAAGGTCAGGAGTATATATTATGGAGAAGTGTTCTGGACTATGCGGTGTTCTTTTTCGATCGTCCACTCGCTTTAACTACTGGAGACTATAGTACCCATATTCCTTTTCAAGTCTCCGCTACTATACTCATTATAACACATTCGCTCAACACAACAATACAACACATGGTCGTTATACTCACAACATTGGCCGCCCTAATAGCGGCGGCCTCTGCCATCGCACCGCCAACAGCCATTCCAGAGTTCAAAAGTCAATGCCTGGTTGGCTGCGTCGCCTTCTACCACCTCCAGAACCGTTCGGAGCTCTGTGACGGGCACACAGGCGAACTGATCGGCACATGCCTTGATGAAAGGTGCTCTGCAGACGTACCCACTGCTCGGGTTGAATACGCCACCGTCTGTGGACATTACCCCGAGCCCACAGAAACACCAGATGTGCCAACCACGCCGACACCGACTCCGACAACACCTACATCTACACCAACCCCCACGCCAACCGAGACGATTCACCCCTTCAGGCTGAACTGCGCGAACAAGTGCATGGGCGTGGGCGGAAAGGTCTATGCAGATCGCGATCAGTTCTGCAAGGAGGCCAAAGCCGACGACTCCCTCTTCTACTGCGTCCAGAAGTTATGCTATCTCGAAGGGGGAAAAGAGGCCTACGAGCACGAAGTCGACTACGCATGTGGCGTAACACAGCCCTTTAGACCGTTCATGAAACTATGCGCGAACGACTGCATCGACCACCCGCCCGGAGACTCGTACTACCTCGGCAAAGAAAGGTTCTGCCGGTATGCCAAGGAAGATTCGGAGCTGTACAACTGCATCCTCAAAGGCTGCAGCCTGGAAGGCGGCAAAGAGGAGTTCGAACGCATGGTAACGAAGGCGTGTGAGCCGCCCCTCAAACCTTTCAGAATGGATTGCGCGAACAACGCAGTGCCAAATTCGCATTATGAATCTAAGGAGGAGTTCTGCGCCAAGGCAAAGACCGACATCGGAATCAGAAGCCTGAGCGGGAAGCTGTGCGGCTGGTGGGAACCAGGCGAGTTCGAGAAGGAAGTGGACTGGGCATGTCTGGGCCCCTTCCATCCCTTCGGCGAAGCTTGCGCGGATACCTGCAACGACCCCCCATGGCCCGCGCACCTCGTCTACACTTCCGGGCAGAAGACTGATTTCTGCAAGTGGGGAAAAGACCACGATAAGTTGTATGCCTGCATCGAGAAGAGTTGCAACTGGAAAGCAGAAGATATCGACAAAAAGATAGACGCTTTCTGCGCAGGACCAACCACACCTCCAACACCAACGCCCACCCCGCCCTACCCCTGCTGGAACAAAACCCTCTGCTCGCACCCACCCCACCCAACGTCCCACCACCACGGTACAGACCATCCTCGCCCCACCACAATAACCACAACCACTACTGTCATCGAAACGCTGACATACTGCCCACCCCGCTGCACCTGCACCGGGCAAACCACAACCTGGACACACACCATCGGTCCCACGTCCTGCCCGCCAACTACAACTTGCACATGCGTGCTCCCAGGCGCGCCGACAAAGACCGTGTTCCCGACCATTGAGACGTGTCCGCCGAGCGTGACCTGCACAGGCCAGACGACGACGGAGACGGGCGGGTATACGGTTATTTTGCCGAGCGAGACGATTCCCGTTATGCCGGCGAATCCGACGGAGGAGCCGAGCGAGACGGCTGCACCGAGCGAGACGCCTGAAGTACCGGAATTCCCTGGTGCGGCGGCGAGTGCGGGAGTTGGGTTGTTGGCTGCGCTGGTTGGAGTTGTGGTGGCGTTGTAAGGGGGTTATGATAATGAGGATTTGGAGGTGAATGGAGTTTGGAGTCTTTGGGTTGGATTTTTGGACAGGAAGGGTGGAAGTAATTAGGTCTTCGGGCAGATTGACGGATGTAGTACTCGTTCCTTATCTACCTTTGTAGTGATTAGTCCAAATTGATCGACTCTATAGCTTTGGATGTGCAAGAGCTGTTGATAGATTCGAAGAAACTTCTTCGCCATTATCACGTAAATGGGAGTATCTACCCGAAATCCGTTAGAAGCTCATAAACCGTTCCGCCCAAGTCCAATACCTCCATGTTTCTTAGTCATGTGATTATAGCAAGGCTCACTCGACTCGAAAACTGCCATACAAACCCAACAAATATGCGCCTTACACCCTCCGCAAGTCATGTGGTTGCATCCTTCTGTTTTCTCCATAGGCGTTGAGCACTTCGGGCAATCCTTGATGTTCAACTCTTTCTTCAACTTCTCGAGCGCCTCGTAGCCGCCGGACGCGATTTCTTTGTATTCCGCGCAAGTGTAATTCCCATGTCGTGCATGGCAGGAAGTGCAAAGCGGCTCGAAACAATTTGAGCAGGTGTAGACCGGAGGATTTGATCCGAGGGTGGTAGTGCTTCGATATACAGAGCCACAATCCGGAGTAGGGCAGTAGCGGAGGCTCTCTGGGTGGCGTTGGATGTACTCCTCGAAGGATGACTGGAGTACACTCTCGAGGACAGATGATGAAAGATGGTCCTTCAGCTCGCGAAGCTTGAAAACGGCAGTGCAATTTCCCTCGTCGCCTTGGCATTTTACTTGGAACTCAGTCTTGCTCGTTGATGCGGCAGATTTGCAGCATTCTTCGAAGCATTCTTGGCAGTACGTGTGCTTGCAAGATGTTTGGATAGGATTCTCGGCTTCGCAGAAGCAAATCGGACAGTCCCCTTCAAGTGCAGGCGGGTCGTCTGTTTGGGGACAGCTCTCGATGGGGCGTTTACCGTCTACGAGCGCCACAGCCATTTCGTATTGCTGTTGTGTGCCATTCATGGTGATTTTCCGTGAGACCACGTCGAAAATAGCCACGCGTTTTCCTAGGGCTTTTTCGATATTTTTGAATCCACCCCGAATCGCCCAAGAAAATTGATTAGGGTTGAGGTCAATTTGGTAGGTTGTGGTTGCAGCAGCAGCTTCCTTGAGCATTCGTGTGATCCGACTTGCGCATTGCTCAAGGTACTCTGGAGGGCCGTAATACCGAAGCTGGCGCTTTGCCTTATCTCTGACGATAACAGCGCAAAGATCGTCCTCAACTGCCTTGAGATTTCGGTACGCACGTCCGTTGCTGCCCAGGGTAGTATCCCAGACCACGTTCTGGCCCTCCATAAGCACCCCGCCACTCACAATTTCGTCCAGCTTTTTGCGAGCTGCGGCAACATCTTTCGGAACCTCCCCCTCTATTTTCAAAGTCGTGAACCGATTCAGAGTATCAGTATATACGTTAAATGCAAGATGCAGCTCTTTCCAGTCCATGCTTTCTTGGTCGAGTCTGGCCTTGGAGACCCGATAGATAGCCGTCGGAACCTTGACTTTCATGGACTGAATGAGGGTTACTGTCAACTTTCCCCGTTTCAGGATATCAAGCGGCTCATTGTTCAATGAGCATGCGGATTTGGCGTCTGATTCGTCCTGAAACCATGCGGTGGCCTTTACACGCTTGCCCTTGGATGATGCCGCGAGGTAGAAGCTTTCCAGCGGGCCATACTTCTCGAGGCGGGAACGGACTGTGACGCTAACGTCCGGATCGGAAGCTGTATAGCTAATTTCTCCCATCTCAACATGCCTCGGTTTGTCGTACGACGCCTTGATGGCTTCTTGAATATCCACAGAAGTCGCGTGGCCTGGTACATTACTCAAGGTAGCAGTCCAAGCTAGAGGATTGTACGGATAGCCGCCTCGTCCTCTCCGACCCAACCTGCTATCTGTCGTGGTGGCTCTGACAGGTTGACCGAGGCATTTGTAACCCCCCGAATTGAATTTCGCGGCAACACGATCGGCTATTCCTCCATTGCCAAAATTTAGCCATACGCTCCGAGTGGGTTTATGCCACGATATGTAAACTTTCCTGTAATTGGCTTGCCTTGAGTTGATGGGGACTGGGATCGCGTTGAGCGTTGAGCTCCCATCCTTAAGCTTGGTGCATAGCTTGTTGGCAAATAGGGGGTCCTCAACCTTGACCATAGCCTTCATCTCTGACGGATCCGAGTGCGTTGTGATACGGACGCAGTCGACATCTATGTTGAAACCTAGAATATGGAGTGTCTCGACCACTGTGACGGGAGTTGCTCCTGAAGTGAACCCTGTGATGCATGCAAGAGAGAAGTCTGCCGGGAGGGAGATTTTGGAAACTTGTCCCAATTCATTGAAGCTAACTGAGGCTCCTGAGAACTCCCGGGTGAAATCGTCGTCCAACTCGTGACCCTGCGCTTGTTGTCAATACTGTTTGCGGCAAAGCGAAGAGGGTGAGAGCTTACTTCAATATCATCTAGGTCGGGATCCATAACGTTTCTATCTCCTGCTTCTTGGCCATCCAATACGTGGAGAAAAGGGCAAAGATCGTTTCGGCAACCCCTAGGATTTGTGAAGAACCTGCACGGGACGGAGCCGCGGGGATCGGGAGGCGTATGAGTTGAATTTGCCTCGATGCCGGTCGAATCCAAGGTCTGGTGGCTTCTCTCGTCTGTTTCAGGGCCATTGACCATGTGCAGAAAAGGACATGAGACCTTCCGACAGCCCCCGGGAAGGGTTAGAAACCTGCACGGAATAGTCGCACGTGTGTCTGCTGATGCTTGACCTGAGGGTTCCTCATTTTCTCCGACTCGATGAGGCTGCAAAGAACTAGGCTGCGATTGCCCTCGCCATGGAAGTGATACGGGGCGAGGTTCGTTCCGACTCTCCGCGTCTGCTTGATGACTGAACTTGCACGAAGCTCCATTCCTGCAGGCGCCGTGCGCAAAATAGAACTTGCACAGTATTGCCATGGTGTATGTGATGATGAAGAAGTTGAATGGCTG
>MU005576.1:1199566-1238228 GCA_010405425.1 Lentithecium fluviatile CBS 122367 | reverse complement strand
CGCTTAAGCATCTTTCCCCGCGTGTGGTGGCACGGCAGGTGAAGGCTTGTCACAATTTTGTTGATTGGCCTAGTCTGGCGGGCAGCAGTTTCGCGTGCATGCATGTTGTAAGGCGGGTTTTAATTGGGCGTCGTCGCGACGACTCTGAAGACGGTGGCTAGGAGATACACGCAAAGCTGAAAGATGTCTTGACTTGTTTGACGTTCCACGCGAGGGCAGTCCAGATGTCGCGACGATAATATTAGCGTGTCGAAGCTAACCAAACCAACCATGACCGGTTGCCATGTCGTCTGACATTAGATAATTGCAGCTTGAGACATGGGAAGAAACAGTGTCTGGTACAGTTTTACTTGTGAAAGACCCTTATCTGCTAAGCCTCCGATGTTCTCACCGTATGGTTGGGATACCATCTCGCCCTCCCAAGCCTCTTAAATTTTGCGACACCCAAAAAACACTTCTCTCGTTGCTACAGCAGCAACAATCAACAAGGTCCATCATTACACATAGATGACAAGCGGCTGCATTTGTTTTAGTTTGACATGGCGAAATTAGCTTTTGCAAGTCCTCGCACGAAACACAGTAGAAGGATGTTTCAAAGTAGTGGCGAGCAGATGCATATTTGCTATCACCTTGGAACCCATTCAACTCTCCTCACCTTCCTCCTCCTCCTCCTCCTCCTCCTCCCCATCGCCATCCGGCCTCCTAAGCACACACCCACTCCCCCCCATCTCCCAATCAACTCTACAACTTCGATACGGCAACACCACCACAAAATCCCTCGGTCTACACACCCTCTTAACCGGCCCCAACAACCTCTCCTCCAAACTCAACCATTGCTGTTCCCAAATTCCATCCGGGCTCTTATCAATCAAGACCACCCTGAGTTCCCTCAACCCGGCCATACTCGTCAGAATGTTCCACGTCTTTTCCCAGTTCGCCGTGTCCTCGGGGTAGGCGAGGTGCTTGGAGTTGGCGCGGCGGAAGTAGGGGAGCGCCCGGATGGTCATGCGAAGGCGGAGACGTCGGATGGTGTTGAGGCGCGGTTGGGGGATCCGCGTGGGGAGATAGAGGAGATGGGTTGGGTGGAGGAGGGAGAAGGTGTGCGGGGTGTAGAGGTGGGGGATTGCTTCGTGGTACCTGGGACATCTGTTAGCATTTGCTAACAATGCACGCAAGAGAAGAGTATGGAAGAAGATCAAGACTTACATCCTCCGACAAACCCTCAGAACACCCAAGCACGCACTCCCTAGTCTCCCACTATGCCCCGCACCCCCGACCAAAACTTTACAATCACACATCACAACCTCGTGTTCATCCTCACCCTGCGGACAAACAAAATGGCCAAACCTCTTCTTCGCTCCCAGCGTCAGATGCACCGTCTCTCTTCCCATAATGAACTCATACACCATCTTCCGAATCTCAATCGGCACGCGCGCAAATAGCATGCTCTGCCCTTGCATATGCGTGCGCGCATCCAGCTCTTCATCTGGCGTGCTCGAGATCGAGAGTGTCGATTTGCGGCGCTTGGGCGTGCCGTGGTTTGGTTCCTTGGAGCTAGAGGAGGGTTTGAAAGAGAGGAGGCGTCGCTTGGGTTTGTCTTTGTCTTTGCCCTTTTTGGTGGAGGACGTGCTGGAGTCTATGTCATGTGGAATCCAGCGCATGCTGCTGGGGCGGAGGGCGAGCAGCATGGACTGCATTGCGACGTCTCTTATAATGGAATGTCGAATGCCTGGACCTTGGAGTGAATCGGACCGGATACGCCTGGCACCCCTTCCTGCTTTATATACGAACGTCACGCCCTCGCAGTTGGTAAACCTTCCGAAGACGGCCAAGCTCGGGTGGGGGAAAACTCCCATGGGCTGGAAATGATGATGCGGGATGGTCCGTGCGCAGGATGCGGGGCTTGTTTGAGACAAGCTTTCCGTCAGTGGCAACCGCCTTGTTTCCGTGCATATGTTTGGTGCGCCGTGAAAAGGGCGTGGTCGGAGTGATGGTGATGAGAGTGTTTCGTCGAGGACATGCCGCGGCATTCCTGTTCGCCGAGGTTTGGTACGGTGGATGCAGCCCGTGGCACGCGAGCTGGCCAATCAGCGTAAGGTGC
This sequence comes from Lentithecium fluviatile CBS 122367, assembly GCA_010405425.1. Classification (NCBI taxonomy): domain Eukaryota; kingdom Fungi; phylum Ascomycota; class Dothideomycetes; order Pleosporales; family Lentitheciaceae; genus Lentithecium; species Lentithecium fluviatile. The sequence goes on along the minus strand of MU005576.1, from coordinate 1,236,127 downwards.
TCTATCAGACCAGGAAGGGAAGCGCATCCGCACGTCACTCATCGAGCTGGACGTCGTGTTCTTCGTGATGCGGTGGGACGAGATGGAGTTAGGATTCCGATTCATAGTAGCAGCCCTCGCGAAGACGTTGAGCTATTCGCGGAGTTTGTGGAGGTACGCGGTCAACCCTCCAGCAAGTGCAGCAGCATTGAGAATGGGCAGTGACTCATTCTCGATATCAACACCTTGACATCCGAGGTCTACACCTCAGATATGAATAACAAAGTACTCGTAGCGCTTCAAGAAATCAGGCATGTACACTAACACTGATGTCCGTTCCCCAGACCGTCCGATCCGGAACACCGGAAGCAGGCCAACACCATCTCGCCAACGTTATTCCTTACTAAGGAGGCAACACATAGCGAGATATCCATTTTACAATACCTATCCACGTACTCATGCAATTGAAATCGTTGTCGTGGCACTTGGTCATGCCATCCCTGTCATACCACTCCCTCGTATCGTTCTCGTCATGCCACTCGGTTCCAAATAAATCATCCCATCTCAATCCAGATCGTCCACAGTACTGGTTAGCACCATCACCCCTTCAGGTAGGGTACCCGATCCAATGAACCTTCGAAGTGACCCGCTCACACTGTTCCCCCAACCCTCACGCCCCGGTGGATCATCTACGCCCTTCCCCTCCCCGTCCTCCTCCTTGGCCTCCAATCCAACAGAAGCCCCCTAATCCTCTCCGCCACCGCTCTCCTCTCCTCCACACTGAACCTCGGCCTCGAATCTGGCACACCGAACCCATCCGTAGGCACTCCCCTAGCATACGGATCCCGATGGCCCGTCACCCACACCGTGGTGCTTTCTTTCTTCAACGGCAGCGCCTGGAACTGCGTAACCAGATTCGTCATATGGCGCAGATACGACGGCGGACTCTTCATAACGTCAAATTCGCGTTCATCCCAGTCCCACGCGACGATAACGAGGTGCAGGTCTTGTAGTGAGGCGAAAGCGCCGACGGCTTGGGGGGTAAGGGCAGCGTCCCACCCGTTGCGCTCCCAGTTCGGGCACAGCGTGAGGTGTTGGACGAGCGCGACCGCCGCTCTCTGCGCCTTGACGAAGTCCTGGAAATCCCACGGCGCCATGAAACACAGGGTCGTTGTTTTCCACATCAGGGGCGTAGCTTCGTAGTACAACTGCTTACAGACTCGCGGGACAAGGAGCCGAACTTCAGGAACACCTTTCCAACCAGCGCCAAAACCGTCAGCGCAATCATGCACGCCTGCCCAGCCTCGATATCGAGCGTATTTCTTTCCTTCGTACAGTTCTTCAGCTTTCCAGGTGAAAGCATCGTTCTCTGCTGCGCCCTGTCGGCCAAGGTCGTAAATGTCTTGATCGGAGAGCCGTTCCCAGCACACGTGATATGAGATCTGCCCAACACCTTTGCAGAGGTAGCGGCGCGAAGTGATGGGATGAATGGTGCGGGCGCCAAAGGCGAGAGTCCAGATTCTTTCGCGCAGCTCAGCGGGAAGTCGAAGCAAAGGAGACTGTTGTTGGTTGCGGAGTGTTCTATGAATATGAGCAATCAATCTGAATACGAGCTGCGATAATCAACCTCACATAGCACTGTTCTCCATCAGCTGCTCGACCTCTTGATCCTCTGGTACCTCGCCATGTGGACTTTTGGCTGCCCTGCGCGCTTTGTTTGGGAAGGCTGCTGTCGACTCACCGAAGCGAACGCGTTTCTTTGCTGTGGCGCGAGGCATGACGAATTGATCAAACTGTAGTATTTGAGCAGGTTACAGCGCGGCACAGCGCGCTCTTTAACGTTGCTAAGGCATGATGCGAAGAAGCTGACATGGACCGAGATGGCACTGCGGCCTACGCTAGTTGAAGTGGACCCCTGTGATTGGCTGGGTAATCAATCAACGCGACAGCACCTGACGTCGCGTTGCCGCCCCATTTCGCGCGAGACCTTCGTGGACCTGATGGTGACACGAGACTCGCGTAAAAATTATACAGGCCAAATCTACCATCGCAATGCGATCAACCGCCCATGCACCCCCAACTCTTACCGTTCGGAGATCCTCATTACTCCTCTTCCTTCTTCACCTCAACTTTCGCGTCTCCACCTAACGGGTGCTTCGCATCATAACCCAACCTCTTCACAATCCCCAATCCCTTCGTCCTACCCTCACGGAATAGTATTCGATCACCAACGGTCAAGTACTCCGGTCGCTGCACAAACCTGAATGCAACCAGCGCCCGATCGCCCGTTCTTATATACTGCCTATCAATGTCTATGATGGCACAAGTCTGCGAGACAGGTCCGACGTGCAGCATCGCCTGGTACTTGGTCTTGATAGTAGTAGCATGAGACAGTATGAGCACTTCAGCAACGAATTCGCGGTAGACCTTCGGCTGGGGAATGAGACCTGTTGCTAGATCTGGTTTGTCCGGTTTGTGCAGGACGACCATGCCTTTCCTTACATCCTTGCGACGGACGTTGCGGAGGGCCAAGCTGGCAGATTGGCCGGCAGAGCAGCCGGGGACTTGTATCCGTTTTCGTTCAATGGAGCGCACTTTCGTGGTTGTAAATTGGCCGAGGCTGTCGGGACCAACAAGGATGGTGTCGCCCGAGTGGATGACGCCGGATTTGACGACGCCCGACACGACAGTGCCGACGAAAGGGACCGAAAACGTGTCGTTGACGTGGAATTCGAGAGGCGCAGAGCTGTTATAGTTGCCGTGGTGCGGGAGGATATTGAGGAAAATGCGGACGAGATCAAGGTTGTGGCCGGTAACGTTGGAGACTTGAAAAATGGGGCAAACGCGCTTGGACACAAATTGGGTAGCCGTGTTGATGCACTCTTCTCTGTTCTTGACGAAGATGGGTATCTTGCGGGCGCCCGGCGATTTGAGGATCTTGGTCAGCTGCGTGATGGTCTGTTCGAGAATCTGCGGTGGGCAAATGTCGATCTTGGTTATGACGACCATGACGGGGACATTGAGGGCGAGGGCGATGCCTAGATGCTCTTTACTCATGCCAACCAGGCCGTTGTTCGCTGCCACCATCAACAGGCAGTAGTTCGGCTCGCTCGAGAGGAGGCCAAAGACGGTGGTACGCAGGTACTTTTCGTGGCCAGCCAAGTCGGTGAAACTGATGACTTTAGCCTGCAATGAATGCTTAGTATTACAGTGTTGTGCAGCGGCGCCGTACTCACGGATCTGTGGCCAATCTCCTCCCAGGTCAGCTTGCGGCCGGCCACGCTCGAGACGACCACATCGCCTCTGCTGTCAAAGCCCATGATCTCGAGCCCAACAGAAGATGTGCGTCCAGACTCTATCTCGTGCTTGTGGCGGAACAGATTCACTCGCGCCTTGCCACGGCCATCGTCAAGGCCGCCCTTGACCAGCACGCCAAGCATGGTGCTCTTGCCCGCGTCGACTGCGCAGCGTCAGCCGTTGTATCCTCAGCACGGCGATTGCGCGGACTCACCGTTCCCCACGACGGCTATCCGCGTCTCAATGCAATCATCTACGCTCGCCGGCCGTCTCCGCAAAATCATCTTGCCACACCACCCCGTATCCTTCGCATCCCGCGGTCCCACCTCGACCTCTCCTCCCACATTCCGCGTCATCAGCATCTTATAATCCGCCTTGACCGTCTGGCACGCAGCCTGGACGCGCGACAGGGCAAACTCCCAGTTCTCTTTCGAGAAGGCCATTGAGTCACCGCTGTCCTCCAAGCCCAGGTCGAACAGCGCCTCGCCATGGCCTTCGACCAGCCGCGCCTGGACATGTTCGGCGAGGGCGGCGACGTGCTCTTCGGCGGGGTCGAGCAGCAGCGTCTTCAGGGGGACGTGCGAGACATGGTCGGAGAGGTTTAGCTCGTCGAGGACACTGAGCTCGTCGTGCTCTTCGATGGCGGGGGCCTGGCCGGCGGGACGGCGTAGCGCTTGCTGCTTCTGCACGTAGTCGGCGAACTCGCTGAGGGCCTGCAGTGCGCGTGGGTCAGCCTGTGCCTGCCGCAAGCTTCAGATAGCGGTGCAGCTGCACGTACACTCTCGCCCTTGCGCCGCTCCACAGGGCTCTGTTTTGTGTGTCGTGAGGTCATGTTGCACCTAATCGAGGCCGTATTAGTATTCGTGTCGGGGGTGAATATTCCATGAGATGTCTTGCAGCGTGCATTGAGGCTTGTAGAATGACCGTGATGCGTTTCTTGAGGTCTGGAGGTACCGCAGCGGGGATGAAGGCTAATATACCTGGTCTTGTAATCGATAGCGACGACGAGTCATAGCACCATGACGCCGAGACCACGCGCATCGCCACGCACATGTATGACTTGCCTTTTGGACGACGTGTTGAGTCATGTTGGAGGGAGGACGGAGTCAGAGCGAAGGGCAATTGGGTTTGTTGAGTTCTACATGCACATGTTTGTCTGCGTCGTCACAGCCACAGGTATAGACAGTAAAGGGCGCAAACACGAAAAGGGCGCCGTTGCACACACGAGGCTTGCGAACAACTCATAGCTTGAGGAAGATGATCTGGGTGCGTGTGTGAGTGGTGCCGGGAGTCACTCAAGCTCATCAAGTAGCAACACCCCGTTCCCCGCAGTACTTGGCCACTTCCTTTTTCAGCGTCTCCCTCTGCACCTCCACCGTGTTCATGATATCGCTGACACCACGCACCGACTTGCAGAAGCTTGACGTTTCTAACATCTGCGCCATGACCGCTTGCAATTGGTTCGGTAGCCACTACCAGGGTGTTAGCTGGCGACATGACCAACGCGGAAAGTGAGACCCACGGTGACAATAGGACTACCACCAGTTGCCGTCGGATGCGCCGTCCGCTTGAGAATATATTCCCGCGTGAAACACCAGTGCCTCCAGCGGAAGTCACGGACCTGATCCAGCGCTTGGAGATACAACGCCGCCGACACCGAGTCATCCAGCGCGAAGGCCTTGACGCCAGAGCTCTCTGCGCAATCACGCACCGCTTCCAAAAACCCGCGGTGGTTGCCGGGGCGGTACTGGCGGAAGTCTTTGAGGATGTCCGTGAGCGGTGTTTCAGGCATCTGGATCTGGAGCAGGTTGTCGCAGAGAGGAATCTGTCGCCGCATTAACCAAGATTGTGACATGGAGGGGTGGAACATACCATGCTGTCGTTGGCTCCAGATTCACCTCTGAAAGACATAGGCTCCTTGCTGATGCCTTCGTACACCACGCCGTTGGGAAACATGGACTGCGATGTGATGCCGAAGATGAAGGTGCGGAAGGTTGTGTAGCTCTGCGGCTTGCTGCGATTCCACATCGCTGGCACATATCAGCTCTGTCGGCCAGACCTCAACTGCGGGACTTACTGTTCATGACTGCATTGACATTCCTCAGCCCCTCCACCAACGTGCGCAAGCCGTCATCGAACCTCTCGCGATCTTGTGCAGTGCATCCCTTGAGCATCTCCACAGTGCCCTTCACGAGCGCGCCGGACTCCTTGACCATGGCGATGTGAACCAACACAAAGCCTGCCTCTGACGAAGTGGGATCAAGGCCGTGCTCGAAGGCGCGAACCAGGCGCAGGTTGTCGTACTCAAGGCCCTTTCCAGGGTCCTCGAGACGATAGTTGAAGAGTGCGTACGAGCCTGCATACTCCATGAAAGGCTTGAAGCCAACACTAACGCGCATCCAGGTGATTAGTCTGGGAGCACGAAATACATCAAAGAAATGCCGCGGTAGGGACTCACATCTCAGCAATCTTAACGATAGGCAAGGCAATGTTGCGAGGCAATGTCTGTCTACCCAGCCCATACAGCTCGCCCTTGAGGTATCGCTCGTGGCACGGTTCGAGGAGGTACGCCGAAGCCAGGAAGGAGTAGTCCCTGTACAAGGCATTCATGACGACAAGGTCACCGCGGTACTTCTCTACCTCGGCAGTGAGATCTGGCAGCTCCCTGTCGATAGTGTCACCCAAAGTGAAGTGGGCGAGAAGGCCTGGTTCGCCCGAGAGCGTCTTGACCGGCATGCGTTGCAAGATCGACTCCACGGTCGCAAACTCCTGTGGGAGTTCTACGACAGGCTCTTGACGGGGAAGAAAGCCTCTGGTCGTCGAGACCATGAAGGCAGGAAGAGAGTGGTCATCAGGTCGAGTGTCCGTCATGACATTGAAGTCAAATGAGGAAGAAGGCATGTCGAATATTGAAAGCGAAAAGACGACTAGCGTAGTCTACGATACCAGATTCGGGCCGGAAAAGACCTCCCTGTAGACTCCAGAATCAGAAATCAACCCACCACAACCCGCTCCAGCGTCGCTTATATCTCGTGGCCGGTTCTAATTCCGGCCACGGCACGTGACCCCGCCTTGCTTTACCTCTACAGGAGCATTTGTGGATATCCGAGAGATAGAGCGCGCGAGAATTCCGGCCAGACCAACCACAACTCGAGGGACGAAAGAACACGTACGTAATAACTCCATCGCTCAACCAACTCTTGATAACAATGGTCCGAAGAAAGCCTAGAATGCCCGAGCGCGCTTCTCACCGCTTTCCCTTGTTGTCGCGAGGGCGATGGGGTGCCCAACAATGCCAAGACTGAGGACAAAGGATGGGTACCATAGGTGATGGCTGCGGTTCTGTCTTTCGCATAAGTTATCTCCTGGAGGGCGCGACATTGCGGTTCTTAGATGGCGCTATTCGCTTTCACATCGATGGTTGGGGAGAGGTCAGTTGACCTGTCTTTGAGCAACCTCAAGCCCAAGCATCTTCTAGTAGCACAGCTCTTATAAGAAGCCTACTGTGTATGCATCAAGATTTTTTTTCTGGCGAAGTGTGCCGAGTGGTCCTTGAGGGCGGATTCAGACGCAGTAGATTTCGTTATCGGTGTCCGTTAGCGCGGTGGTGCTGAGGCCCTTAGCTCGCTGGCGGTAATGCGGAGGCTGCTCACGCTTCATTCGCCGATGTTTTTGCGAGGCTTCGTTGATGAATTAATTCTCCTGGTGATGTTGGAGATGGAGAAGAGGTTGTGAGCGTCCTGACTGTCGTTTCCTTTCACAAAGGCCCTCGCTTGACGACCAATCAGCGCCCAGCACGGACATCCCTCCTGGCGCCTTCTGATGCACGACCCCAATCGACCTCCAATGTTCCACATCCAGATGTCTTCAACCCGCATTGAAATCACGGTTTGTAATGGTGAGAAACCCAGAACTGAGGAGTAAAAGCTGCCTTTTCGCGACGCGATTCGGAGCCACAGGTAGGCGCGGTGGCGAACCGCAACTCAAAGGTAGGAGTCATAATAGCTCCCATTCTTCAACTAATTAATCTCTTCACCTCCTTCTCCGCTTCATCTCCCTTAATACCAAATTTTTCCTCTCCTGCACCCCCAAACCCTCTCCCAGCACCGCACAGCAATCATGCAGTCTACAACTACTGGGTCATCATCAACATCAACGTCAACCCTCTACCCCAAAATTACAACCCACATCTCCGAGGTCCTCAAAACCCTGCGCCATCAAAATCGCATCCCCGAGCGATCGCAGAGCGGAGGACCGCAAGATGAAATCCCTCTCTCCCCCATCCCCATAATCGGCACCATTAAGCTCCACGGCACACACGCAGATATCCTTATCACCCCCAGCAACACCATAACCCTCCAATCCCGCAACAACTCCAACCTCCTCCCCACCGCCGACAACCACGAATTCGCCGCAACGATGATGAGCAAGCAGGACACAATGCTTCGATTGCGGGATATGTTTGTCACTCGGTGGAAAGAGCTAAACCCTGGGGCCCAGCTGGATGAGGCTCTACCCGTAACAATAGCCGGCGAATGGATCGGCACCAAAATCCAAAAACACGTCGCCATCTCCCGGCTTTCAAAACGCCTCGTCATCATCTCCACCAAAATAAATGGACAATGGGTCCCAGACAGTGACTACGCCGCCATCGAAGCGGCAGCCGACGACATCTACAACATTTCCCGTGGGGGAATTTACCACTCAATCCTGGACCCGTCAAACCCTCAGACCACCATTACTGAGCTCAAGAAACTGGCGGAGAAAGTAGCAGCGCGGTGTCCATTCGCGGCAACATTCGGCGTTGAGGGCGAAGGCGAAGGTCTAGTCTGGAAACTCGTGCCGTACATGTCCGACTCGTCGCTCTGGTTTAAAACTAAGGGTGGGAGATTCAAACCTACATACACGCCTGCGCCTAAAAAGCTCTCCGCCAACTCCGAGGAGAAGAGGGAAGCGGCTCTGGGGTTGGCGAAGGCGTGGGTTTCGGAGCAGAGGCTGGAACAGGGGTGGGACTATCTGCGCGAGAAGGGAATTCCGAGGGATATGAAAGGGATCGGGGAGTTCTTGAAGTGGGTGCAGTTGGATGTACTTGCGGAAGAGAAGGGTTACATTGGGGAGCATAGGATTGATGAAGGGATATTGAGGCAGGCCATGATTGGGATCGCTAAGCCTTGGTATTTGAGGAAGGTCGCAGAGGGGTAGGTGTGGGCACACTTTTGGAGTGAGAGGCAGTCGTATATGATGTGAAGTGCATTTCAAAACGGAACAAGCTGCAAAGAGACAAGGTGAATGTTTGAGAGATGAAAAAGTGTAGAAGAGGATGTCGCGAGAGCGGACGGTGAAGGGCATATTTAGCCGCGCTGACTAAGCGTCGACCCGCTATCCCGGCAGGAATAGCCCGTGACTTTCTCTCCAATGCACGACATCTCAGGCGTCATTGCAACTTCTTCCACACGTCCACCACCCAACATGCCGCCCCCCAGAGCGAAAAAGCTGACCGCACAGCCGGTGCGCACGCGCCACTTCGCCGGCAAGCCCGCGGCCCCCGAAGTCGAAGAAGGCGACAGCAGCTCTGAATCAGAGTCGGAAGAAGAGCAGCCGAAGCCGAAGCCGAAGCCCTTTGCCAGGCCAAAACCCGCCCCGTTAGTCTCCTCATTTCCCAGATCTGCGCTCAAGTCGAAGCTTGCTGCGCGGAAGAAGGAAGAAGCCGATCTCAAGCATCTGGAAGACGAGTTCGAGACGGAAAGCGAGGACGAAGAGGGTGGATCAGGCAGCGAGAGTGGCAGCGGCAGTGGCAGCGAGAGCGAGGAGGAATCTTCTGAGGAGGAGAGCAGCGAGGAGGAGGCGCCGAAGAAGCTGCTCCGCCCCGTGTTCATCAAAAAGAATCAACGAGGCGCGGCGAAGCCCAAAACCGCCGAAGAATTCGCTGCCGAGGAGGAACAGCGAAGACAAGAGCAGACAAGAGCACTAGTACAAGAGCAGATCGAGCAGCGCGCCGCCGAAAAGGCTGCAGGGAAGAAAGACTGGGACGACGATGTCGAAGAAGCCGACATCAACGCCGTCGACGACACCGACGGTGTCGACCCGGCTGCCGAATACGCCGCCTGGAAGCTCCGCGAGCTCAAGCGCATTAAGCGCGAACGCCTCGCTATCGAAGAAGCCGAAGCCGAGCACGCAGAGATCGAACGCCGTCGCAACCTCACCACCGCAGAGCGCGAAGCCGAAGACCGCGAATACCTCGAGAAGCAGAAGGAAGAGCGCGGTGACCGTGGCAACGTGCAGTTCATGCAAAAGTACTTCCACAAGGGCGCTTTCTTCCAAGAGGACCTGAAGGAGCTGGGTATTGACAAGCGGAATCTCATGGGTGCGCGGTTTGAGGACCAGACCAACCGCGAGGTACTGCCGGAGTACATGCAGATCAGAGATATGACAAAGCTGGGCAAGAAGGGCAGGACGCGGTATAGGGATATGAAGACCGAGGACACAGGGAAGTGGGGGGATTACGGAGACACAAGGCGGCCAAGGGACAAGGGCGAGTTCGGATTGGACGAGCGGTTTCGCGCCGACTCGTATGGTGGGAGGGATCGGGATCGGGAGGGCGCGACGGGTGCGAATGCGAAGCCTCTGGGCGAGAGGAAGAGGCTTGGCGAAGATACTGACCGCGAGAGCAAGCGGCCTCGGGTTGACGATCGAGATTGAACTGCAGCCAGCATCCGCCACAGAAGATCATCTGCAAAGGCGATAAAGTTCTAAGCGACAACAACGGCGTCCAATATGATTGAAGCACGTGGCGATCATATCGCCGACTGCACACCCTGCAGACCCGCGGTACTCACGCTTTGGGTGCCAGTAACACATCGCGTTGGCACCATGTACCGGCGATTTCGGCCCTGGCGCTGAAGTGTTGGCCATGTGGTAGACGAAGGCGATAAGGCGTTCGAAGAAGAGTATGGGGCAAATTGGGCCATATATCTTGATCCAACAGCACACCATCCCGAAGCACTCCCGGCGACAGCGAAAAGGTCTCAAAACTCCGTCGGCAATAAGATAGATACCAGTCGTATTGTGGAAATACGGAGTCGCTTTGATCGCGGCCTCTCTGCTAAATCCCTACTTTCCATTTTTAAATGTCAGGAACCGGGCCCCCGAACCCGTTCTTCAGCTGTTCAGGAATTTCTAACCCGCATGGAATTTTCGTTTTACTATCTTGGGCCACTCGAGATGTCTTGAATTTTGTCGATGGGGCATCAAGATGCCACCAAATGCACCCCAGAAAGCTTCTGCTTGGGAACCCAGACTTCAAATCAACACAGTTCACACGCATGGGGCGTTACTAACAGGCACTATCTCGACTTCCAAACAAGTGAGAAGTGCGGATGACATACGTTGGTCATGCCAAGTTCACTTGGTAGATTTGATCGTGAATGGCTGAGCAACCCTTCGAAGTCCTGGGGAAGAATCCACTCGGCATTAGTATTCTTTGTCACTAATACGGGCTAAGAATGACGGTAGCCTTCTTTATGATATGATGGGCAACAATGGAAAATTCGCCGAACAAGCAGAAGAGCCTCCTCGACGTCCTCCCCAGCACTTATATCCCAATCACATGCATTGCCGAAGGGATTTCAGCCAGTGTTTTCTTCTCCCTGCTACGAACATCCACCAGCACCACAGGCTCCGCAAAGACCTTGCGAGACTCCCTTTTCGCGGTTAAGATCACCAAACCGAACAACACGAATTGGTCAACTTCGCTGTTAGCGGAGGTCGCAGCGCTCAAGAAATCAATGGGCACGCTCCAAGAGATCTCCACGAACGCTTCCCCTTGCTCGCCAACTACGACAAAAGCTCAGCAGCCAAAAACCAAAATTGTGATTGGGTCGTCATGTCCGCGATCCATCTTTCTGTCACCCTTGCCGACTTGGTAGTCAGTAGCTCTCCAGACAAAGGCCTCCCAAAAGAGCTCGCAGCTCTTTTTTTCCTCCGGCTAGGCTCGGCTATCCAATTTCTGTACAGCAGGTTGAGCATGGATCATACTGACCTTCACGAAGAAAACATTCTTGTCCGACATGATCTACTTATGCAGTCGGAAGCCCTTCCGAGTTTCGTGACTATTGATTTCGGCTTCTCTCGCTTCTTCTCCGAGACTGCCAAGGAATTGACCGACGGCGATTTTATAAATCTGTGCCAAAGAGTCCAACAATTGGGCTAAAAGGTGCTGCGATCGAGTCTAGGTGAACAGGAGACGAACTAGGACTTGTTCATGCGCGACATCAAAGAGGGGCTCGATGGTAAGATATCTTCGGTGAGCCTGCTGTTGAATTCCGACATCGTGGAATCTCTCATGGAGAACACGCCCAAAGATGCATTCAAGCTTGCGTAAGGCACATTCGAAAAGCCTTCCTCAAATCTAATAATAAGAATGTGGACGAGGATCTAGCACTTCCAGTGCGGAAACAGAGACACTACAGAAGAGGAACACAACGAAGAAACGGAATATACCGCTGAACAAGGACATGCTACTGAAAAGGGTCGCACTACAGAGCAAGTATATATACTGCAGACAAATACAGTAAGTACCACCACTCCACCAACATATATGGCCTGCCTTCCTCAGACACTATGTTGGAATTATAAATAGCAAGCCTCACAGGTGTTCAAGAGGTAGATCGATAAGAATCAAGCGCCTATTGCTCTTGCCTTTGCTCTCCTAAACCTGCACTGACCGCTTCCGAAACCTCAGTGCGACCCAGCTGTCCCCCGTTGCGTCCAATAAGCGATTGCTTTTCATCGAGAGAAAAATTCAGAGGACGCACAAATGTTCCCGGTCGACCGGATTCGTGCGATGCATTCTTTACTTCGCTCCGCTATTTCGACGGGGCAGAATTGCGCGTAGTGTAGGGTACGGCGTGCTGACAGTTACGCCACCAGGTCCCTTGTCATTGTGCATTCAAAGTGAAGTCATTCCCTTCTACCTGCTATATGATTATTCACAATGCCTATGTTAGCTCCTTTATATACTGTAAAGGATTTGCATCTCATCAACCTTCGCCCCAACCCAACAACTGGATTAACATGGTTAAGATGAACATTCAGTTCGAGATGTACGACCCTCACAAAACAAACGGTGAGCTCGCCGCCGCCGAAGTCGACATGTTCAAATCAGCCACTAGCGGTAAGTACATCCCCATAGCCATCGCAGGCACCGGCGGTTCGGGAAATGTCTTCTTTGCTCTCCCTAAACCAACTAGCAACCCCCGCACTACCAACCCAAACATCGCTAATCTCTGCACTCAGATGATTACCGTCAAAGTCTCAAATGAGCGCGGTAAGCGTGACGAACTCGCGCGCGAAATCAAAGCCCTAACGCACATCAAATCCAGAAAACACGGCACTCGTGCCTCCATTCACCTTCTACACCCTCTCGATTACTTGTCTGCAGAAGAAGTGGGCGCGAATGGGTCCGTGTGGTTCTCGATGACCGCCGTACCGGGCTTCCGAATGGTCCGACTCGAAGACGTCGCCGAAAACGACGGCCGACCGCTCCCTAAGCCGCTCGTCGCCGAGGAATATCTGCAGCTCAGCTCAGCTGTGCGTTTCCTCCACTCTTTTGAAGTGCGCGTTACCAAGGGCGAGATGCAATCCATCAATGTAATGGTTTCCACAACGTCGGTACAATCCACCGGCTTCCCAACCTTTACCCTCATCGATTTCGGCATGTGCAAGAACCCCGCTTCAGCCTTGGAGTGCGACGTAGAATGGAAGCACTTCTGCACTATGATGCACGCCTTTGCCAACGCTGGTATTGTAACCCTTCCCGCCTCTCTGAACGAACATGGGGAGGATGACCGGGACTGGTTTGTTACGGCAATGGGGAGGTGTGACATGATTGCGTTGGCTTTAGGAACGAGGACTAGGGCGAGCTTAAGAGGACGCTTAGAGGGATTACGGGGGAAGTATCGGGATGGGATTACGCGATTGGAACGGGAGGAAACTGAGCGTGTCGTCAAGAATGTGGATTTGTATTATGGTAAGATGTCTGATCAGACGATTTTGGGCACTTTCTGGAGGGAATTGGAAGAGTGATATAATTAGGCGATAGGGTGAGCTTGAGATAGTGTAGGTTGTTGTAGGATGCATGGTTTGTTAAGGTCAGTAATAGTAATATTAGTCCTAGCTTATAGAAAACCTACTGTATGGTACCTTTGTACTATAAAATACAAAAAGGCGCCTTACTACAGAAGGGTTTGAAAACTGAATGCCTAGTCCGCCGCAGCCTCTTATCCGACAAGAGGTAGCGCTCTTGACAATTTTCCCCTGCTCTTTGACCGTTTTGTTGACGCCATGGCTTCTGTCACCCAGTCTTCAGCCAGCAACAACAGCATAGCTGTGCCCATCAACGTCTTTGATCTCGATATATTTGTCGATCTACGATGGCGCTGGACAATGATGCCTCTTTCCGCTGTTCTGATTGCGCTTATTCTCCTGGTTCTTTCGACATTCGACATTAAGAGCAAGTAATGCTTGCTCAAGATATATGTTTCCGCAGTAATTTTCTATGGGGTTGATACACAGGACCGGGAGCACGATGATGTGGACGAGACGGAAGGGGTGGCGCGGAGAAGAGCGATGGACAACAATTTAGCGAAGGAGGTAAAAGGGATCACAGTGGCTTTTGTCCGCAATGAACACGGCCAGATGAAACTAATTAATAGCCCGGGGACATCGTCGTCGAGAAATACTCAGATCACAAACGGTTCTTAGTCGTCTCTGTGGAGCCAGAATTTGGAATATCATGTGACATGATTGATGTCGGCCTTCAAAATGAGTCTCAGTTTTCGCACCCTTGAATCTATACTTAGACTATTAAGATGCATTAGAGATTTTCACATAAGTAGCTCGGCCGAGTATAATTTCTTCGTCTCGCGGAAGCATGCATGAGAATGTAGTGCGGAGAGGTGTTGCAATGATAAAACTAAAGAGAAGCCACTCGCGATAGAATAATAAAACTGCCATTTCGCTCTTGCCAAATCTAGCGATTTGCGAATATGCCCCTACTGCATATCACGCTTCTTATTGCAAAGTGTATATAGTGCCGCACCAATCAAAACCACGACCGTTGAGTATTTAACCTTGTAGACACGGAATTCTCCGCCTTATTAGATTACCCCAGTTACCGTAGATCTTTGCCGCAGCCTTGTCCCGGAACTGCGAAATTGAAATATTTGTTTGCTCCGCGGAGCGGCGATGAAATCTGGGGAAGCAGATTGGGTTAGAAGATAAGAGTCGAATTTGCGATATATAACAACCGTGAAGGTCATGGTTGTAGATGGTATTTGGAGAATCAAGTTGAATCAATATGAAGACTCTAGCTACATTACTTGCTTCTGCGTCGCTAGTGACTGCGTATGGCTTTGTGCAAAATGCCACGATTGGAGGCAAAGAATATGATGTACCAGCACCTAAGAATTGTATACCAGCTATACATGCTAACGATTTTCTTATTGTAGTTCTTCCACGTACGGACTCTGTCTTCTCCTAGCTCTGGGATGGACCCGACAAATAATGCAGCCATATCAGGACATCTACATGAGTCCTCGCGTAAGCCCGCTGCTCTTCGACGCGTCTGACCTTGAGTGAGTACTGAACGATGTATTCAGCCACAGCGCATATCCCGCGAGATCCAAGGCAATGGCCCCGTCGAAAACGTGACTCTAATCGATCTCGAATGCGGGGGCTATACGGCAGGCGGTTACATTGGATCCAAACCCGCGCCCCTGCATGCGCCAGCTGAGGCCGGATCCACGAGCAACCTACGCTGGACTCTGTGGCCTGAGAGTCATCAAGGCCCGGTCATCACGTACATGGCGAGATGTCCCGACAGGGGTAAGTCTCCTTCCTGTAACGCGACTCGCTAAATACTTTAAGAAACTGACAGAAACAGGATGTCAAGACTATCAGCCAAACGGCACCGCAATTTGGTTCAAAATCGCCGAAGACGGCCTCCACAGCACCGACCCCGACTGGCTCAAAAACGTCTGGGCCGACACCCACCTCATGATCTACCCCAACGGTGGCGTCAACTACACGATCCCATCGTGTCTGAAGCCAGGTTACTATATTGTGCGCCACGAGATCATCGCGCTGCATAGCGCGTACAATGAGGGTGGGGCGCAGTTCTATCCGAGTTGCCACCAGTTGAAGGTCAGTGGAAAAGGAGCGACGGTGCCAAGGGAGGGACTGGTGGGGTTTCCGGGGGCGTATAAGAAGGATGAGCCCGGGGTGTTGTATAGTCAGTATAGTCAGTTGCCATATACGATGCCGGGGCCGCAGTTGTTTAAGTGTTGAGAAACAGAGAACGGAAGTAGCGTGTACCGTTATAAGTCGGTTCAATTGCAGGATTTGTCTTGGCATATTTGCTCCCGACATCTTTGCGCTCTTATACGAACTAGTCTGGGATTTCGCTTCACAGAGAGGACTGAACAAGGCGACTGGTAGCTCAAAAGAGGATTTCCTTGTAATGCGCCATCTCACATACCTCGTAACTTGAGACTTGTCCAAGAAAGATGTGTGTGGACTTTTGCCAAAAAATCCCCAGTCTAACGCTAGCCTGGAACTTGTCGTTGAGGGTAGGTCGGCCTCAAGCAAGATGAGCTCAATATCTCGGATGCAGGCTAATGACAGGATTAAAATATTTGCGAAAAGATGCATGTAGTACGTGCGACGTAGAAAATCTGAACCATATACACGAGCACGCACATTAGGTGGCTGCAATGCTTTTTTGTATAGATACAGCCATGAAAACGATTGTCAGAGGTAGGAGCAATGCTCAGGATAGTGGTTTTCGACTAGGCGCAACACAATATCCAATTTCTTACGCAAGGCTAAAGAATTTCAAGAGCACAGACTCGACCACAGGTGCAATGTGGCCGACACCCTGACCAATGTAGCCCACCAACTTGTTGTCATCTCCATAGACCATCTGCGTATACTGAGAGCCCTGCGGTACCGCGCTTCCAGTGATGTTTTTGGTGTTGGTGACGCCCAGAACAGCAGACCACTGCTTGAGCTGCTCATAGGCGCACTGAGGGCGGACCAGAGAATCGGCGAGACCGTGAGCGACCAAGAAGCGCGGACGCTTGCCAGTGTATCCGGGATAAGCGTTTTGGACGTAGTTGTTCCACTCCGCGGGTGTGTGCGTAAGGCCTTGAGCGCAGGTCTGGTTGGCGCCGAAGGGAGTAGGGTCGGATTTTGATCCGGCGAAGCAGGCGAATGCAGCGCCGGAGTAGGCAGCGCCGGCCTCGAAAACGTCCGGATAGGATCCGACCATGACGTTGGCCATCATCGCGCCGGAAGAGCCACCCATGACGAAGACTTTGGATTTGTCGCCGTTGTACTTGTTCAGGGTGTAGTTGACCATGCTAATGATACCAAGGGCATCACCGTTTCCACCGTGCGTGAGCGAACCAGCGCTGTTCACGTCCCAGCAGTTGCTGTACTTTGTCGTCTGCGGGTAGATCAGGATGAAGCCTAGGCTCTCAGATTGTGCCGGTAGCTTGGTGCCGCTATACCACTGTGATGCTGTACCACCGCAGGGATGAAGCTGAAGATGATGATCAGCCACCAGGAAGACAGACTGCAAATGAATCCAAGGCTCACAGCAACAATGATGGCTGGGTTCGTCGCAACCTTGGCGGGAACCGAGATGTACATTTGAACGCCAGACGGATTAGTGCCGAAACCGGTGACTTGCTGGAGAGCTCCCAGGGCCGAGCCGGCCGAGGCCAGTAGGGCTGCTGCGGTGGTGAAAGCCTTCATAGTGATGTTGAACCGGCGTGTCCTCTGATAAGGCTCGAAAGTGTTGCTGGTGCTGGTAGTATCTTCCCTGGCGTGCACTCCCCAAACTTTATACAGATGACGGCGTCGGTCCTTATGCACATGTTGGAACAGCCGAGCAGGGAAGCCGATGCCCCAAATAAACACCCTTGAATTTTGGCATGCAAGAAGCCAGAGCGGAAGATGAAGACATACTAGATGAAAGAGAGACGGCGACGGATGGCAAAATTTTGTCCCCGGTCAAGCGTTTGTGTCCGTCCGAATGCGTATATTGAAGTGGGATTGATCCTAGAAAGCGAGGAAGGCATGTTGGGGATTGGAGCAAACATTCCCAGGCGACAGGGTGTTGATAGCCGGCGGCATAGCTTAATTGTCCCTGAGCCTCCTTTCCCGGTCGGCAGCGCCAATCAGGATGTGAGTTGGACCGTTCTGTAGTCGGCAGCCCTTTTCGGAACAAATCAAATAATATTTTCGAACGGTCCATGGAGATACAGATTGCGATGAGCTATATTGGCGAGGGATTGATGTTGCGTATGCTGCTGCAGTGACGTCGACAAGGAGTGCGTGTGCCCGCCTGACCGCAACACTGGGGAAACTGTGCGCTAGCCTCTTCGGGAGTCGGACCGTGCGGGGCATCATTTAGTTGATGTCGACCTTTCCATTCTGGCGTTGCTATTGCTACCACTTGAAGGGTCAAAGAGGACGAAGCAATCGAATCGATTGCTATCCAAACTACACATCTGGACCAGGCGTGGCGCACCAAACCGCGTTGGGAATCTCGGCTCAGATTAGTCAAAAAGACTAACATTCACAGGTGCTGCCCGTCCTTCCGTCCCAGATGAATCAACACCAGCACTTCAAAGAACATTCCTAATCATCTGGAAGTCTACCAGTGGTCTAATAGCTGATTTTTCTTTCGCGCTCTTGGACCTTGGCCACCGCTCTTGCGCTTTGCCACTGATTCGGCGCCTGCCGGGTGGCCGCTCGCATGCATGGAAGATATCAAGGTCATTCGCCGCTTGACAAGCTTTGTTCTTTGGTATTTGTCGAGCCGGCTTGGGTAAGCCGAAAGAGAGGTTTCACAATGCCTTCTTCGCATAATTACGGCACGCGGCCAAGAATAGAAGGAACGAATATAGAGTTCTCGCACGATACTCCCTGTCCAGAGTATCTCTAGCGTAGCGGCGTCGCACTAGATCCTACAAATCCACTAGGCCATGACGATCCATGGTGTAAGCTTGCCCTGTGCGCGCTACCCTCGCCGCATCGACATTGAAGAGTAGTATTTAACATGGCCAACTCCCACCCGAACACATGCAGGATAGGCAATAACTCTCGGAAAAATCTGCCTCCTCATCCCAGGATGCCTACCGTACTCATCACAGGCTGCAGTGACGGCGGCATTGGCTCCGCTTTAGCCACCGTCTTCCAGCAACGCGGTTACCACGTCCTCGCGACTACTCGCGATATCGCCAAGATGTCCGCAATATCCGCCCTCCCCAACGTCACGCTACTGAAGCTCGATGTGACGAAACCAGAAGACATCAAAGCTGCGGCGAACGCCGTAAGCGAGCGAACCGACGGAAAGCTCGACGTCCTCATTAGCAACGCAGCCATCAACCACTTCATGCCCATGCTAGACGAGGACATTGCCCGCGCAAAAGCGTTATTTGATACCAACACCTGGGGTCCGGTGGCACTCACGCAAGCCTTCGCAACGCTCCTCATCAAGGCAAAAGGCATGGCTGTGTTCATAACGTCAATATCTGGATACGTAAATACGCCGTACATGAGTGAGATACTTCACTTCTAGCCTTCACGTGCGAGACGTAAAAATGAAACTCACGCCTATTCTAGGTGCATACGCGGCCTCAAAGCGCTCCATCGAAATCATCGCCGAAACACTGCGTCTTGAGCTGAAGCCTTTCGGCGTAGACGTCCTGTCCGTGGTCACTGGTGCGGTCAAGTCCATGGGCCAGACGTACTTTGACGACTTTGCACTCCCGGAGAACTCGTTGTACAAGCCAATTGAGGATATAATCGGCAGTAGAGCAAGAGGGAACGACGGCATGCCAAGAATGGATACGAATGAGTATGCGACGGCGGTAGTTGACGCCATTGCTAAACGGACTACAGGCCGCTTCTGGTATGGGGAGCATGCGGATTTGGTGAAACAGAGTACGACTGCTACGCATGTGCTGCAGGACGCGATGGTGAGCTTGTTGATTTGGTGATGGTTTCGGTGCACTAATGGCAGTAGGATGCTGGTTCCTTGATGGGGAATGGGTTGGAAAAATTGCAGTGAAGGATAACAATCGCGCGTGCCTTTAGCGAGAAGAGTAACGCGAATGGTAGAAGTGTCTCTTGAAATTGCTGCTTCCTAGGACCTTTCTATTCTACTGTACTAGGGTGGAGACTAAAAAGCCACCTAGCCGCTGGGACTTCAGCCTCCATGTATCTCTTCTTCGAATAGTACCGTTTCTCCTCGGCGAGTTATTCCAGCCATTCACGTCAACCTTACGTAGATGACAGCCCAACATCGACGGATTACCTCAATATCTCCCTTCCCTCTCCTCCCCTCTATTCAACTGCCACCCCCTTCTCCCCCCTCTCAAACCCCACAAACCTACACTTCACCCACTTCCCCATCTCATCCCTCCCCTCCCACAACAACATCCCCACCGCAGGTTTCTTGTCCCTCTTGTATCGCTCGATCGCGCTCTCCCGGTCCAGCAGCGTCGATGTCAGCTGAACACGCGTGTGAAACTCCTGGCGCCATTCGTGGAACACGGTGACGGGTGACTCGGTGGGGTGGTAGATGAGCGCAGGGTTGAGCTTGTAGATTATCGTGTCACCGCGCGTGTCCGTGTAGCGGTAGACGTGGTGGTCGGTTGTGGGGTAGGTGGGGAGGGTTTTGAACGGGGTGAACTTGGGCGTGGATATGGATGCTGGCTTGGCGGGAGTGGGTTTGCCCGTGGACTTCGGCGTGGATGTGGATGGAGGCATTGTTGTAGCGGCGTGGCGTGGACGATAAGTGGTAAGAGGGTCGGGGTGCAGGTGCGAGAGTGGAGTATCGATGGTGTTGTTTGCTAGTTGGGGAGGGGCTAGTTGAAAGTTACTTAGGCTTTGGCTTGTACTCTGGAAGCTCCTCCTCCGCGCTGAATGTGGCGGTGAATGAAATTCGCAGCGAGCGGTCTGCGAGGCCGGGCCCCCACAGTGAGCGGCTTTCACTAAACCTACGAACCGCCAATACTAGCCAAAGATAGGACCGTAGTGGTAACACAAAATCGGGAACCGCAGTGACCGACCAGGATATGTTTCATGTTTGACAAGCATCTGTCACTCTATCAATCTCAATGATGCCTTTACAGCAGGAAATGTGCACAAGCTTTCTGTGCTATCAGCCATTCTCACGCTGCATATTGCCATCTACCCGCTTTTTATCCCAGCCTCCAAAAACTCCCCCACAAACTGCATATACCTGTCCCTCTCCTCGAATTGCCCCATATGACTCGACTCCGCCAACTGCACCCACTTAATCTTGCGAATGCGCTCGAACCAAGGCCGAACGGCCAAATCCTGCACCTCATCGTAGCGCCCATTGATGAGCAAGGTCTCCGCTTCGATCTTGTGTGCGGTGGAATAGCCTTCCCAGCCCTTAAGGGGACCGGTGGCGAAGAGCTCGGACGGTCCATACCTTGAAGTTTACCAAATTAGTTTGGTAGGCTCAGAAAAGGTGGAAGAAAGTACGAACATGGTCTGGTAGACCGTAGGGTCTTCCTCCAAGTGTTCAATTGCAGCTACTACACCAGCTGGCCACGGATCTAACCGACACAAGTGCCGTTTATAAAACACAAGAACCGCAGCTTTATACTTGTCGCTCTCGAAATCATGTTTGCGATGGCACTCCTCTAATACATCCTGAACTTCCTGCGGCAGCAACTTCATAAGCTCTTGCTCTCCCTTGAGCATAAGCGGAATACTAGATGGTGCATCCGCGAGGATGAGTTTGCGGAGCCCTTTGGGGTTACGTGCAGCGTATGCGCCACCTAACATCCCGCCCCAGCTATGACCGTAGAGATCAAAACCGCCAGATCGAAGGGCCAGATGGTCGATCAATGCGTCCAGCTCTTTCATGAAAAGTTCTATCGTCCAGAACTCCTCATCGCCCATTTTCTCCGAGAGGCGGGTGGAATGGCCGCAGCCGATTTGATCGTAAAAGATGACCGTTGTGCCGTTTTTGGCGTATAAGTCGATGAGCGGTAGGAGGTATTCATGCGCTGCCCCGGGGCCGCCATGCAATGTTATGAGAGGTATGCCATGGTTGAGGTCGCCGACAATTTTGTACCAGGTTTCGCAGGGCTTGCCGGCGTGGGGGATGTGCAGGGAAATTTTGCCTGTGGTCGAGGGGACGAGCATCATTGCCTTGATGGGGTGGTCAATTGAATTGAATGCTGTCCGATTTTGAGGAGACTTTACGACGAGAACGTGAAGACGAGGCGTTCGTCGTATTAAAGTATGACAGGAATTGCGCCGTACGCCACACTACGGCATGCGGCATGTTCTCGCCTGCACCTTGTCAGATAATGACATCGTCCGCTGTGATCGGTGGGAATAAGTGCAGCGGCTAAATCCAGCAAGACGAGCATCGAACTTTCCAGAGCGGAATGTGACATAAAAGAGGTGAGTTTGCTGTGCCACGCTGCAACTGTTCGCTTTGCTTGCGGACTGTTCTCAAGATGCAGACGAATAAAGATCGAGGGCGTCGATCTCTCTATGTGAGTTACCACCGCCTTGTTGCGAACTTCGGGATATGTAATATTAGTCCCTCTGTGCGTTGTTGCACAATGCATGGTCCGTGCGCCAATTTGATAGCTTCCTACAGCCGCGAGAATTCGCTCCCGCAGAGGCAATCGGAATCGGAGGTGAAAGCGTTGTGTCACCTCAAACCAATGTGACTGCCGCAAGCATTTAAGCCCTCCACCGTGGCCTTCCTACTCTTCAGAAAACCTCCTAGCACCAGACCTACAGGCCATCCAAACTTCTTCAGGGCTTTACTCTATCAACAACTTTTCGCTTTTGCCAAAGATGACCGATATCTCCAAAGGCACCGTGGACAAGCCTGGGTTTGACTTCAATACGGACGACCTCTCCGATGACACTGACCACATGCCCGAGGTTGTCCTCGACAAGAATGACTCCGACAAAAATGACAACTCTTCCCACGTGCGGAAGGCTGCTGTATTCAAGCATCCCAGCAGAGCCGAGTTCGACGAGGGCCGCCATGTACGGTGCGGAAGCACCAATCCCGAGAAGTTCGACATTGCGTACTGGAACCATGCGCTGAAACATACAACCGACCCTTGGGAATAGCGCAAGCATTTCTTCGGCGAAGGATCTGTGCATATCGCTGATGAGGGCGCCATCATGTGCTACGATCGATTTGGTCAAACAAGCACGAAGCTACCCGACGGCACCCGAGTCAAGATTGCCGGCGAACACGAGGACTTCTATGATCCGGACTTTAGATTTACAACGATGCCATTGTCTACCCTCCAACCTCTGAGGACGACAGCGGTGGTCTGAAGTTCGAGATCTACGGCTACCCCAAGACGGTGTTCCCCCGACCGACTTCCACACAGCGACATATGTCCCCGCGCTCGATGGTATCCTGATTGTCGGCAATTTGTCGGCAGACAATGCCTTAGCTGAGCGCGGCGCCACTCCCGTCCATCTCCTCAAGGTCGGCAGTTGGAAAATGGAGAAGGTGGAGACGAACGGTGAAGGTCCAGGAGTCAACTATGAGCACCGAGCGCAGCTGAAGGATGGCGTGCTGAAAGTGGGCAGGCTTGAGGAGGTCGAGGGCAGGGAGTGGGAGTGAGAGTACTCGAAGCCAAAACGACGTATCATCAAAGATGGCAAGTGTGAGGAAGTCGAGCTCGAGATGGGGGAGACATAGGAGCTCGACGTTGCGACCATGAGGTGGATGCACGGGGCGAGCGAGCAGACGGTGGTTCTGGAGGACGAGTGACTGCTTCGTCGACGGGGCGCTCCTTCTTTGGTACATTGTGCACACCGGTCCTACGAGGCCGTTGTGGGCATGTCGTCGATTTCAACGTCAACGGTGGTTTGTACGGAGGCGTGACTGAACAAGTCTCGGGGTAGAGGTTTATGTGGGTTTAGAAATAATCAATAACAATACATTGGTAGTCCGTCGTCGGCCATGATTCTCATGCTGTGGGCAACTTTAGAAGTCCGTAGGATGAAGATGGTCACGTGATGAGCTGCTCCTTCCATCCATAGATTCGCATGCTGGGTGGTGTCGATTAGCACAGAATCACCCTATGTCTAAACATGGTGCTGTCACGACGCGAACAACGCCCTTCACGCGATGAATCGTCGTCCAGAGTGATGTGGGTGTCGGTGTCGGCGTCGGCGGGCGTGAACGGCGGAGACTCTGGGCAGTCGCTAACGCACAGGTCCGTGCCGCGACCAGGGCCACTCCTCCTTGTCCAGACATGGGAATCCCAAGGGCTGACGTGCAGGCCAGACGAGCCACATCAACCCCACGCCGAAGACGCCGCCGTCGCTGGCCGCACTCGCTAGACGACATCCTTTACCTTCGCTGCCTTCTCCTCTCTCAAGTCGCAATCCACCGCATCTTCACTCTGCGCCAGAGCCGCTGGGTGGGGCGCCTTTCGACCCTCCGATTCGCCGCATTCCTCGAGCTCCACCGTCTCTTGAGCTCCCGCCCCCATGCGCCTGCACCGCTAGACATTCACTCGACTATGTCCAAACGGCCGCGTCTCGGTCCCCTCTGGCACTGCGCGTGCTCGCGCGTCGTTATTCTTATACCGTAGCCGTCGTTGGGCCGCCAATGGACAGCGCATGAGACAGCATGGCACTTCCCACCCTCCAGTTCGCGGCTGGGCTGCTGCTGCTGCTGTATCTGCTCTCGTTCGTGCTGTTTGCCTTCATCCGTGTCGTGACGGGCGTGTCCATCCAGCGCCTCGGCGTCTCCGGTCTGCGCCGCATCGCCTTCACCCCCAAAGACGGCCTGCGCATCGAGCTGCGGGGGTTGGGCTTCACGCTGCACCGGCCGACCTTTGCCCAGCCGACATGGGTCAGCATCGTCCTGACCGAGCTCAAGGTGGTCGTTGATCTGAAGGCGCTCAGCGACAAGCCACGCAAGAAAAGCGTGTGGGCGAAGTGGGCCAACGGCACCGTGGACAAGGGCGCCAGCGGGAACAAGACGCCGGAGATATCGGTCGAGGATGAGGATGCTGAGGATGCCGAGGATGCCGAGGACACCGGCGACGAGGACATTCCGCGCACGCGGACGTGGGAGCAGCTGACGGTCGCGAAGGAGCGGATTAAGCGTCTGCACCGGAAGATCCAGTGGATCAAGCTGGTCGATCTGGTCGCGTCGTCCACCACGCTGGTCATTGCAGATGTCGGGTCGCTGCAGGTGGGCAGCTTCACCATGGCCGTGGACACGCGCCGTAAGACGGTCGACCGCAGTCGTCTGTTCAACCACCACAAGCCGAAGCAGAACAAGGAGCAGCGCCCCGCCGAGTGGCTCTTCACCGTCCGCAGCGTGCTCTTCACCCCCGAGGGCAAGGACTCGACTGAGGTGCTCGACCAGTGCACCCTCAACATTCACGGGATGCTGTACAAGGAGCTGGACGGCCTACGCGACGCTTCCATCGGACTCAAGTTGGGACGGCTTAGCATCCCCTACGACGACGTCAACGTCTGTGTCGAGCGCGCCAAGAGGAGCCGCGCAGAAGCGCACGAGAACCGTCCCAGCCTCAGTCGGTCGCATGTCTCGCTGCGTGATGTCATGGAGGAGATGGACCAGCCAGGAAGCCGCGAAGAGAATATTGTCCGCACCGTGTCCGACTCGAGGGACTTTGCCAGTTCCATACTTCGTGGCATCCAGGAGTTCCAGTTCGCTGTCAGCTTCTTCGGTCTGACGAAGCGCATCCGGCCAGCTCACGACTCCGATCCTCCCGTCTACCTCAACATATCGATGAAGGAGGTGGGCATGGATCTCCTCCGCCTCGACCCGCGCAGCCCTGCACACCTCATGTACTTCTCGCCCAACGACATTGCTCACCAGGCTCTCCTGGCCGCTATTTCCATCTCCATTGGCATAGACGATGGCCACGATCATCCGGAACGCCTAGTCTACATTCCCATGGCCACCATGACGCTCAACACTACTCTTCCTTCTAAGACGATACAATTCTCCAACGAGAGGAACGTAACCGAGCGCAACACCAACATCCTTTTCGCCAACCTCGTCATCACGTCTCCGTCTCTCGATCTCGACCCGAAACACTTGCCCTTGATTCTTGCCATGTTCCGCAGCTACGAGACACGGCGCAAGCCTCCCAAGACGCGGGATCGGAGACGGGATCTACTGCGCAGGCTTCTGCCCAAAGCGAGTATCAAGACATCCATCCACGAACCAGTCATTCGAATTACCCTGCCGCCCATGGAGCCTGAGAAGAAAGGCACCGACGAATTTGACTTGCTCATCTCCGCTTCTTCGTCCGTGTCCTTCGATATGGAGTCGTCACATGCCGCCGATGCGGAGCTCCATTATGCACTTGTCTCGACATTCCGGATGAACTCACAGCAATTGTACTACCAGACTGCCTCCAGCGAGAAGCACAATCTGCTTTTGACCGATTACCTCGAGTTCAAGTTGCAGCTAAGCGCGTCGCCTAATGTTACGGTCATGGTCAATGGCATTGCGCAGACCTTCTCGGTGTACCTTGTGCGCCCAGAGATCAGCGAGGGACTTCGTCAGATTGTCGCTCAAGTCCAGAAGGACGTACGCCGAAAGCGAGGATTGCCAAAGAAGAAGAGTCTCAGCTTCCTCCGTAAACTTCCACCTTGGTTAGCACACGTGCAACTTCAGGGCTCCGATTTCAACATCGAGGTGGCTGGCGTCGATGCCGAAGTGTCCAAGCATGCTCGTGGCGTGGGATTACATCTGGAGTCATGGACTGCCGAGTACCGCCGAGATAAGGGAGACGACGCCGAAGTACGTCCTGCCCGCAGACGCGCGCCGAGTAGGACCATTAATCGCGATGAATATCTCCTGAGACCCACGACACCATCGTCTCCGAAATCTCCACGTAAACCAGCCGGCGATCCTACCGACGGGCGACGACTCACCGTGCATTGGCAAGGTCTTGAGGGACTAGTGCTAGAAGATGCTGATCAATGGGAGCAAGATCCATTTTTATCGCTACCACGTATGGAGGTCGCGTTTACCACTTCTACCGACAAGCAGGGGTCTGTATTCCATACTCATTTCTTCTGCCAGAGTCTTTTCTTTAATTATTCTCTCTACCGCCACTTTGCTCTTGGTGTGGCTACCGTGGTCTTGAAGCGCTCCTTCAATCTGCCCCATGAGGATCGGGATCGAGACCCTGCGCCGCTCTCCCCTACAGCGTCCCGACATCTCGCGGTGCCATCGCTCGACGACGACAGCCTTGATCCCGAGACTGGATTGAAACGTGAGGCTTTCACTTTGGATGTCAAAGCCCACTTCGCGCAGATCAAAGCTGAGATGCCGGCCAACCCCCCTCTCATGCTCCACATACATGGTCTAGAAGCTGGTCGACATCGCTGGACCAATCCATTTCTGCGTTCCCGATTAGTGAGGCTTTATGCTGAGAATCCTCACGTAAAGCGCGTCTGGAGTCGAATCGTGAGCATAAAATCCTTGCGAATGGACTACAGACAAAGCAAGCGAAGATACGGCCATACCGTAACGGACGACAAGTCCTTTGACATCGCCTCGGATGCGATTCGTATTGCGGTGCCTCATCAACTAGTCATGCATAAAGTCTTTGACAACATTGTCAATGTCACCAAGACCGTCAAACAGCTGCACCATCGCTTTAAGACTGGTACCAACGAGTACGTCCTCGACAAAGAACCGGAAGGTCCCAAGCGCGTGCCCAAAATTTCGCTTCGAAGTCGCGCGGTTCTGTTCGAAATCGAGGATGGCTCATTCGAATGGAAGTTGGGGGTCATCTACCGGTACGGGCTGATGGAGCAAAAGCAGAGACTGGCTCGGGAGCAAGCCTTTGACCTCAAAGTCAAGAAGCTGGAACAGGAAGATGAACGACGGGGTGGCACACGGCAACGGGCAAGATCAGCGCACAACCGACGTGGGCGGAGCAAGGCACGAAAAAGCAAGGAGTCTAAGCTGCGCAGCAAGAGTGAAGACGTCGGCGAGCCCAAGTCACCAGGTCGGCAAAAGTCTGACCACCCTATGCGGTACGACAAAGAAGGCTACACAGGTTTGAGTGGGCATTGTCGGACATCGATTGAAGAAGCACGCGAAAAGCTGAATCGTCTCAATGCTCAAACTTGGAGGAAGCGAATCGATCATGCACTAAGTGGTCAGAGTCGCGCCCTGGATGACATTCGGCACCTTTTTTGGGGCCTGGACGACGTTCCGGACAATGTTGATCACAAAGAAACCATTCTTGCTATTCCGCACCGACCTGCCCTCGCTTCCCTAGTGGTCAGTGATCTTGACGTCACTATTGACAAACCCTCATTTCCGCTGTCGGAGTACCCGACGTTCCTCCAGCGCGTCGGAAAGGGAATGCCTTTTGACATGCAATATGCGTTGCTCATACCAATGCATGTTCAAATTCATATGGGCGAGGCCAAGGTTCAGCTTCGCGATTACCCGCTACCGCTCATCCACATTCCTGCTCTCCGCGCCTCGCAACCCTCTCGGTTGCCCAGTCTTTGTTTAAAGACCGACTTCGTCATTGCAGAGGAATATAGGGACATTGAGTCGTCTCGCGTCAGTAGGGTTGTTGTGGTTCCGGAAGAGAAAACATCGTCTGGAGAGGCTACAGGAGGTTTTGCCGTCGACGTTCGCCGTACGGTAGCACCCGTCAAAACCTACTCTGACATGAAAGTTGACATCAACTCGTCGTACCCAACAAGGATTACTTGGGGAACATCCTACCAGCCAGCAATCCAAGACATGATGCAGGTAATCGAAAGTTTCACCAAACCCGCGGTTGACCCTTCGGAGCGCGTTGGTTTCTGGGACAAGATTCGGCTTACCTTCCACTCACGCATCAACGTGTCGTGGAAGGGGGATGGCGACGTTCATTTGATCTTGAAAGGTTCGTCTAGTTCCGCTCTTGGGGCGATCTTGCCACTAACACTGCTCAGGCTCTCGTGATCCCTATATGGTTACAGGCCACGGCGCTGGCTTTGTCATGTGTTGGCAGAATGATGTCCAACTCTCCCTCGCTGAGGACAAAGACCCTAGAAATTTCATGGTGGTGAAGAGTGGAAGCTATGTCCTAGCTATTCCCGATCTTGGCCATTATGCCCGTCAGGAGGCTGAGATCGAGGCACCCATTTCCAGTGAAGGTTCCCCTAGCATATCAAGCTATAAACAGCTTGCCATCTTCAAGAAGACGATCATGAAACTCAATGGTAATGTCCGCTGGGTCGCCGGCCTCGTGTTCGAGAGGAATCTCGATGAAGGCGGTCGGTCGTTCAATTTCATACCCCACTACGATGTAGTGCTGAGGAATCCAAAATACGCCAACCCATCGAACGGAAAGGCAAGTCGCCAAATACGCCCCCGCCAACCCTATACTTACTTCATGCAGGTTTACGACGCTTTCCGGGGATTCCGAAGTCATCACATTCACATGTCTCTCGCAATTGCGGCTCCTTATGATCGAGAATGGTCCGTCGCAAACCTTGAACCATCAAAGACGTACAACAGCGTCCACCTTACTCCGCGCTTCTTCACACACTTCTTCAACTGGTGGTCCATGTTCTCCGGCGCTATGTCTCTTCCGATCAGACAAGGCTTGCTGTGGCCGGGTGTTGAGAAATCGAGCAAAAAGTTCGGACGTCACCTGGCAACAATCAAGTACAACCTACTACTCTCGCCATTGTATATGAGCCATGTTTACAAACACAAAGATGCCGAAGACTACGGTGTCGGTACGGTGTCGGCAACTGGTCTGAAGGCTCGACTCGACAGCTTCATGCTCGATCTCCATCAACGACGAGAAGAGTTTCGGACTATCGTACAGGCGCCCAAAATGCAAGAAGATAGCAAGCAGAACCTGACCTCGGGTATGCGTATCAATCAAGTCCAACTTGATCTCATTAAGACAGACGTGAGGGCAGTGTCTGCTAGCATCGGAGGAACAGATACGGACGACATAAATGCAGCAATCCCGGAAACGATGGCAGAATTCAATCAGGAGCATGTGACGGCCGATCTTTCAAAATTCACGATTCCAGACAATGACTGGGGTTGGGTCGACATGGACGATTTTGTGGAACTAGGCTGGCTCCTGCCGTCTGAACACAACCCCGAGACACACATCCTGCCACTCGCGTTCACGCCCCGCTTCACGTACTTCCGTCAAACTGATCATGCGGACAATATTTCTGGCGACCCCCATCGCACGAGCCCTTTCGGAAACGAGCCAACACATTATTGCGTTATGTCAGCTCGTAACGATCCGCGACGGGTTCAATGCCACCTCATTGAACAACGCCTCAATCGGGTGAAAGACCAGCTAGAGCACAATGAACGCGCGATTGGGGAACAAGAGCTTCGAATTGTCCGAGAGCCTGGTGAAGGCCAAGACGCACTGCGCGAACGCCTGGAGCTTCTTCGCAACCACGCTAATTTGCTTCAGCGCAAGCAGGAATTTCTGCATTCGATGCATGAGAGCTTGCTAGAAAAGCTGCAAACTAATGACCGCAGTGCTGTGCCAGAGGCCGACAATGAAGACGAAGATGAGTACTTCGAGGCTCGCGAAGAGTACGACGAAGCAGACCCTGATACTAAGGGCATGGATTCTGCACCTATTGCGGACTACATCAGCGACTTCAACAACCGCTTCATCATTCACAACATCCATTTGAAATGGAGCAATTCGCTACGGAATATCATCCTCCGCTACATCCACCAAGTTAGCCAGCGGCGAGGTTTCGTATACTACATGTCCCGAAGGGCGGTCAAATTCATCCTCGATATCGTAGATGAGCAGAACAAATCGCGACAAACATCTACTACCCGACACCAAACCGGGCCTGCGATACCCACCACCCCGCCAGAAGACGACGAGATTAGCATACAAAGCCGCATTCAGGAGCTCTTAGACGACGGGAAGAAATTTGTTAACGCAGAAGATGTAGAAGACTCAGCAAGTACGGAAGATGAGGAGAACAAGCCGTCTCAGACTAATGGTGGGGATGATCTCGCTGTCGACTACGTGGCCCAGAACACCTACATTGTCCGTTTGATTGCGCCTCAGATCCAGTTGCAGAGTGAGAAGAACACTAAAGCAGCTGTTCTCGTCACGGCCAAGAGCATGCAACTGAAAGTCATTCAGATTATGGACAAGGACAGAGTCATGGATGAGGTCTCTGGCCTTGTTCAGCGACGTTTCACCGCTGCCATGGACAGTTTACAGATATTTGTCACTAACGCTCAAACTTTCAAGTCTGAAGACATTCATATGTATTCAGGGAGTACGTACGGAGCGCCTGCCGGAAGCGCCTGGCCGCCATGGGTTCCATTTGAAGTCATGTTTGAATTCCACACCCAACCGTACGGCTTCCAACGTGTCGTGCAACGTACCTCTGCCAGCATGCGATTTGACAAGTACAACACGCTTCGACTGAAATACAATGACGACGTTTCTGGCGGCGACTCCAATCCCGGGGCACAGAAAATGGAGAGCAGAATCGACCATCTGTGGGTTGACTTTCCCCACATTCGCGCTCTTTGCAACTCGCGGCAGTACTACGCGCTCTACGTCATTGTCTTGGACCTACTCCTCTACAGCGAGCCGTTAGAAAAAACGCGCAACGAAAGGTTAGAGAAGATTATGCTTGCCTCCGACTTCAGCGACCTGACTGGTGCACCTGATCTGGTGATCGGCCTTCAGGAGCGGATCCGACAACTCGAGGAAATTAAAATGGCCTTCCAGATCAACGAAAAATACCTTGATAAGCAAGGGTGGAACGATCGCATCGAAGTTGAAAAGGATTTAACCGTCTTTGAGGACGAGCTATTTTTCGTCATGAAAGCCATCACTACTGCGCAACGCAAGTCCGATGACCGCGCTCAAGCTAAGCAGTCGACAGGTCTGGTTCGTCTTTACGTCACTGCTTCCGAGATCGTCTGGCACTTGCTGCGCGAGAAATCTACGGAATCACTCGCGGAATTTCAGCTCAAGAATGCCCTCTTCGACCGCACAGACAATAACGATGGATCCAATCTCAACTCCATGGAAATTGAAGAGATTACCGGTCTCAATCTACTGCCCAATGCAATCTACCCAAAAATGATCTCACCTTACCTCGAGGCAAACCGCCCTGCATCTCCCGGACAGGACCCCAAGATGCTCAAAGTACACTGGGTCATGCTTGAGGCAATTGCTGGCATACCAGTCATGGATCATTTCGAAGTCAATCTTTTCCCGTTAAAAGTGCAGTTGGAGTACGAGATTGGCAAAAAGCTCTTCGAATACATCTTTCCGGGCATCAAAGACAATACAGCGGAAAATGGCGGCTTCTCTCCCTTCTTGGTTAAGCACATGCTCCCCGACAATGACGGTGAAAATGGCAGTGAGGCAGACGGACTTGCGTCTGGCAGTAATACCAAACTGAGTGCATCGTTCCCCGACAACGAGAGTGAGGTCAACGACCTCAGGCTTCGTCTAACACCCACTCTTCATTTGCCCGCTCCGCACTCCAAGTCTGAGAAGAAGTGGAGGGGCCACACGGAAAAGCGACCGACCCTACATCACCTTCGGCTCTTTCGGGAACAGCAGTCCCGGTCCGCGAGCGAATTTAGACGCACACTGCATCCTAGCTCAGCTCTCGCGATGCATGATCCCGCACCATCGGGCAACTCATCGCGACCAGGTTCTATACGCTCAGGCTCTGTTGTGTCACTCTCCACTGCCGACTCCGACCGCACAACCAAGCGCTTCACGCTCTACCGGTCCGGCACCCATCGCTCTAGTATCACCGACAAGAGTGAGAAGAACGACAAGAAGGCAGCCGCCAACAAGAAAGCACGCAGCGACGATCTCACTCTAATGATGACACGCGCATCGAACTACATGACGCTTGCCTATGTCCGCATCCCAAGCATGGTCCTTTGTCTAAGTTACAAGGGTAAAGGTCAACGCAACTTTGAAGACGTGCACGATTTGGTATTCAAGATGCCAACTCTGGAGTATCGTAACAAGACATGGTCAAATCTTGATCTCGCGCTTCAGCTCAAGAAGGACGTCATTCGCGCGCTCATCTCTCACGCCGGCGCCATCGTAGGCAACAAGTTTTCTCACCACCGGCCTTCGAAACACACGCAGTCCCGCCTCCGCCAAATAGCAAACAGTGCATCCATCATAAGCACATCTCCTGATCTCTCTGGCACAGACTCAAACTCTTTCCGGGACCACAGCCCCGGCGGGTCGGACGCCTCCGGCGAAATCCCATCCCGTCGCTCCTTCGCCTCCGGCCGTCCTCCCTCCAACTTCTCCACGGTCTCCGAGGAAAGCTCGATACACTCCTCCAACAGCCGCGGCCGCAGTATCCGCCCTGGTACCGAGAGTGGAAGTTTGATGAGCGGGAGTTGGCGCGTTGACCAAGGACTGGGTGTCAGCGTGGAGGATGGAAGGGCATTTGCG
The DNA here is from genome assembly GCA_010405425.1 of Lentithecium fluviatile CBS 122367. Lineage (NCBI taxonomy): Eukaryota > Fungi > Ascomycota > Dothideomycetes > Pleosporales > Lentitheciaceae > Lentithecium > Lentithecium fluviatile. Next base: position 1,203,284 of record MU005576.1, on the reverse strand, counting down.
GACGAGATTAGTCGGGTCGATCAGACGGAGCCGGAGCATGCGGGCGTTATTGGGAGCTTGAGTAGGCATTTGACGCAGGTTACGCCTTTTGTGGGTCATCGGGCTAGAGAGAGGGCTGGGAGTGTTGTGAGTGGGAAAGAGGGGGAGGAGGTTGAGGAGTGAGTTGTTGCTGTTGCTCTTGATTACCGCGGTATGCTAACGCCTGTGTAGGCCGAAGAAAAGGTCGAAACTACTCCTTGGAAAGAAGTTTCTCGGACGGGGGAATTGATGTTATACGGTGCCCTAGGAAAACCAACCGCGCCGCCAGGACAAGCCCGTTGTTTCTTTCGTGGGTTGGCTATCTGTTTTTGTATTGCATTGCATTCCCCGGCGTCTTCAATCGACGGCGCCACGCCCAGATCATGGGTTGTGCCTCTTCTAAGTTTTGTCTTTGTAAATAGAACTTCTCTTGCTTTTGAAGATGAGCTAGGATCTGGGTCTGTAGATTAGCATGGCGTTTTTCTCTCCGTTCAGAGGGCTTTTTGGAAGATCGTGCCGGGTAAGGGTCTCGTATTTATAATCTAGAGTTCGAAATTGGTTGGTGTGCTAAGGTGTGAGGTTGGCCTAACTCGTGATGTGTGACGTGTGGCGGTTAACATCTGGAGTTTTCGGGTTTGTGTTTCGGCGCCTGGCTATCTCTCTTGGCGTAACTATAATAGACTATTAGAGAGTCTATAAAATACATATAGATAATAAGTTATATAACGTCCCTCCCTGAGTAGCAAGACACCCTATGTCCTAAGACGAATAAGGGATACTTTAACTTTTAGCAACGGCAAAACCTATACGCATAATAAATTCTACTATAGTTCTATAAAAATTATCTATTATAGCGAATTTGTAATGAGCTAGCTCTATATCACTAGGCTACACATCCAAAAGATATAGCACGCAGTATCGATTTTCAATACTAGGCGTAGTATAGAATGATATATATACTAATACGAAGGTATATGTAGACCTCGCTGTAACGCCTATCTGCACCGGAGACTCATCGGGCATAACCTGGGACTGTCCCGGCACGTGACCGCCTCTATATAGCTTCGTACCCCTCGAACCCTTCCTCTGCAAGGATTCGTCTATCTACCCCCCTCTTTATATACACATTGCTTCCATCCGGTCGCCCCCCTATTGCAAGGTGCCCTTACACTCGCTTAGTAAGCGAGGGCACGTGCAGGGCAGTAATACCAATGTAGGCGTGTGTTACGACCAGTGGGTCGAACAAGTGACAGGAACAATGATTGGTCACGTACCTAGGCGCTAACGAAGGGTACTAAAGACACGAACACTAACTATTATTATATTACATAATTAATAGCTGCGCTAAGGACTATTAATAGCTTTAGTAGGAACTACCGCGACTATTAATAGTCCTATAACTAACTATTAATACTAGAGCTATGTATATATAGGAATAGTAGGAACTCTTATAGTTCTTAGTATTTAACTTAGTTAATAATCTATTATTTAGATTCTATTAAGTATTATTAATTAATAGTTTTATAATTTTAATACTAACTACCCTATTACTTACTTACGTAATTAATAACCTCCCTCTTATTATTACTCTTACTTAAGAACTAACTTACCCTTATAGAATTAGCTACTCTATAAAGACGTAATATATTAAATACCCTTAATATAAGTAACTTTAAAGGTATTACTATAGTTACTAACTCTAAGAATAAGGTAGCTAAGCTAGACCTATACTATAGAGACTATAATAAACTTAAAGGATAGATCCTTTAACTTAAACTCTACTTTTACGTCTTAGAACCTAAAATAGAGGGTAAGAAGAAAGTTATCCTTATAGTATTATACCTATAAGGTAAAGTAGCTACCTAGATTTAACTATACCTCTTAAGCTACCTAGCTAAAAAGAATTACGAAGGTAACGCTATTAATTAGATTATTAAAGACTATAAGAACTTTAAGAAAGAACTTAGGTAGCTTTTTAGTATTACTAACTAAGTACCTCTTACTAAATAAGCTATATAGTAACTTTAATAGACGTATTCTATTACTAATTATGCTATACACTTTAAGAAATACGCTATATAGCTTAACTAGAAAGAAGTACCCTTAATAGTTATATATAAGTAAGGCTTAAAGCTAAAAATCTATAAAGAACTACTACGCTCTAAAAACCTTATTACCTCTCTAAAGGATTTTTATAAAGAATCTATTAGAATTAACGCTAAATAGTATAAGTTATATTAAGAACTACGCTAATAAGAATAAAAGCTGCGCTTTAGCTTTAGAAAGCTACCTAATAGCTACCTAATAAAGTATTAAGCCTTAGGTAGTTAACTGTAATGCTACTAATATAATAATTATAGTTATTAGCTAATAGAAAAAATCTAGTATAATAACTTAAAGAAAAGAAAATTAGAAGAATTAGGCTTTTATAAGCCTTACTAGTATAACTCTAGAGAACCTCTAATAGGACTATAGTTCTAAGAAGTAGAAACGCGTAAATACTTTAAATATAGTAAGCCTAGCTACCTTATAAAGAACTACTATTCTAGAAATAAAGTTAAATAATAGCTAAATATTATAATAAAAGATAACTAGAAAATAGAGAAAGAAGAATAGGACGTAGTTAACATAATTAAAAGAATTAATCTAGAAATAATAGAACGCCTAGACACTCTAGATAAATAACTATATAAAGATCTAAAAGAACTTAATAATAAAGAAGAATTCTATTACTCTATCTAGTAAGCACTAACGCTATATTTAGATATAAAGGAACCTTACCTAGGCACGCCTATAGTATAGGACTTTCTTAAAGAGTTTAAGATATAACTACGCGACAGAGATACTCTACTATATAAAATCTTAGAAGAGAAACCTAAGCCTATAGAAGAAAATAGAGGAAGACTCTGCGTAGTTACTTAGGAAATAAAAGATACTATAAAGTATAACTATAAGTATTAAAATAAGAAATAGAAGTATAATAATAAATAACTAAACTACTAACTACGCTACTATATTAATATACATAACTCTAAATATAGAAGCATAAGCTATATAATATATGTAGATAACTACTATAAGGTACACTACGCAGATAAGATTAATAGAAGCTACTTCCTAGAAGCTAGATATTAATGTAAGTAGGAATAGTTTAATTACTCTATAGATAAATGCGATAAACACCTATAGGATAAACGCGAAGTATAGTACTTCTTATAAAAAATTAACGCGGAAAACATAGCATACACTCTGCTTATAGATAGCATCTGCATCTAGAATAAATAGTAAAACTGCCTAAGAGTAATGTGTAAGAAACATTATAATAAAAAGAAAAAGAATAGTTTTTACTTGCACCCCCTAGTATTTACTATGCAAATTAACTTTAGATATAGTATAAGGCACAAGCTACGCAGAGGGTAAAGTAATAATAACTATTAAGTACCTAAACTTAGATAATAACCTTTTTTAGACTAAAACTAAGGCGAGAAAACGCCTTCTAAGAATTTAATACTATAGGTAATAGAGCATTAATAAAACTTATTATTTAAGTTAGAAATATTAAGGCTAGGGCTATAATAGACTTAGAGGTATAAGAGAACTATATCTTACCTACTACTACTAGAAAAGCTAAACTTACGTTAAGATAGAAATAATAATCTTACCTCCTATACGTAGGAGATAGGGCACTAATACTTAAGAT
>MU005576.1:1177663-1196378 GCA_010405425.1 Lentithecium fluviatile CBS 122367 | reverse complement strand
CTATAAAACTATTAGTAACTACTTAAAAAAGTAAGACTAAGGTTTAACGCCTACTACTATATAGAATAAACGTAGCTATAAAGCTAGGATAAGAGTAGATAAGAGTAACGCACTCTAGAAAGGTCCTAAGGACAAGCTAGCATCTATAACGTTATAGCCTACTACCGCGTTATCTAGAGCTAATAAAGTAAACTACATTATTAGCAAAAACTCTATACTAATAGAAGTAGCTAGATAGTTTACCTTAGCGTTTACTACCTTACCCTTAGCCTTAAGCTCTAACGTAAGGTATATAGCCTTCTTTATAGCACGCTCCTTAGCCTACGCTAAAATCTTCTTATTTTATAATAACTAAGATATTACCTTTACTAATAGTTTCTTATCTATATTTACCTTTACTTAATACTCCTCTCTAGTCTAATTAAGTAATAACTAAGATATATTAACGCATAGCTTTCCCGCATAAACGCACTTAGCGTACTTTAGATAAGAGTTTAGTATAACGTAGCAACTTAAGTTTTTAAAAAAATACCTATTATAAGGAACGTTAGTAATAGTGTTAGTAGTAAGGATTTTATAAAAGAGATAGAGTTAACGTTTATAAGAATTAGAAGATATAATAACTATAGGACACTTATAAGGTAGGTAGGGCAAACTGCTTATAAACTAACCCTATAGGATGTTAGGTAATTAAGGGCGATTATATAAAGGGGAGGAATAATATTATAACTAGTAGGTTAAATAAGTAATAGAAATAATAATTAGTTACGTACCTAGGCGCTAACGAAGGGTACTAAAGATATAAATACTAACTATTATTATATTACGTAATTAATAGCTGCGCTAAGAACTATTAATAGCTTTAGTAGGAACTACCGCGACTATTAATAGTCTCGCAACTAACTATTAACACTAGAGCTATATATATATAGGAATAGCAGGAACCCTTATAGTTCCTAGTGTTTAACTTAGTTAATAATCTATTATTTAAATTCTATTAAGTATTATTAATTAATAGTTTTATAACTTTAATACTAACTACCCTATTACTTACTTACGTAATTAATAACCTCCCCCTTATTATCGCTCCTGCCTAAGAACCAACTTACCCTTATAGGATTAGCTACCCCGTAGGGACGTAACAGCGTAACAGAATTCTAAATGTCTATAATCTACTCTTCTTTAAAAAATTACATTTGTATTATTATCTCTAGATGTAATAGACTAGGTCTATACCACTAGGCTACACATCTAAAAGATATAGCATGCAGTATCGGTTTTTAATACTAGACATAGTATAGAATAATATATATACTAATACGAAGGTATATGTAGGCCTTACTTAGCAAGCGAGGGCATGTGTAGGGCAGTAATACTAATATAGGCATAACACTAAGCCTAATTTATACAGCGCCTACTTTTATAGTATAATAGATTTTCCTTTCTATAGCGCTAATCTTAAGTTCTTATTACTTTAATTTTTTATAGAATAATCTTATCTAAGCCGTAAAACCTCCCTCTAGTATTAGGAAGTTATTATTAGCCCTATGCGTGCTGCAGGATATAATTTTATACAAGGCCGTTATATTAATTAGTATCTCTAGCGGAATTAAATTATTAATCCTTGCTAATATAAGGTAAACCTCGCACGTCTTATCTTATATATCCGCGGGTATTTTATTATAAGGTTTATAGCTATATAGATTATATAAGCGCTTAAAATATTATTAAATCTAATTTAGAATTAGAAGCAGTATTAAGACTTAAAGAGCTTAGCGCTTATTTTAGTTAGCTAACGCATCTTAGCATCTTAATTACTTATACAGCTATTATAAACTTTAAGATACGGTCTAATAAATAGCGATACGTACTTTTATAATAGAGATATGCTATTTATATTACTCTTAAGCTATAAAACCTTCCGTTTTCTCTTCTACTAACTAAATAAAAGACCTGCTTAAGCTTCTATATTCTTATACTTCTTAAGCCTACTAGCGCTAATTTCTAGACTAAGTAGCAGCTAATATCTAGTCTTAGCTTATTAAAGAAGAATATAGTTAGATAGTTAGATAAAGTAGAGCGGTACTAGAAATTAAAATCTATGCCTTAGTAAGTATATTTAATATTATAGGCTGCATGCCATTGTTATAAATATATAGAAAGATAGAAATATTTAATATATTTAGAAATTAAGCTATTACATAGTTATATTATAAACAAGCCCTTATATTAGCATTATAATCTTTAAAGTTATAGAAATATACGTTAATATATAACCTTTAAGATTTATAAGTTTAAATAGTTTATATTTATAGTAGCTAGATATAATAGAGCAGAGCTATGCTGGCGGATATACTTAGCTAGATATTACGCTACCTAGGGCTAAATGCCATTCTCTACTACTAGTAATAATCCTTATATTTCTTTTTAACGCTATTTATTCTAGACGTTTATAGTAAGGTTCTAGCTAGAATAGTTTAGTTATTCTCTCTATAAGTAATAGTAATATTAAGTGCTATATTACTAATAATACTATTAGATATTATTTATAAGTATATACTTATTTAAGAATTCTATTATATTAGCATTAGCTTCTATTTACTACTTTAACAGCAGGTTTAAAAATTATTAAAACCTGTTTAAAGGAAAAATAAATTACTAAAGCTAGTATGCTAGTAAATAGACTAGCTAAGATAAGGCTTAGAAGTATAATAGTTAATAGATAGCTTAAAAAAGATTAAGAATATTATAAATACTTATTAAAAGCATTCTATAGACTAGAATTTTATCTAAACTTTATATAGATAACTAGAACGAATAGAAATAAACTATATCGCTAAAAACTATATACTTTATATAGTAAAAGTAGCTATTATAGATACTAGAATAAAGCAGAAGTAAAAGAATAATATAGAGGCGATTTATATGCATTTTATAATACTATTTTAAAGAAGTATAGAGGCGTTTTAAAGAATCTAAGTTATTCTATTTATTATATAGATGCTAGTAGAGAGGCTAGCTAAGATAAGACTTAGAAGTATAATAGTTAAAAGATAGTTTAAAAAAAGATTAAAAAGATTAGAAACGCTTACTAAAAGCTTTCTTTATGCTTAAATTTTATCTAAACTTTATATAGATAACTTAAAAAGATAGAAATAAACTATATAGCTAAAAACTACGTACTTTATATAGTAATAACAACTACTATAGGCACTAGAATAAAGTAAATATAAAAGAATAATATAGAGATAATTTATACGCGTTTAAAAGTACTATTTTAAAGGAGTGCAGGGACGTTTTAGAGAACCTAAGATATTCTATTTATTATATAGATATATAGATACATAGATAGTTCTAACTGTATAGTACATGAAGTTTATTTATATACTAATATCCACGTTCTTAAACCGCCATCCATTTAAAGCCAGTAGTGACGGTGTCGTGTGTAGGTGCTGAGAACCTAGGTTGTGTTGCGGTAGCTGGACGCATTTTTCCAAGAGTAGAATACTGTCGGTATTGCGAGATTGGGCCCTGAACGTGAATGCGAGATTGTTCATGCTGGTTAGCGTGTCTGGATGCTCCTCTCCAAGCACCCTCTTCTCGTCTCCATCACTTGCACCTCCAGCTTTTCGGCTGCACAAGCCTATGCATGTCAAACGTGGTGGTATTGGCAACGCGGGCGGGTGAGTGTCTGTGCGCATGTCCCAGCGCTGGTCTGACCATCCATGAGGAATGTTCGCTAGCGAAATAGTACTTTTGCGACAACGCTAAGCCCCGCCTGACCAGCGCTGGGACATGCGCACAGACATTCACCCCTCCGCGTTGTGCCATCGCACCCCAGCTCAGCCGCACAGGGCGACTCGTCGACAATAGGAGTTTTGTGCTTCATCCAATCAGCCTCCTCCGGCCCGCTCTGCTCTCTAGTGGTTCTAGTTAACTATATCTTCCCATACCACCTCCAGGGAAAATTGAAGCATTGCTCAGTTCTTCGTTCCCTCCTCGTAAGCACGAGTATTTGCTCTCTCAAGTCTGCGACTACCGAGGCAGTCTTGCTGCCAAATACAGTTTAGGCACCAAGAAGCTTGCCATGGATCCCCCAAGCGCCAATCTGCCCATTTGGGTGCAGACTGATTTTTTACATCCCATACAGAGTCAATACGTCGCATACCAAGCTCCCGAGCCTTATGGTGATCAGATGCCGCCGCCCGACTTAGTTTTGCCGACGCAACCTCAAAGCAGCCATTGGATGGCTGGCCAAAGCTACTTACCGGACTCGTTCGATCTATCACCAGCAATTAACGTCCATCCACGTTATAATGCAGGGCATTTCGATAATGGCCCCCAAACTATACCCGCAATTCCCATGGGTCCCCCAACCCGGCCACGAAAGAGGAAGGCTCCGACGCTGCGAGCTGACGCTTGGGAGCCATTCAAAGCTCGAATCATCGAGCTCCATATTACGCAAAACCTTCCGCTAAGGAAGGTCAAGGAGATAATTAAGGAAGAGTTTAGCTTTACTGCTGAGTAGGTCTCTAAAGCAATGCGAGGCGTGTTTTTAATAGACTAACATAAACATGCGTATAGGCTACGGCAATATCGTTTACGCATTACTCCATAGGGGAAAGACAAAAGATTAAGCCAGAGGAAATAGGAGCAATTATTAGAAAACAACAACGAAGGAAACTTATTAAGGTTAATAAGCGTAAGCTAGAGTTTAAGGTCAGGCCCCGTACAGTAGAACCACAGAAGATTAACTGATAGAAGAAGCGTAACAACGTAACTAACAGCTTCCTGTATGCTGCAAGCCCAGCGGCATGTAAGTTAGGATTATTATTGTCTACTTTCAACGCTTACATGTTGCAGCTACACCCTCCGTCGTAGAATGCCGAACTATCTCTAAACGTGGTTCTCCAGTTCCAAGTCGTGCATATTCGCCAGCAGCTCTAATCATGTCACCAGGAGACATTATGTTAGTGTCCTAGAGCTCGCAAATGCTATCGCCTGCTCTTTTAGTAGCGAGCATTGTTTAGCCTTAAAGCAGCGCTTTTGCCAGTTAAAGTCCGGCTCCTACCTATTAGTCTCTTCTAGGCTTTACTCTAGGCTTCCTTCCACACTCCCTTCCTATTCAAGGAGCTCTTAAAGGCACAATAGATCTTGCAGCAGCTTCTCTACACTATCAGTATAAACACACAGATAAAGAGCGTCTGGGAGAAGAATTATTAAGGGCAGAAAATGTATTTAGAATTAGTCACTCTAAGACCCTTAACATACTCTCTAAATTAGGAGATGTGCTTATGTTACAAGGGAGATATAAGTCTGCAGAGGAAGTAATCCGCAAGTTAGTAAAAGGTCGCCAAACTTTTAGCAGAAATAACGATATAGATACGCTTAATGCCTTAGAACTTCTTAGGCAGGTTTATGACATTAAGGTCTTTACACTAAGGCTTTTACACTAAGGCTAAGAAACTGTACTAGAGCACGTTTAAAGCCAGGAAGGGCATGCTTAGAGAGGAGCATCCAGACGCGCTGACCAGCATGGCCAACCTGGCGTCGACGTACAGGAATCAAAGCCGGTGGAACGAGGCCGAAGAGCTGGACGTGCAAGCGATGGAGACGAGAAAGAGGGTGCTTAGGGACGAGCAACCTTCCACGCTGACCAGCATGGCTAACCTGGCACACACGTGGAAGTCCCAAAGCCGGAACGAAGAAGCTATCTTATTAATGGAAAAGTGCTTCGAGCTACAAAAGCGGATACTTGGGACTCACCACCCAAACACAGAGACTTCGCTGGAAGCTCTAGACCAGTGGCGAATGGACGATTTAAGGATTAGATCTAACGCTGCTATTATTTCTTAGGATATAAACCTAGTGTACATGCGGAACGGGTCAAGCTGTGTAAGCATTGTTATCAGTAATACTTTACAGTAATGTGAGAAGTTGCCATTAGATATCACCACCACGGACAGGGAGGACGGCCGACCCGCTCTGGCCATGACCTTGCGCCGGAGGCGATAATTTGTAAATATAGCCGAAGATAAGAGTGCTGTATGCAGCTCTAGATAGTGTAGAGTCTTGCCGTGCATGGCCAACACCACAGCTCTGCTTACTAGCGCTTATCCCTCACGAACATGAACAATCCAAGACTCCTCACGACCCTCATAGGTCGAACTGAAGCACCTCTCCACGGCCGAACAATTGCAGTGCTCATGCAAGACGCCGTTTGTTGTTTGACTGTACGACAGCTGTATCACTAAAGCATGCAGAGCCTTTCCACCTTTATATGCGCGTACGACGACGTTTTGCCAGTAGCGCTTAAACCTACTTACCAAAGCGCCCACCGCACTCTATCTTAACTTGTATCCTTCCCATCACAACGTATTCCTATTTAACGAGACGAGACTCAAGCTCGCTGCAGCTTAGTCTAGGGATCAGCACGGGTGGACTCGAAAAGCACAAGGACGTGGTAGGCTCAATCAGGTCGTTCCATCAGTCAGGGGAGGGGACAGCGGCGGATCCCAGCACTAGGGGGGACGTGACGGTACGGCTCTACATTACAAAGTGGGTATGGCTGTGCGTTGGACTGCATCTTGAAGTGTGGAGGATTCGCTGTGTCTAAGCTGGTTGCGATGCTAAAAACGCGTTGGCTGACTAACATGCGCCAGGCACTGCTCCCAATCCCAAGTCGGATTTAACGATAATCCGAACGCTTGTGCAATCCGCACTGCCATACACTTTACTGTAAAATACCCGCAGATGTATGAGGTAAGGCGTACGGGACCATCGCGCATTAGCCCAGATCAGGGATTCGCTTCCGCTAGAGGTACCCATCAACGGGGCGGCCTGGCATGAAATCGCGCCCTGCAGCGCGCATAGGGCTGATGATAACTTCCTAGTATTAGAGGGAGGTTGTGAGGATAGGACAAGGCTAATTATAAAAATTCGGATCGAAAAAGGCTTAAGGTTAGCACTATAGGGAGGAAAGCCTGTTGTGCCATAACGCAACGCGCTGTACAAATCTAGCGCGGAGGCGACGATGCGAACGTAATTTTAGGGCAAAATAGATTACAGACGCTACAGCAGATTATTTCCGTAGAAATATAGCTATATTTGTTGTGCACATAAGCTTTCTAGTTGCTAAAGTTGAAGTACCCCATATTTGTCTCGCCACACAGGGTGTCTCGCTACGCAGGGATGCACGTTACTTCGATAATACTAATTCTTACTGAGAGTTAGATTTATAACCAGAATATTTACTTTACTATCTCCTAAACTATTAAGCTAGGCAGGCACACATGTCAGCATAGCGGGGCGCATAACATCAGGGACCCTTTTTTGCTCTGATTGGTTTCATCTTCAATGGTGTTATTACGCGTCACTATACTGTCGCCAAACTAGATAGCTTCTATGGGAATCGGTGACGTGTCTCATGACATCTGTCATGCAAATCGAGGGCCCGCTCCCTTCTCATTACTACTCGATGCTACTGTCGGTTGTATGGAAGTTGTAGGTGGTTGTGGCTGTGGGGCGAAGTGGCCATAATGTTGCTGAGGGTATTGCTGCGGGAACATTTGCTGCATCATGTGAGGCGGTATTTGTCCTTGGTGCATCATGTGAGGTGGCATCTGTCCTGGCATGGACCTCATATGTGCCGGTCCAGGAGCCGGGATGATGGCACCCGACTGTACCATCTTCATGACGATTTCGGCAGCCATCTTTTCGGCATCCTTGCCGACCTTGCGCGAATTCCGGCGGTGCGTGTCGACGCAGGCCCACACGAACAGGACGAAGTGGAAGAGCAGGCCAAGGAATTGGCACACCGTGGCCGCCAATTCCGTGCTGAAGCGATGGCTCTTGCCCGTCCAAAGATAGTTGACATAGATATCCTCTTCGGTGCAGTTGGTAAAAATGCGCCCGTAGCTGTAGCTAGAATAGCTGGTGTCATTCCTCATGCAGTCGCGCATGTATCCGTAATACGACGAATATGATCCAGAGTCGCTGGCATTCCAAGCCCAGGTATTGTTCGACTCGATATAATAGTAGTATCCTTGGCTCGAGCTCATCCACCGGCTTCCCCCAATCTGTCCATTCACGCCCAACGACGCCACGCTAATGACAGCGACAACGGCGAACAATGCGGTCGGTATGAAGGCGAGCCAGAGGACGAGATCCATCCCGACCTGTGCGCCGGGGTGGACGGGCGCGTTCGGGCGTCGCAGGAAGAAGACGATAATGCAGACGAAGCTCCACACGACGGAGATGCAGAAGGTGATCAATGTCCAGGGCATGGCCCATGCATCCTCCAGTTCGTACTGCCAGGGGTTCTTTCCAGGCCCGAAATTCACGAGTGTCCATGCTGCGCATCCAATGCCGATGATGCCAACGATGACCAGAATGGCGCGCATGCCGATTTTCCACTGCCAGTGCGCATCGCCGGCGTTCAGCTTCTCGCGTAAGGTCTGCGATTCGGGGTTGGTGGGGATTGCAGCTGGCTGTGTTTGCGTGGCTTGCAGCTGCTGCACTGGCTGAGCCGTTTGCGCAGACTGGGCGGTCGCGGGACGCGCGGGGAGCGCCGGAGCTTGTTCGGGCGATACTTCGGGAGACATTATTAAATTATGTACGGAACAGATGGAATAGATAGAATAGATAGAAAAGAGAATGGACGCGCAGATGTGCGCTGTAACGAGAGGCGCGAAGACTGAAGATAAACGCGGTAGAGAAGGCAAGAAAGAAAACGAGGGAAGCACTCAGGCAAATGGGAAACGCCCCTGCGTCGCAGAAGCCTGGAAATAGAGAAAAGAGGATCATCGTTCAATCTACCGAAATTAGATCGGATGGGAATAACTTGGGTCCGGGCTTCCTCTTTGGGTATGATGGCGTGACGCTGAATCGTTTGTTGCCTAGCTTTGTATTGGAGCCCAGCTTTATATTGGATGGTTACCACCGCACCATCGAATTCCGACCTCCCGATAGCCCCGGCGGCTCCGCTGCGTCTTAATCAGCACGCCATGAGACCTACGCGAGGCTTCCTAAGATGTTGGGGCCTTCTGGAACACTAACACGCTGAATGTTGCCTCCTCGCCAATGAGTCAGCCTCATCCTGGCAAACGCACCAGTCAGTGAGCCACCCTAAAACCCACCAAAAATCGTGAACTGTACCTAAATATGTTAGTAATAACTAAATAATAATTCTTAAATTTTTATAAAATGGCCTTTATGCTTTCTTTAAGACTCTTATTAAATTCCTAGAGTAATAAACCTAGCTGTTATTAAGATATTAAGTTTTAGCCCTAATTTTAAGCTAAATTGCTATACCTCTAGAACTATATAATAAATTTGTAACGCCTACCTTCGCCTCTTGTCAGCACCCTACCGCAACAGGTCCGTCACGTAACCGTTACGTAACGGGCCTTATATAGCCTTAGTGTTGCACCACCACGACTCCGCAAGGATTCGTCTCATCTCTATCAAATACACGCCTTGCTTCTCGAGTGCTCGCACCTGCCTGCCACATAGTGCCTTATAAAATTACCTTCTAGGTTAAATATAAGTCTTAAATAGCTCTATAAAGGTAGTTATAAATTTTAGGAATTATTATTAAGCTGTTGTTTAGATATTAAGGTACAGCTTTTTAAATTTTTAGTGGGTTTTAGGTGGCTCGCTAACTGGTGTGGCTCACTGAGTAGTGGAACACGTTACGGAGGTGCATTTTTAAAGTCCTTGCCCACCTTAGCAGATAGGAGGGGGCTGGCGGATTAGCTACATCTCTTAGAATGGTAATTAATCCGGCTATACGTGTCCTTTGCCTGTTAGCCATGTCCCTTCTGCATAGTAATTCTGTATTAACTGTCTACATAACGCTATAGCTTCTTATAATTTATCTACTCGTGCCTTTATTATTACTCTTAAGGCAACTAGCAAGTTAAATAATAAGATTACTAGCCTAACTAGGATTACTAAATAGATAATTAACTCTATATTTACCCGCGTAATTAAACGAGGATTTAACCTATGCTAGCGGCTACTATAACTAAAGGATAAATACCTTATTAATTATAGTTTATCTAGCTAGCTATTAAAGCAGCTAGAGGTCTTAGAGACGGTTATTAATTCTATACGTACTAATTAATATAGATAGAAGAAGACTTGCGCTAATATTATAGATGTTATAGTATCCTCTCTAGATCCTCTAACACTACTAAGTCCTGTTTGTACTATTATTAGTACGCCTAGAACTATTCTCTAAACTTTACTCTAACTAGTAGTTAGTTTGCGCACTAGAAGCATAGACTACCCTCCTAAGTATTTCTACTTTATACCTATTTCTCTATTTCTATTCTATACATAACGTCTTATATCTACCTAAATATCGCACGTAGTAATTAATTAGTCTTCGCTATAAGAACTAAAGGACTACTCGTTGCGTCCTCGTAATAATAGGTGCGCTTAGTTAATAAGAAATTAATATATTAGCTACTATTATATAGCAGATCCTGCGTAAAACTAGCTTTAAAAAGACTAAACTAATAAGGAAGCCTAGATTAACGAAGAAGATAAAAAAGGATTAGCTTAATTAGTATCTTTAATACTAAGATTAGACGTTAGAGGACTAAAAGAATATAATCTAGTCTAATAAGACATCTATAGTTCTGCTCTACAGGCGCAGAGAATACTAAGTTTAGTAAAAGAAAAATAAGGCCTTTATTTAAAGCTGTATTTAAGAGAGATAGAAGGGCTATTCTAAGTTTATATTTTAGAGTTACTTCTTATATAATTAAAAGGGACCTTACTACTGTTAGCAGCTAGAAATAAAGAAAGAGAAAGATCTTACTTCTAAAAAAATTAAAGAGATAAATTAAAGGCTTAAGCCTATCTTAAAGGAGTAATAGGAGCTTAAGACAGGTCTTTAGCGGCTAGGTTTACGTAATAAGCCTAGTAGGCGGCTATAATAGAGGTAGAATAGTAAGAATAGCAAACTTAGTTAAGGTAAGGGATTAGGAATTAATTAGTATTAATACTAATTAACTATTCTTATCCTAAAGCTATTTCCTTTTGCTAAAAAGTGTTAGCTTAAACGACTAGGGACTATTATTAAGAGGATAAGGCACCTGCCTATAATTACCACGCCTAGGAGTACGCGTACAGCTTAGAGGGAACCTAAAGGCTTCTTTAGTATAGAAACTTGCTAGATCTAAATCTAATTAAGCTATATTAGCTATAGATAAAGTGATATACTATAAAGAAGGGGACACTAAAGAGCAGGGCAGAGGCAGTTCGTGTCTAGGAGAAGTGCTAGAAGGATCTGCCTTAGGCAAATATCTAGGCCTAGATTAAGCGTATTCTAGTTTATGTTTAAAAGATTATTTAGCTAGAGGGTGGCAATGAGTATAAAGAGGGGAGAATTTGATTCATTCGGATCGATTACCATTCTGGGAGATGTGGCTGATCCTCCGGCCCCCTGTCCGCCAAGGTGGGCAAGGACTTTTGAAATGCACCTCCGTACTAGGATGACACATCACATACTGACGTACAGTAATCATCACAAGGTAAATACTATTCCACACGCGACTACTAAAGCTCTAGAAGAAACAAATCGTCCTGATCTCAACACTCTCCCGCAGTGGCGCATCGGGCGCACCATTCGGATCCACAAACGCCGTGTGCCCCACAAACCTCGCTCGTCCATCCGTCTCCGAGTCAAAGGTCTTCAGCAACACAACCTCCTCAGGCGTCATGCGCGGAAAATACCACCAAGTATGCTTGTCGCTGTGCTTCATGACATAATTCTCACCCGTGCGATCGCGATACCGCAAAAACAGTTTGAAAAAGTCTTCAGGCTGTGTCGATTGAACGTCGCACATGGCGAGAGGACGCTCTTCTACGATGCGGTTTATGGGCTTCCAGACGTTGATGAAAGACACGCGGCGGGAAAGGAGATCATCGGCTTCATTGGGGAGCAACTGGCGCACGCGAAGGGGACCGGATTCAGCAGTGTAGTCGCAGTGCACAAGCATGACTGGAGAACGCTGGGATGTGTTTTTCTCATCAGTGAGTTTCTTTTTGGAATTGGCTTCGCTGCGGATGGTGTGGTCGAAGACTAGAACGCGTTTTGCTCCCAACTCCCGCTTCAAGAATTCAACGACCTCGGGGTAAAAGTGCGACCGTACGGCATCATCGTCTTCCCAGTTATCATGTGTGCTGTGGAAAGGGTGTAGGGAGAACCCGCTTTTGTCCAGTGTGAAAGAGGGCGTGTGCGTGCGGCCATCGTGGACGATGATGTCTACTGGGGCGTCCCCTGGTTCATGAACACCCTTAGCTTTCTCACTCTCGTAGAAGTAGATTTCGGTGATGCTGTCAACGGATTGCGTGTAATTGACTGAGGTACGTACGGATCCCTTTTCCGAGCCACCAGCCATCATTCTGTCAACCGGGGCCTGCGTTTTCTTCCAGCTGTCCAGCTTCTCGACCTCGTCGGTCATCCATCGTCGGAGGTTGGGATACTTGTCGAGAGGCAGTTTCTGAGCAGCGTACAGATGCATGGGCGCTGCGACGGCGAAGTCGGCGATAGTAACGTTATCCCCGGTAAGCCATTTGGTCTTTCCGAGTTGCTCGTCGAGGATGCCAGCGCACTTGTGGAAGCGCTCTGCCTCTCCATCCAGGACGTTTTGATCGGGATCCGCTTTAAAAAACATGGGCTTGACGGCGTTCTCAACAAGATAGGTGTAACAACTTGGAAACCAAGTACAGGCCTCCCAAAGCAGCCATTTGTTGACGGTCGCGCGCTTTTTGGGATCTTTAGAGTACATCGAATCGTCCGAGGAGAGGTCGGCCGCATATTGCAGGATAGCGTTCGACTCCGTAAGCGTCAGATCACCGTCAACCGCGGCCGGAACCGTCGCCATGGGATTGATCTTCTTGAAGTCATCGGATTTGTGCTGTCCACTGAAGTAGTCGATGTAGTTGTTCTTGTAGTCCGTTTTCAATTGCTCCAGTCCCGCCAATACCTTGCGGCTATTGACGGTACAAGGATCGCAATATATTTGAATGGTCATCTTGGGGCCAGTCGAGGAATCCGGGTATGGGATCAAAAGAGGAGATAGGGTTTAAATGCAAGGCCCAGCCCTAGGTCGTCGCGAAGCTACCCCGCATAGTTCCCGATCTTTGATCGGATCATGTTGCACGCGATCGGCGAGGTGTTGTTTTGATCCAATGGCGGCAGCTGGAAAGACCCGAAGCTCTAGTTTAGTGGTTACCTAAGATAATTTTAGTTACCTAAGGTGGATACCCCCGCACGACCGGCGCTCTTAGAATCCATTCCCCCGAACTAAACGAAGCTGGTTGTTAGCGTATTTCAAATGTTGGAAGACCCGACTTGGGCGAGGCTGTCAGCTCATCCATGATGAGCCGATCCTGAACGAGGATGGGGTTGATGTTGAATTTTATCTGATTGGCTCGCTTGCAACCATCCACCCCTCTTCACGGCACTTCTGAAATCTCTTCCAACCAGTCGACAACTTATTCTACAGCTAGACTAACTATTATAACAGCTACTCTATCTTAAGTGTACTTCTGCCATTTATAAAATTCTAGAGTTAGCTTAAATTCTTCCTTCCCTTTATTCCTCTCTTAAACTAGGGCATTGCTTGTGTTAATCGCAGGAAAGAGCCGGACAGTGGCAGGAGACTTAGAGATTCATGTTTAATAGAGACGGCAGCGAAGGTCGTAGGAAGAAGCGTAACCTGCTAAACGGTAGGAAGACATGAATTTAAACCCTCTTCTTGCGCAAGAGCTTGTGTGGTGGTGGTGGCAGCGCATGTGGTACGCATGCAGAACTGCAGTCTTATTGTGCTCACAGCGGGCGTAGGTGATGTGTCTATCGCTGATCCGAACGTGCCTAGTCCTGGAACCTCCCAACCTCGTTCCTGCCAGCAACGTGTGAGGATGGCTTCTGTATGGACAGCTTTGGCACTAGCACTCGTCACTTTTTAGTAACGGGAGCACCAGAGGATTTCAAGCTCTCAAATTCTGCTACCTACTGGTGCTTCTTTCATTAACTATGTTGGCGAATGGAGCTTCCAGGTTTCTTCCGTCGCAGCGATTCCCCAAGAATCGCAAATTCCACGACTCCCTCGGCGGCATCAATCCCTTACAACCACTGCGCTTTTGATGAAGAGTCCTTCGACTGCAACCTTGATCAGGAATCTCGACACACTAGAAGCACTCACGCTGTCGGTCATGCGCATTCCGTCACCCTTGCTGTCCAGCGTTTGCACGTCCGCCTTCGTGTCGGTCGGCTTCTGCTTCGGATCGACGAATTGCAACCTCGAAGCCCTCACAAGAGTCCAATCCATCTTCGTCAACCGAATTTCCTTGTCTACGAGGCCGTGGTCCTCGAGCGCGTGCTTGATGTTGGTCCACCCCATGAATGCCTTGGACAGCCACGGTAGGTTAGCCCATGAATCCCCGACACCTGCTGTCGACATCACTACAATGCGATAAATGCCGGCATGTTCCAGAACCTCGCAAATGTTGGCGCACGAGTCGGCCAGGAAGCGAGGAGGTGAGAGCTGAGGCGCGAAAGGGCTGTCGTATTTGCGGACTGCGTTCAATGTGATGATCGCCGCAGAAGGTGTCAGGGAAGGCGCTGCGGAGAGAGCGCTTTGTATGTCGGACTTCGATAGTGGCGAGCCAGTGACGACGGTGAGGCCAGGACGAGGGGTGAGGCTACCAGAGGTACGGACGAGGGCTACCGCTGTATGACCTTGAGAGAGTAATTCAGATACGACGTGCTGGCCGGTCCGTCCAGTGGCGCCGAGGAGGAGGAAATGCATGGTATTCGACGATGAGAGGTACCGTTGAGTACTCGTCTGCCTGAGCTTGTGGGGAGATGAAGAGGCTTCGTTGCAAAAGGGCGACGGGTTGCGGATGCATTTATGGAGTTGACTGCCATGGTCGGTGGGGGGGCCGATTCAGAGACAAAGTCAGCCGCTGATTGGTTCGTTCGGTCTGCATACTGCAAACGGAAGCCGCATGCAATCTTATACACCGACCGACTCGTTCCTTCCCTCTCCACCTTGAAATGCGCTAGGTGATGTAATTGAGGGTGTGAGAGCGTGATACATGAGTGAGACACAAAACCAAGTCTACTTTGTGTCTTCGACAGTCACTTTTATGTTCTTTTATTAACAAAGAACATTCTCACTTCCGCATTCAGAGTGTGAAGAGGTGTGCAGAGTCTCTGTCCAACAGTGTTCAGTAGAGCCGCCGGCCTTCTCCCGCTCGACTTGCTAGTTATGAAGTCCGCATATTCCATTGATTGTGAAAAGACAGGAATTAGATGCGTGGTTCGAAAAGATTCGCGCCACTTTGCCATAAATATCAGCGTATTTTAGATCGCTCCCCTCGACCACTTCTAGTTCCACTGCACGTTCTATAAGCCTTTATTCTTTCACTCACATTGCTAGCTACGCCCTGCAATCGGTCGTTCTCGGTCCGCAGCTCGGCATAAAGATCTGGTGAGGAGTCTAGTACCCCCAAGAGAACGATTTTCAGTATCTGATGGAATAAGCGCATGAAAGACACTGAAATAAGCTCAGGACCAGGAGGTCTGATCTCCGTATGAACGAGTTCAAGATCAATGAGCCACGATTCTAAAGAATCCAGCAGAGATGCTTTTTCGGATAGCAGTCGAAGAGCGTTTCCTGCCGATTCGACATGCGACACTTTGTCGAGAAATTCAAGCGTCGATGCAGCGATCCTTGTAAGCTCTGTCCGCATGTCGGGTGCAATCGTGCGAAGATCGCGAGATTCAACAGGCTGTTGATGTGGCGAGATCAAACACACAGACACCGTCGTCCCGCTTATATCGGCTGTTGCTGGAGGGTCCGCGAACTTACATGGTGCAGCGAACAGCTTGATGATGAAAACATCTAGGAAGGGTAGCTGGTCATGGTATGCTGGCACCAATTTATTCGCGGCAACAAAATTTGGCCTTGCCCGATACTCGTGCATGATCCTGAGTCCTTGAGTGATATGCTGGGCCATTGCAACGTAATTCCCCCGCACTTGCTCAATGCTGATGAAGATCTGACAGCAAAGTAATGCCGACTTCAACCCGTTGGAGCCCGGAGACGACAAGTTAGACGCGAGACCCCCCAAAGCCATACAGTATTGTTGGAGGCCATAGCCATAGCTCGGGGTCTGCTGCGCGACAGACGCTGGAACGTCTCCGGACGTCTCGAGATCTTCCCGAAGAGCTCTGAGAGACGAGACAGCATGTCGTATCGGCGGATCAGTCAAGCTGGCTTGGAGAATTTGCCTGGCTTCTTCATCACAGCCCAGCTTCACGTCGAACATGGTCTTGGTTGAGAAGTAACGATTGAGGAGGTCGATGGCCTGAGGGGCGATCTCAGTTAAGGTGGGCCGGACGGGTTGTAAACCAGCGCCTGACTTGATGCCGCCAGTATGAGCGTTGTTGATAGGCTGACTGGTAAAAAATCGAAAGGGAGACTCGTAGCCGTCGCAAGTACGACCAGTGTCGACACACTTTTGGCAAAATGGCTTGTTCTCGTCGCATTTGACCTTCCTTATTCTATTGGTAAGTGAGCACAATCACTGCAGAGCTGACCTCCTGTCTAATTCTCAGTCTTGGGGTGTAGACTGGTGATGGGATTTGAGACTGACCTGCAGGTTGCACAACCAGTTTTCACCTTGGTTCTGCATTGGATGTTCCGTTTGCGGGCGACAAGGCTTCCGGTCATCGTTGGGCGGTGGGTAGGACATTCACGCTTGTCGCGCAACACCCTACAGACGAGAGGAAGATTCGTAGCAAGCAAGAAATCCGAGCAGACGAATCAAATGATGCACCTTGATTCATCACCAGGAACAAGAAGCAGGCGAGTCGGTGTCGCTTTGTGTCAAGTGTGTTGTTGAGGAGCAGGCGTCAGCGCTAGCTCGATTGGGTAGCGAAAGCGAACCCACCAACCATACATGCCGTGGAAACTCCACATTCCTGCGACTGACTCGATTGTCATAGCTCCGTTCCGAGGACCAATCGTCTCGATCGACTTATATACCGAGTGGTTGGCCCAATCTCTCTCGAAAGGAGTACTTGCACATGTCGAGGCTCATCACGAACAGCCCTAGATTCGTGTCGAAACTACTCCACAGCTCGAAAATGCCAGCTTTTACTCTGTATGGCTCTCGCGGTTCGACCAACACCGATCGTGTCCGCCTGACTCTCGCCGAAGGTGGCTTCACGGATTACGAACTCGTGCTTCTCAACCTGCAAAAAGGGGAACAGAAGGTTGGTGAACCGTTTCTCTTGGAAGACGACGCGGGCTATCCTCGCGTGAGCAAATTGTATATCGCTGACACCGCTCCACCCAGTCCGAAGAAAACATGAAGCGTCACCCGTGGGGTAAAATACCCGTCATCACTTTCCCCGAGGGGTTCACTCTCTACGAGAGTCGCGCAATCTGCAAATACCTCGCAAGGAAGTACTCCTTCCCACTTCTACCCCCGGACTCCGACATCGAAGCTGCGGCGCTGTTTGACCAGGCGCAGTCCACAGAAATGCTCTACTTCGCCGAGCCTGCAGGTAGAATCGCATTTGAGAAATTTGCCAAAAAGTTCATGGGTCTGCCTCCCGATGACGCCGTGGTCTCAGATGCACTGCGGTCGGTCGAGATGTTTTTCAACGTGGCAGAACGTCTCTTACAACACAAAGACTACATGGCTGGAAAGAACTTCACTCTCACGGATATCTACTACATTCCGCTGATCCAAAGGCTTTTCGCGTGCGGGTACGGAGACGTCATCCTCAGTCGCAAAGCTGTGAGTGCTTGGTGGGACCGCTGCATGAATAGGTCAGCCATACAGAAGATGTTGGCCGCCGACAAGGAGGCTGCGGCTGCTGCTCGTAAATAGGATAGAAATCAATCTGAAGAGGAATAGTCGCCTAGCTGCCCTAAGACAACCGCGGTGCGGCAGCAATGCGCCCCCCCAACCCGACACGGAATATTGATGATCCGCTCCAATGTGTACATTACCACCGCGTTCGCCAGCGCCTTCAACCTCTTAATGGCGGAAGTGATTAAGAGTACATAACAGCGAAAAAGCTTACTAAAAAAGTGTCAGCTCTATAACATTTCATGCTCAGGTAATTAGAAAGAAAGAATAAACAGAAGTTAATAATAGAATAATAGAGGCTACTATAAAGGTGAGTACTACAACCTAGAATAAGCGGGCGCAGGGCCTCGCCTTCTAGAGTGCCCGTGCGCGTAATAAGCCACTACACTTAATAAGCCACCCTACTATTAAAACATATATATTATCTTAACTTTAACGCGTTATAACTCTACTAATATAAACTTAATTAAGGCTATAATTAAAGTAATTAAATTATAAGAACCTAGCGCATCTTTCTTATACCGCAAAGTTGCGAAACGGTTTAGTATAAGTCGCGTAATACTATCGCGATAGTATTAAGGCGTTACGTAGTCCTATGCAGCCGCAGTATAATATAAGTAATTACTTAACCTATAATAAGAGGTAGAACTCGTGCAGTATATAGAAAGATGTATAGAGTAAGGCTTACTACCTACTAGAGAGATAGTATAAAATTTCGCTACTATAATTAACATCCACTAATTGTTCGTAAACGGAAATTAGACTGCGAAGCGAGTTAATTATAAAGATATCTAAAAATTAGTTAATA
>MU005576.1:1139512-1161648 GCA_010405425.1 Lentithecium fluviatile CBS 122367 | reverse complement strand
TAACCTAATAGACTAGCTATAATAAATTATTATAGGAGCTAGCTAAGTTTCTAGAAGAGACTAAAGTAGTTAAGTAATTCTATACCTAATACCTAAATGAACTAGTACCTAGTAGCCTAGCAACCTAACGCCTAATTTAAAAAAAGAATAAAGAGAAGGTACTATTATAGTATCCTCTCTAGATTCTCTAATACTACTAAGTTCTATTTATACTATTATTAGTACGCCTAGAACTATTCTCTAAACTTTACTCTAACTAGCAGTTAGTTTACGCACTAGAAGCACAGACTACCCCTCTAAGTATTTCTACTTTATACTTATTTCGCTATTTCTGTTCTGTATATAACGTCTTATATTACCTAGATATCGCACGCGGTAATTAATTAGTCTTCACTGTAAGAACTAAAGGCCTACTCGTTGCGTCCTTGTAACACTTGTTATTTATTACGCTGTGCTGCACTAAGCTTTGCTTGCTTACGTTAAGTTAGAAAATGCGTAGCGTTCTATGCATAGTGTCCTAGGTATACTACTTAGCAGTTCCTTAAGAAAGACTTATAAGGGCCTCCGCATATAACACACTTTAGAATTATCGCCTAGCACTCGTTATAGTGGTGTTCCTCGCCTGCGCATCTAGCGCAGACTTGCTGCATTGCGCATGCGAACGCTTTATGTCTAATCTATTAGCACTTATAGCATTACACTAGTCTATCTTATTGTTTAAAGAGTTTTGTATATACTAACTCGCTGTTAATGTGAAAGTATTAATCTATTAGCAATTAGGCTACGTCGCTGCTTCTTGTCATGTATACTACTATTAACCTATATGCCTTTGGTACGTTTTTACGGCTGAGCTAGCTGATCTTTGCTACTTATACGCCGTTCTCCGTCCCTAGGGTTTCCGTTACTCTAGGTCGGATTTCTCCCTCCTCTGTAAGGACTGCGGTCCAATTTGCGTTGTCTATACGGATAGGGTAGAGCTAGTCACGTAGCACCCGGGTCCCATTAGCTGCCGTCCTATGCGCTGCATCTCTCACAGCTTAGAGCTCTGCTTCGTCCCTGCATGTTATTCTAATTCGATTGGCGTTTCTAGCCTCTTTAACCACTGCCACGCATCGCCAGTTAGCCTGGTTTTCTGCCGTTCGCATCTCCGCTTTAATGGCTTGTCTAATCTGTCCGGGTGTCACTCGGTCTTTAGCTGTCTCCTCTACTCTAGAGGTGTCTATCGTGCAGTAGATGGTGTTGGTTACCGTTGAGTGTATCGTGCCTCTGGAGATGGTTTGTATGTTGCTTGGTACGCTGTTTAGGGGGGTGCGTGCGATATCGGCGTATAAAGGGGACCCGCTTAGGATGGTCTGTATCTTAGCTAGCTGTGTCTCTAGCCTCTTCGCTATTGCTCTAGTCTCTGCCCTAAGCGCCTCTACCTGCTAAGTGAATTAACTTCTTAGCGCCTTAATCTAGGTAGCATGTTCCTTCGCTAGGCAGTCTAGTGCCTGTTTAGCCTTAATCTGCTCCTGCTCCGTTTTCTTTATCTACCTTGTTAGTAGTGTAGTAAGGTGTGCAACTTTATTTAGCCCTGTTAGGCCTAGGAGCTGTTTCGCGGTGCCTAGCCTTTCCGTTCGCCTACCGTCGCTTACCAACGAACGCCCGGGCCCACCTAACGCCCGTATTTGCCAACGTTTTTAGCAACACTCCAGCACCCCTACAACGCTAAATATATAGTAAAATCACTAGATTTTTTGCAGGAGCACTTAGAGGAGCATATTAAGACTTTACGCAACGATAAATTACCAGCAATAACGCTGTAGGCGTTATATTAAGCAGGTGCATGTTACCCGCATAGATAAGAACTCCTCCCCCTTAGTAGGCTCTTAATTAATAACAGTACTCTAAGGTCTCTTAGGAGCTCTTTTTTAAGGTGTATAAGGGTTAAGGCTCTGTTAATTACCCTTTTTAGATAATTATATATTAAATTTAAGTTATTTTTTAAGCTCCTTTTATATACGCTGTTTAGCTCGCTTACGCGCCTTTACCTCTTTTACTTACGCCCTTAGTTCTTAAGCTACTACTTAAACGCGCGCCCTCTTCTCTTTAAGAGCTTATTTCTCCTACTTTTTAAAAAGCCTTTATTATTATGCCTCTAAGAGTTATTACTATTAAAGCTTTTTTACTATCTCTTCTTACTTCTCTCTCTTATAAGCCCTCTATACTTTAGCAGGAGAGTAAAATACAGCGCTACTATACTAATTATTAGGTTTCTTAAGTAGTAAAGACTTACTACGCTGCTAGCGCTTCTTCTTATTATTAAAAGCTTACTTAAATTAGTTATATTAATATTATAGGATCTAATACTTAGCCTTAAGCTTATAATAACTTTATAATAACTAATTACGCTCTTTAGTATAGTCCTCTATAATAACCTCTTAAAGTATTTGCTATACTTTACGCTTATTAGCCTTAGAGAGGTTTAGTAAGCTACTATAACTTAATAAAGGGCTTTCTTACTCTATAATAAACCTCTTAAGTATAGTATTAGAGTTATAGGGCGACAACCTAGTACACTTAAAAGCTTTAAGTATTATTAATTATTAAAACGCCTTTTACTAGAAGGCATTAGTAAGTTAATAAAAGTTACATTTTATAATTACTAAGAGGCCCTAGTAATTATATATAAACTAAGAGAGCTTAATATTATACGCGTTGCTAAGAGGTTTAAACATTACTATATTTAATAGTTATAGAGTATAGGTAGCGTCTAAGGGAAATGTAGAGAGTAGTATTTTATTCTTATTATAGTATTTAATAAATTATTAACTTACGTAAAAGCTATAGCTATTATATATAAGTAGTCTATAGGCTCTATAAGCTTTCTCCTTAGTCTCGCAATTAAATACTTACTATAGCTATGTTAAACTAATCTTATTATTAGTCTACCTACTTAGTAAGCTTATAAAAAAGGCCTTATAGTATTTTAGATTAAAATCTTACAGCTATAAGTCTTATATATTACCTATTATAGTTTAATAAATTAGGGCTAGCGTTAACGTAGTGCTGTTAGCGTAAATATAAGTAATTATTATTATCTACTCTCTGTTACTATTCTAGAGTATTTACTTTTAAGATCTCTACTTATACACCTAGCAAGAGAATACTCTTTTTATCTTTCTAAGAATGCTAATAAGAAAGCCTTTCTTATCTATATTATATATATAGCAACTGTTAATTTTATATTTAGTTAGCTTTTCGCCTAAAAGCTTAAAATATAGGGCGTATTTTATAGCAGAGTTAGCGCGCTAGTAATAAGCGTTAATACTAGAGGTCTACTGTAATATAAGCTTAATATTATACCGCGTAATAAAGCGCGTAACCTAGTTTTTTCCTAGCTCTTTTCCTAATATCTCTGCTGCAAAGTTGTATATTATTTGCCTTATAGGTAGTAGGCCTTTCTTAGAGAGCGTATATATATATTTTGTAAGCTCTTTTTTCTGCGTAGTGTTAAGCAACTTCTGCTAATCTAACCTCTCCGCGATGGTGCCCTGTTTACCCTGCACGCGCCGCGATAAAGTTAACCTGCTAACGCCATATATTCTTGCAATTTCTAAATAATTGGGCTTTTCTCCTATTAACAAGCTTTTGATTGCAGCAAGCGCAGCCTCCATATTGGGTATATTAGTGGAGTTATAAGCGTTAAAAAAGTAGGTGGCAAAATTGATTTTCGGGCGTTGTGGGGGTCCGGGCGTTAGGTGGTAAGCCACGGTATTAGGTCCTGCGTCTTCATCCTGTTCCATTCGCCTGTTAGGTTCTGCGTTTTTATCTTGTTCTAGCTACTGTTGCTGTTGCGACACCTTAGGTGTGCGCGTTGCTGCTCTACTAATAGTTCTTCTCTGGGACGTTGTAGCTAGCGTTTGTTGCGTTTCTGCAATCTTTAGCGCTAGTCTAAGGGTACAGTATAACTTTTGTAGGGCTGTAGGGGTGTTTACTTCTATAATGTCTAGGGGGAGACTTGGCATCTTAGATAGCTTGGCGGCGGCACTACCCCGCTGGGGATGCTCTGTAAGGCGTTAAGGGAGGGGAAACGAGTGCCCTAAACGCGATAAAAGTATGTCTAAGATGTAATTCCAAAGTTTTCCCAAGCGGTCGCTGGCATAAACTGTCAGGCTGTCAACTGTTTGTGCCAGGGAACCGGTGCTGATTGGCTGGCAACTCTTAAAAAATCCTCTTAATCCTAAGGTGCGCACGCGCCCGAGCGAATGCCAGACGCTGCCTTTGCCGTTAAAATAATGAGCAGGAGCATCTCTCAACATCAAAGGGGCTAGTGGCAGGCCGATTTTAATGCCTCAAGCTACATTGTGCAAACATTCGCGAAGGCTGCTTTTTAATGGATAGAAAAGGCAGTTTTTAGGGTCATCTTTGACTCATGAACTATCGGTTGAATTGTTGGGATAGAGTCGACGCGATAGATATTAATGGCTGAGAGCTGAGGGGTAAGCTTGCCCTACGTTATCTTGTGGCGCTGCGAATGGCTTCCCCGCAATAAAAGCACCCTTCTCCTCGCAAGTTAATTAAAGGCTACCATCGCTCCTACAAATAGCCCCAACAATAGCCGTCTTTATCTATTGGTGAATCGAGGTCTTAGAGCCGCCCACTACAACCACAATTCTGTCCTCGCAGGTAGACTGTCACAGCATACCTTATGGCAGGGCCTCCGCCTAAAAGCACTCTGTCAGAGTATGAAAAGCCCAAATTTTCAAAGTATGTGCCATTGGAGCGCCTCTCGCGCGGCCATCTACTTATCTGGAATAGATTTTTGACCTCCTCCGTCATAGCCGTCACTGTTGCCAAGTTAAGGACATTCTACCTCCATTCGGCCCTTCTAAACGCGGAATCGGAAAGATTCTCCAATAGCCTGTCGGGCAAATTTAAGGAAGCGGAGGAAAAGGCTATTGAGATAGAGGATAAGGACCCCGACCTTTTTGGATTCTTTGTCGAGTACCTTTACCGCGACTGTTCCATCCTTTCCCGCAAGGTTACGCATTACTCCGAATACGTTACCTTGGCACGTCTCCATGCTCTAGGAGAACGCATTGTGGCACCCAAGCTTCAATCCTATTCTCTTTGGAGATTCTGCCAATCGTTAGAAAGCGACACGTTCATCTCCGACGAAAGCAGTTGTGAACTACTTCGGATTGCGTGCACGGAAATTACTGAGAGAGTGAGAGAGGACCCTATGAGGGCGCAGATATTCTGGTACGGAGGGGCCAACATTAGCAATCTCCAGAGACTCGACATGTTTCGTCAATTGCTGTGCGACATTCCAGATTTGGGCAAACAGCTGTGCCTATGGGTGGAACAAAATCAACCAAAAAAACTACCCGAGCCGAATGAACTACAATATCAGAGATTTGCGCCAGAAAGCGAGTACAGCCTGCAGCGCGCCCTGGAGACCGCCCCAAAAGTTGAATAGCCGAACTCTAACGCGGCAGTATCCATTCAGGAGCTCAGCTGTCTATCGCAACGACGCCTAGTCAAACATGGCCACCACCGCCAAGAGGTCTTTCCGGTGTCATGTGTCTTTCTCATCCAACTGATGTGGCCGGCAATCTGGACTATTTCTCGGCAGCGCATCACTTCCATGGGCACAGATTTGTTGGATTGGTTGCACCTGATATCTTGTCTTCCAGTGGCGAGTTGATTTTGTCTTTTGATTCCATGCTTCGACCTCCGTCGTGGCCACCGTCAAATCGCAGCAATACCTATCGGTCCACACTATGACCTCCATACGCCCGGGAGTGTCGGCGATACTTGTGGTGAAACCAAAAAGTGCAATGCCCCATTCACCTCAAGTCTCCTTTCGCCTTTGCCGCTCTGAGAAAGACCGCCATCTCAATACTCCTCGTCCGTGGTGGAGCGACGCTGACCAGCCCTCGTACTGTTGGGTTCTGCATCCCGGCGTTGACCAGCGCGAGTGCTGTTGGGCTCGGGATCGCGGCGTTGGCCAGCTCGCGTGCTGTTTGGCTCTGCTTCTGCCTCTGCCTCGCGGCGTTGACTAGCCCGAGTACTGTTGGGTACAGGCTCTGGATCACGCCGCTGACTAGCCCGGATGCTGTTAGGCTCGGGCTCACGACGCTGGCCAGCTCGTGTACTGTTAGGCTCAGGATCGGCATCGCGGCGCTGACCGGCTCGCGTACTGTTAGGCTCGGGATCGCAACGCTGTGTACCGGCTCGGGGGAAGGTGAGCAATGCTTCCCGACGTTCGTTGGAGGATACATCGTCGTCTAGGGCCTCGGGCGCGGCCTCACGGGCATAGTATGTTGTGCCATCGGTGGGGTTCCTTACTCCTCGCTCAAGTACGGCGGCATCGCGTGCTTGCTCCTACAAGGGCGTTAGCATTGCGAAAAAACTTCGTGACGGCTTCTCTATACGTACCACGGGCAACGGAGCAGCGAAAACCCCGAGCGCGAAGGTTGCGATGAAAATTGCGGAACGCATAGTGATGATTCGGACGAGTGTTTGATGGGATAAGTATGATTTTTGAATTCTGTAAAGGTTGGTGTCAGTGCACAGCACGTCCACGTGTTAAAAAGATTATAGGTCAAAGAATGAAAGCTATGAATGATGGATGAGTGGAGCCGGTCCCTGCTCCGGAAGATTGGGCAACGAGCTCATCTTTAACTGTTTGTATGTTCGCGCGGTGGTTGATGGGGACACCGAGGTCTCGGCGCTGATTGGCTACAGGTTAGCGCGTTGCTAACCGCCTTCGAGGCGCCCAACAGGAATTATGAAACACGGGTAGTTTTATCCCTGCCGACCACCGCATCCAATAGCGTTATCGGGAGAAAGCTGATGGTGGCCCTTGAGCGCTTGGCTGCGAAGTTCACTCACGGTTGGCTTCACGACCCGGACCCCACCGCCAGTGGCGTCTTGAACAAAGTGCTCAATCGCACAGAACGCGCATTGGACGAGGTGGGACGATTCTATTTTTATCTCGATAATGTCGGAGCGGCGTAGGCTACAGCGGCGACCACGAAGCGTCAAATATCCATCATATTAACTGTATGGCACATGTCCAGCGCTCGACCTTCCGTTCCGAAAAGCATATCAAGCGTTATTAGATGCCGGTGTGAAAAGAGAGGCGACAAAGATGGTGGGCTGAAACAAGATTGGATCCAGATGTAGATATAGATGAGTTTGTAAAGAACCACGGAGAAGTCAAGCGCTTCTATGCAAGACAACTATCGCGAGATAGCACTGCCATTACCCCTTCCATTCCGACTGTGGAGGCGTGTGACGAGATCTGAGGGACGAAGGCGAAAGTGCGCTTGCGCCCGAACGCCGCCATCCAGTGCCAGGGAGCCACTTTAACTTGGTGTGCTTCGCATTTGCTCGTGGTGTCCCGTTCGCTCGAGCAGACTGCGAGGTCACCTTCTTCCGTACATCGTCAGGAAGACCGTAAAGTAGTGTTGCGATAGCTGAAGTCTTCCATACCCCGAGATCATGGTACATGGAGCTTCGAATGATCGTTGAAGTCAAGAAAATGAATGTGAATCCTAACAAACCGAGGGGAAGTGAGAGCCACTCCCATCGCACCAAGACGACGCTCACCAGGTCGAATGCTGGGCCTTGTACAATCTCGATAGTGTCCTGCGATGACCGCATTATATTTGTAAAGGTGGCGGCCATGTTGTCGAATTGTAGCGTGATGTTATCATAGAGAAATGGATTATAATCCGGGATCCGTGAACGAACGGCGCTGGTCAGCCATTGTTGGTATCTTAATTCCGCGCCAGCCATACCTACACTAGTAGCGTTGTGAGCTGTGTATGTGGAGGGGAAATAGTCGTCGAAAATTCGAAGAATGTTGTCATGCGTTATGTTGCTAATTTCGTATGGGTGGCCGCTATTGCCGACGATGGTAATGTTTTCGTTATAGCTGAAGCTCATACCAAAGAATTCACCATTCTCGTAGATTGGGGAAACGTCCCAGGGATCCGCTCCGAGAGTTTTGTTGTACACAGTGCTGCTAACATTCTCGCTATAAAGCCCTCCTACCAACGACGATTGCATGGTCTTTACGCACCAGGAGACAATGCACTCATGGGCGACAGGGGTCGCATTCCGCTTAACAAAGGACACATCATCTCCGCCAGAGACGACCACCAAGTGCAATATTGGGTTGCGGGTATTGTTAAGCTTGGCTGGGTATCCAGGAAGGAAAGCCCTCGTGTTGATGTCGTATAGAGGTTGCGAGCGCGATATCAAAACTTCTTCTCTTCCAGTATAGTTTGTGTCGAGGCCGGCGATGTAGCCAGTCATCAATAACGGACTGTCTGCCTTGAGAAACCCATCCACATGCCGTCCCGTTCGGATAGTTCCAAGCAGACCCGTCGGCCGTCGCCGTAGGAGTTGTGATCCAGTCCAGCATGGTATTCCGGCAACTAAATTCCAGGAGCTCAGTGTTTGGCACGCACCTGCTGCACACGCTCAGACTTTCGGTTTGTTCCCATGTGCATTTGGAGTTCGGGCACGTTAGTGGAATATCCGGCCCCATCCTGTTGCTGCTGCCACTGGTCGTGGGGTTGGTGCCACTGGCGAAGACATAATGATAGGCGGCACCTGTAATCGCTTGTTGCCTATTTGTCAACATTACCCGACGGAGCAGGTCAGGAGACTTACATTGGTCTGTCTCGGAAACAGGAATGCCGTCCTTCAAGTAGACGCCGGCCGAATCAACAGAATAAGTGAGGGCGCGGGATATGGTTCCATTCAGTGGCTGGACCTGCCATTTCTCCGGAAAACCCACGACTTGCTGGAAAAATGGGTCCAAAGCAAGTGCAAAAAGTGTGACGGCAGCTCCGAGAGCGGCTAACGACCTCCCTCTTGTGCGCAATAGTAACATGAAGGATCCCCATGGGCCTCGCGAGGCGTTATCAAAGAGCCTAGAAATAAGAGCATCAGCAAGAAAGTTCAGACTGCAGCTCTGCTCTACTTACTCGAAATCCCACATCTTTCTGCTCTCCTGGCATTCGTTCTTTTTCTGGAACCAATTCCACTTCAATTGCCCCAGAGCTTCGGAGACTGGGAGCAGCAGCGCCGCAGACGCAAACTTTGCCAAAACTGATATATAAGCGTTCAGGGTGATTCCAAGCGGCCACTTCGGCAATGGTTGGTGTTGATAATGGTGCAGGACGATTATGATAGCAGCCATACATATTGCGCTTATACTCCAGCTAATGATCTCCATGAGCCATCTCTTAACCACGTTGCCGGACGCGCTGTATTTCCACAGTCTTTCTTCGAGTCTCTGGGCAAAATTTGAGGCCCCAGACAGTCCCGTGGAAATCCCTTCTTTCGCATGTTTCTCTTTGGGCGTTTGGGCCTTTTCCGCCGACCCAGGCGTTATCGGGCTAATGTCAAGTTTGAAAGGAGCGGCTGGAATGCCGAGACCAATCTGGTGTGGCCTGACGTTGTCGAGACCTTGCTGGGGAGTTTGTGGTGACACAGGAGAGAAGGCGTTGTGACGAAACCGTACGTGTCTGCCACCGTCATCTGGTCGGAATGCTGGCGCAGGGCGATTCGGACGAACAGGTTGAGCCCACTGTCCTCTGGTTTGAACGTTGAGCGATGGAACAGCTAGTCTTCCTTGAGCAGTTGCTTGAGGAGCTACCGAAGCATACGGAGGCGGGGCAGGCGAAACGGAGATGCAGTGAATCGGCTGATCTCTTGAATTGACCGAGCATTTTGGACATATGTGTTCAGATTGCTCCAAAGTTGTGCGATTGTGGGTCGTGTCGAGATATATGGGGATATCCGCGTTGCTGAAAGAGATCGGAGAGACAGGAATATTTGGCATGGTCTAGCAGGGCTCTCTGCCAGCTAGGTCCACTTGATGCGCTTTGGGTCGTGGACAGATTGTAAGAATGGAAACTCGTGTAGCAAAATAGAAATAGAATGGTCGTTCAGTAGGCTTGCAACAGTGGTGCACCCGGAGGTTTTAGTGATGAAGCTTGCCCGGACAGATCGCACCGTGCCAGCCCTGATGATCTGAGGCTCTAGGACTAAGAATAGTTGCCGCACTGAGCCGCATGGCGGTGGGCACCAGTAGATCGTGGAAGCGCGATGAATCCCAGCGACAACTGAGGAAGTCCATGCTGCGATCGGCCGTTGTTGCGGTGGACAAACCGTGACGAAGAGGGTGAAGGAAGATTGGCGGGTACGCAGGTGGGGCCAAGGGAGATTGGGCGGACTTCCTCATGTGGTTAGCTCCAGCGCTAACCGCCACGGATGAGTTTCTGGCCTTCAGGCCGCGCAGCACTACAAGTACCAGTCACAACTTTCTCGTGCTTACGCAACGGCGCAAGCTGAAGGAGGCACAGTTCTTCCATGACGAAATTGGTTGAAGCGGCGCTTCCGTCCCGCAGAGCTGGCACACGTTTTTCCAACGTGAAACCCTAACACCGATCAGAGACACTTTATCGAAACGCTAGGTACGGCGCAGCAGAACCCACAGATTCATAATATAAACAACGAGGCATTGGCTACTGGGCGATTTCTAGCCAAAGGTGTAGGCGCCAACAGGGAGGCCTTGCTGCATTTATCCGTCCCGGTCATGCAAGTTTGGTTCTTGCGGTCAGGACGTAGATGTCGTTGGTCGTGCAGCAAAAGGTATGCACACCAATGCCAGCACAGGCACTCTTATCCAGCATCAGTTCTCCGTTGCGTGCTCCGCCGTCTTTCCGAGACATAGCGACCCATCCAGTGGGACCTGCTGAGGGCTGTTAGTACCTGAACGGAAGCAGGAGTGGCCCAGGTTGGTAATATACTTACTTTCTCCACAGTTGGTCCATTTGCATTGTGGGTTTGGATAGTTCACATATTGATATGGGTCGTCTGAACCATCCTTTATTGGCAGCGAAGTAATCTTGCGATTTGCAACCTTCGCTAGAGCTTTGTTGTATTTGGCGTCTTTTGTATCGTGACTGATGGCCCACACAATTAGGCCACCCAGGCACAGACTCTGCGCGAATTCAGATTTCAATCGAAGGGTATCTTCGTCGTCGAAGGCGACCCATTGGTTGCCCCAGGTGGCAACCTTCACGGCTTCCTTTTCGAACAATTCTGGGGAACAGAGTTGTCAACAATTAATCAGGATTAATTTTAAAACCGTGATTAATTTAATTAATACTTAGAGGCTTTAGAAACTTAATTAATAAATTAGTAGTAGTTTTAATTAATAATTAATTAATAGATTAATTAAAAAATCGCTTAGAGATAATATTTATAAGTAGAGAGCTATACAGGCTTATCCTACTATAATTGTGACGGTTGTAGTCTTATATGTAGGACGTTGGTTGTTTTAAGAAGAGTTTGGTATCCGAAGGTTCCAGAGGAGAGAGGGGTACAAAAGCCGCCCCCTTAATTAACTCTTAAGAATCAATGCAGTTCCTTAAGCTTCTACTATACGTAATAGTTATGAGCCCGGAATCGCTTATTCCTGCCTAAGCATGCCAAGCATGGGCTGCTAGGAAGGTGGGTGACTATAAGCGAGCCGTATATACTACAGAAATAGCTAAGAGCACCGCGCCAGACAGCTAGGAGAGCTAAGAGCTAGCTGCCAGAGGGCCACAGACGTTAAGGCTAGATGTATGGAGCAGAATATACAGGGCATGTTGCGCTGCGGCTAATATGTACATAAACCTTAAAAAGCTACTAGCTCTACGCTATTGCTACGATCTGGGGGGGGTTGTGACTGTTATATATACTCTATTCTTAGGAGTAGAAGGTTAGCCTTTTGCTTGCGATAGTTATAAGCCTAGTTTGCAATTAAACTGTATTTACACACTAATAAAGCTCTAAAGTTTATTCTCTATACTCTACACCTGTAATAGCTACTAAATTAGATCCTGCGATAACGCGCATTACTATTATACTTAATAAGTCTAGTAACTAGCATAACTAGCTATTTATTTATTAAGATACTGCTTAGAGGAATAACCTCTAGCTATACATTAACCTAAATATTGCTACTAATAAGCTACTAAAGCTTAAGGAACTAATAGAGCCTAAGCTTACTAACTATAAGAAGGGTACTAAGAGTCTTAGAAGCCTTAGTACTAATAATAGAGAGTTATATAAGTAGGACTATAAGCGCTATAAGAAGCGCTATATAGTATAGAGTAGAAAGAGTAGGGCACTAGCTAACTTTAACTTAGAGATTAGTAAGATAGTAGTAAAGCGCTACCTCTATTTACTCTAGAGTAAGTTAACGCTCTATAAGAGGCTTATTACTCTTAAGCAGTACCTTATACTAACAGATGTAATACGCTACTATAAGCTTATTAGTAAATATACTACCCTGCAGGCACTAGCGCGCGGAAAGAAGGTAGAGGAATAGCTTTATACCTAAGTAGACGTTACTAACTAGTGTAAGAAGCTTAAGCTAGCAGAGATAATAGGTATATAAGCCTAAGAGGACTTTCTAGTTACATATAAAGTAATTAACCTTAAGTAGGTAACTACTTGCCTATAAGAGCTCTATAAGAAGAAGATAGATTCTAAGGAGGCTTAGTTAGTTAAGAATTACGTAGCTAAGTTTATAATATACCTATAACGTATTAAGCCTATATTAACAGGTCTCTCTACTATAGTATTAATACTAGAGGTAGCTACTTTAGCTAATATAAACCCTCTAGCTAATATAAGCCCTCCTATAAGTAATAGCTAGAGGGAGTAACTATACTATGCCTATAGACTAAGGTATAGGTAGGTAGACTACTAGATAATTAATATAAATTATCCTAAGCGTCTAAAGGGATTTACGCTAAATCTAGCCCTTATTAAGAAGATTAAAACTACTTATAAGAAGAATAGCTAGCTTAATAAGTCTATTAATTAGGCCCTCGCTAGATAGTAAGAGAAGAATAGGGTAATAGTATCTATTAACCTTAATAATAGTAAGCTACTATTAAACCTATCTTTAAACGTTATTTATATATTTATTAACACGTTAATACTAAGCACCTTAATACTAATTAAGAATAATACTATAATATATAGTATAATAACTATTACGCACAGCTTAGTAGGGTAAGATAATATTAATAAAGTTAATTTAGCTATAAATAATAGCTAATAGCTGTGCGGAGCCCTTTAGGTTATAGCTAATACTAATAGTAACGCTAATAAGCTAGTTAACTAATAGATTCTTAACCTAGGTTCTAATACCTATATAATTAATAGTAAGGCATAGGGTAGATAGACTAGGAAGAGAAACGCCAGCCCTAATAAAATAGTTAGTGCTAGTATAGGTCGTATCTATATTACGGCCTAGAAACGCGTTAAAGTAATAGCTAATACCCTGTAAGGGGTAGAAGGTCTAGTGTTACCGCATATTGCGCTCGTTAAAGAATTTATTATAAGCATAATAGAACTAGCTTACTATAGAGCTATTAGAGTATATTTTAACTTAGAACGTAACTTACTTTATAGAGTCTTATAAGACACTATAGTCGCGAACCTAGAGTATAATAAGGGTTATTAGCTTATTAATACTAACCCTACTATGCGCCCTTTACGCACCTAATTAAGGTTACTTAGTATAAGCTATTAACTATTAATAGTAGTAAAAGCTAATTAGAAGGTCTCTGCTAAGATAGCTTATCTAATATAGAGTTACCTTAGTAAGAAGGTAATTAATAAGCTAGAAGGAAGTATTACTAGAGTCTAGCTTATACGTAAGTAGAGTAATAACCTCTACCTAGCTTATATAGAGGCTAAGCTTATAAAGTAAATTATAAGAAGGCTATAGGAGAACTACGCGTAGAGTCTATTCTATCGCGTTACTATAGACCTAGTATAGCTATTACCTACTAGTAAAGCTTATTTTAATAGTAATAAGTACGCAGGCTACCTTATTAATTAAGCCTTAAAGTAGTATAAGGTTAACACCTTCCTAAACTAATTAAAGCTAATACTAAGTTATTAGCTAATTTAGAGCATATATAAAATCTAGCGTATATTTAATAGGGACGTAACAGCCCTATAAATAAATAATAAATAGGGTCTTAGAGTATTCGCAGATAACACCTATAAGAACCTAAGTATTTAGTACGAGCTAAGTACTAAGTATACGCTAGAGTAGAACGGCCTAGCAGAGCGCACTAGTAAATAGCTAGTAGTACGCGCTAGAGCTATAAGGCTATAGGCGAATTTACTAGAATTACTATCCTATAAGCTTATAAGGATAGTAGCGTACGTCCTAAATAGAACTCTAACAGAGGCGTTAGACTAGAAGACGCTATATAAGGTTATATAGAGTAAATAGCTGTCTATAGCTTATATGCACCCTATTAGCTGTAGAGCATATATACTTAATTAATTACTAAGGCGTAAAGATAAGCTAAAGTCTTAAGCGCTAATTAGACACCTTATTAGATATAACTTACTAAATATCTAGAGGATCTAGCTGCTAATTAGAGATAAGGTAATATAGACGCGCAACGTTGTATTTAAACTAATATAGTTCTATAAGGAACCTAATAGTTACGCTAGAGAGGGTGTAATAGAGAAGGTTAATAAGTTACTAGCGTTTACTAAGCTAACGCTAGATAATAATATTAATATTAATAAGCTTCTTATAACGCGTTAGCGCAGGAAGGCAGCTTCGCCTATAATAAGTTAGTAGTTAGAGCTAGGGGGTAAGGTTACTAAGAGAGCTAATAAACCCCTAGGGCCTAAGCGCTAACTGTTTACACCTAAGTTAACTATACAAGGCGAGAGTGTTAAGAGTGTTAAGAGTATTAAGAGTGTTAATGTACAGCCTAGAGCTAGGAATGTTAGAGATCTAGAGGGTTTATCTAAGTTATATAATTATAGAATAATATTTATCTAATAAGACACTCTATTATTAACCTTAACTCTAGGAGAGCTCTCTGCTACATAAATTACTAACTACGTACCTAATTAATATAAAAATAATGCCCCTAGACGCTGTAACCTAGATCTAACAGACCTATTAAATATTATTAAGGGTAAGCGTACCTGTAAGCTAATAACACTAGCTGTTAACCTGCTATTAATATAGTAGACACTAGAGACCTACAACTACCTAAAAGTGTTTAGTATAGCTATATTAAAGCTAGATACTATAACGAGGCTATATTACTCCTAATTGCCGCTAGAGCTAAGATCTCTACGTAAGCTTAATACGTATTTATTTAGTTACTAATTTTATAAGGCTGCTAAGCTTAAATACTAGCAGATCTAGAATAAAGGTTATTTTACTAAAATAATAAAGAAGGAAGCTACTGCTAACAGTAAGGTGCTACTATTAATATAGGTATTTACATATAAATATAATAGAGATAGCTACCTCTATAAGTATAAGGCACGTCTAGTCGCACGTAGTAACCTATAATAAGCCTATAATAACACCTACGCTACTACGCTAGCTGTAAGGACCTTTAGGGCAGTAATTACTCTTACTAATTAATTTAATCTAGAGCTTATATAGTATAACGCCCTAAATACCTTTCTTAATACTAAATTAGATAGGAAGCTCTATATTTATATACTAGATAGATTCTAGCACTAAGACAGTTAGCTACTATAGGTACTACGCGCGCTGTATAGACTTAAGAAAGCCCTACAGCTGTAGTTTAGAAAGCTAAGTTATATACTATACTTACTAGAGATAAGGTAGGTATTAGGATTCCTATACCTGTATACTAATAGGTAGCTAATTCTATTTATCTATATAGATAATATTATTATAGCTTTTTACTAATTAAATTACTATCTATATTATAAGTTTAAGTATGCTCTAAAGAAGTACTATAACCTTAAGCATCTTAGGCTACTAAGTTAGTTCTTAGAAATCCGCGTTATGCAAGATATAAGGTCCTATAAACTCTAGTTAATATAGAATACTTATATTAATAAAGTTGCCGCCTAGTTTAGTATTAGGCTAACGGGTTAAAGTTATAACATGCTAATAATAGAGAACTAGCTTAAATAGTTACTAGAGGAGCTAAATACTACTTATATAAAGCTATATTAGTAGCTTATTAGTTACCTTAGGTATCTTACCTACTACATATAACTAGACTGCTCTAGGTACTACGTTATTCTTACGTACTACCTTATAAATCTAGGAGAAGCTTATATAAAAGCTACTTAATAAGTATAGCTATATATACTCTCTACTAAGTTTCTAGCCCTGTAGGCTAAGGCCTGCGATAAGAGCGCCTAGGAATATATTACTAACGCAGGTAATAAGGACCCTATCTTCTTTAGAGTATTAGACGCTGCCTTTACTAATAAGCCTAATATATACCGCAGCTTATAGGGATACGTGTTCCGCCTATATAGTATAACTATTAACTAGAAGTTAATAATATAGCGTTCTATTACTAAGTTAATAACTAAGGCAGAGTTACTAGCTCTATTACTAGCTAGATTACAGATAGAGAAGTAAACTTAATTCTTTAGAGGGATGTTCTACTTAATAGATAAGGCCTTAATACTATAGTGTAATAATTAGCAGACTGTAGGTATTACTATAAAGAAGAAAGATAAGTTAAATATAAAACTAAAGTATATTAATATTTATTAGTTGTAGGTGTAATAGGAGGTGCAGGCTAGTTAACTAAATATTACTTAGGTTAATATAAGCGCTATGCCCGCTAACAGTATAATAAAGATTCTTAGGAGGTAGAGATATACTAAGTTTCTAAGGCAACTTCGCCTAGTAGACATCTCTACTTGCCTTAGCTAGATATTAGGGGTGCAGCATACAGGTTTATAGACTACTCTTTTACTCTTTCTTTTATATTTACCTCTCTGCTACTTACTATAAGGTAAGGGGGTATATAACGGTTGTAGTCTTATATGTAGGACGTTAGTTATTTTAAGAAGAGTTTAGTATCTAAAGGTTCTAGAGGAGAGAGGGGTATAAAAGCCGCCCCCTCGATTAACTCTTAAGAATTAATGCAGTTCCTTAAGCTTCTACTATACGTAACAATAATACCTTATAGATCTCCTATATCTTAAGCTCTAAGAGCTCTACTAGGTCCTCTCTAGCTAGGGTCTTCTAGGCTAGAGAGAACCTAGCTCTTAGCTAGCTCTATATGCATATAATTATAGAGAGTAATTAAAGGCTTATTTTTTAACGTATTAGCTCTATTATATTACTAACCTTAGAGAATATTCTCTTATAGTAGTAGGAGGACGCTAGAATTAATAGAAGATTAATAGCTAACTAAGAAAGGTAGAAATACGTATTCTAGAGAGATAGCTAGTACCTAATAGGATCTATATAGTATATATAGTCCTTAGAGACGCTTAGTTTATTATACTACTAGTAATTAAATTTATTAGTATTATTAATAAGAGAAGCTATAGTAGTAGCTCTTAGAGGCTTAATATATAACTTAGTATAGTTATTAATATTATTAATACGTTTTACGCGTTTACGCGAAAAAGAGTTAATAGAGTAGGTAGGCTCTAATTTATACTTAGCCTAGAGCTCTTAGAACTACCTATTAGCTTTATTAAGCTAGTATTTATACTCTTCTATTTATTAGTTTATAAAGTAGTACTTATAATATAGATAAAGAACTATAGAGGCGTAGTAAATAGATAAGTTCTTAAGTAGTATATAGTACTTTAAGAGCTTTATATAAGCTACTATTACGTTAATTTTTAAGTAGTTCTTAAGTACGTTAGGCTTATTAAAATTAACGCTTATAGAGCCCTTAGTAAGCTGCTTAAACTAAGCTAGAGAATACTTAAACGTAGAATATACCTTATAAATTACTCTAAAACAGCTAGAGTCGCTATAGCCTTTAAGTCTCTTTATAGCCTCCTTTAAGAGCTAGGAAACTTTAATATATTAATTAATTATAGCCTAGTTAGTAGTACTAAGGCCTTTAGTGTAAGCTTTAGCGTTAACTAAAGCCTTACTAAGCGCGTAAGCAAAGGACTTATTCCTTAACGCTCTCTTAGGTCTATAATTAAAAAGGGTATTAATTAGGTAGTAGAGAGGGACTACTCTTTCTATAAAATTAAGGTAGCTATTCTAGCGCGTAATAATATGCTTAATAGGTTCTAGAAGCTGCGTAGGCTCTTCTACCTTACGCGTTTAGTATTAAACCTTATAAAAAAGGTTATACTACTAAGGCGTTAATATTAAGTATATAATATTAATAAGACCTCTAATAGAGCCCTTCTTTTACTACTTACGTAGGTATTTCTTCCCTACTCTATACTATAAGAAGTTATTATTAAAGGCGTTCTTATTAGCTCTAAATATTATAGTTTACTCTACTAAATTAAGTAAGTAGAAATAGTAGAAAAAATATTACTTTTATAGAAGAAAGCTATAATAGCTACTTAGCGCGCTAATAGCTATATTATTATTAGTTATATTATTAAGCGTAAAGTACCTAATTAAGCTGCTATTAATACTAAAGGTCTCTAGCGTTTTAATAATAACTATAGTAACTCTCTTACTTATATACGCGCTACTAAGTTAAAAAAGAGTAAGAGAAAGGTTATAGAGCTTACCCTAATTATTAATATAGTAAGTAATAAGCCTATAAAACGCGCTCTTACCGCTCTTTATAAACTAGCTATTAAAGCTTAGGTAAATCTTACTAAGCATATAAGAGAGCTTAGCGTATACTTAAGGCTAAAGATTTATATATAACCTTAGTAGAAAGGCTATAACGCTTATATGGCTATAAAAAGTAGCTATCTTAGCCTCTAGGTTAGTAGCGCGTAGAAGTAATTAAAAGAATAGCGTCTCTATCTTACGTAGTAGGTAGTTATTCTCTATAAGCTAGCTAACTATAGTAAATTAAAAACGCTATTAATTAAAGTTTTTAAGAGCGTTAGACGCCTTCTATAATATATCTACGCCGCCGTGCATAAAAGAGCCTAGAGTACGCTATCCTAGCTTTAGCTAAGCTGCCTGCTTGCCTAGGTAAAGGTGCCTATAGCTAATTCGCCTCTGCTTTACGTAACTCTACGCCGCTGTTATTAAGCTTATTATCTCTAGTATCCCTCTTCTACTAGGCGCTCTGTATATATAGCAGTAGCTATAGATAAAGTATATACGCTTTATATTAGCCTAGAGCGCGACGCGATACTTATAAGCGTAGAGTAATAATTTTTTATACCTCTACGTTTATAGAGGCTTTATATACTCTAGTAGTCTTCTCTACTTAATTCTATTAAAGTTATCTATAAAATGAGCGTTAAAATTAAGCCTAGAGCTATTAGAGCTAGGTAAGAAGGTAGCTAATAGAGTAGTAGTAGCCTAAGTTAACGCAGCTTAAGCTCTTAGAAGGGCGTTAACGCGTTTAAGGGCCCTAAGAGCGTTACGTTAATTAAGAGTAGAGCCTCTGCGTTTAAGAGGATAGCGTTAATATCCTAGAGCTTAGTCTTAAAGCTTAGAGTATTCTAAGGCTCTAGAAGATCCTAGATACTCTATAAGTTAACTGCAATAAGTAGAGATACTACCTTCTTTATTACTATACTTAAAAGACTCTATTTACTCTTATTACATTATGCTAAGGCTATTATATATAGATAAAGAGTAGAGTATAAGAGCGTTAATAAGAGACGCAAGAAATTTAAGGTGCTTAGCTAGCTAATTACCTAATTAGGAAATTACTAAAATATAAAAAAACGCGTAAAATTATTATATTTATTAATTTTATAGCTTTAAAAAGCTATCTTAATATTAAAAAACACATTAAAAAGAATTAATATAATTAGGAAGATTAATTAGAAAAATCTAGTATATTCTAATTAAGGCTTAATTTATATAAGAGCCTAATTAACCTAATTAATATAATTAGTCTAGCTAGCGTAATTAATTAATTAAGATCCTAATTAATTATTAATAACTCTAATCCTTAGAGATAATAAATCTAAGGTATCTAGTTCTTTATATATAGAAGTTATATTTATCTAGGTATAGTAGCAGCTTATGTTCCTAGAGCTTTTATAACACTTTTTAGATATGTTTAACGTACTTCTCTAGGCTATCTTTGCTGTATACTAGTACGTTATTAATTTATGCTATATAGAATGCATCTAAGTATTTATTTAACGCTTAGTTAATAACAGTCTAAAACGTAGCTAGGGCGTTTATTAGCCTAAACGGCATAACTGTGTATTCATATAGCCTAAAGCGTGTTTTAAAGGCTGTTAGCCACTTAAATCCTTTAGCTATTCTAATTTAATAAAATCTATCGCGGATGTTAGATTTATAAACTATTAGCTTCCCTAAAGCTTATCTATAAGCTCTTATATTAACGGTAGTAGGTAGCGGTTCTTCCTTAAACGTGGTTTAGCTATCTGTAGTGTACACAGAGTCGTAGCTTTCCGTTTTTCTTAGGCATAAAGAGTATTAGAAACGCTATCGGGCTGTCGCTTACTCTTATGTATTCTTATTCTACGTTCTTATAGTTATACTCTTGTAATTCCTCTTGCTAATCGCGCGTAAGAGGGTATATTAGTCTAGGTCGTAGCTTCGCGCCTTATTCTAGGTGTATCTTATAATTCTATTCCTAGTAATCTGGTAGATCTAATTCGTTATGTTCTTTAAATAATCCCTTAAATTCATTATATTTAGGAGGTACCTTAGGTTTAGGCTTAGTTTTAGCTTCTTACTTAGGCACCATTCTTCTTACCTATAGGACGCTAACCTTCTATAGGTTCTTCTTATAGATCCTCGAGATCTTGTGTAAAGAGATCCGACCAATCGTAGCTTATTAACCTTCCTTCGGCGTTTTTAGGGTCGTCTAGACTCCTGCTACCTTTATCGCCAGTAGTCTGCTAAGAATCGTCTAGAGCTTCTAATTAATTATTAGATTATAGATTAACAACTAGTCGTGCCTAACAATTATACTAATGCC
The DNA here is from genome assembly GCA_010405425.1 of Lentithecium fluviatile CBS 122367. Classification (NCBI taxonomy): domain Eukaryota; kingdom Fungi; phylum Ascomycota; class Dothideomycetes; order Pleosporales; family Lentitheciaceae; genus Lentithecium; species Lentithecium fluviatile. The sequence goes on along the minus strand of MU005576.1, from coordinate 1,140,730 downwards.
TCTAAGGTTTGTTATTCTAATTAGGCGTTATTTTATAATGTCTCTAATTTTTAGCGTAACTTTCTTAGTTTCTAACCGCATAAGTCTATCTCTGCACTAGAGTGCTAATCTATCCGCTAGGTGTACTGCTATAGGTTTTTCTTTATTTTAGTAGAGTATATTATACTTCTCTACCGCTTTAGGTATTATTAGATTTACCTATGCTCCGCTATTAATTATAGCCTTAAGCTAGTGTTTATTAACTGTAACCGTCGTAGTTAGCGCCGTTAACTTAGTCTTTTTTAGGGCTAAGACTCTTTCTATACTAGAGGCGCCCTATCCCTAGTGCTATCCTAGTTTTTTAACTAGGTTTCGTTATCTTTATTATAGCCCTATTCTAGCAGTTTATCCTAGATATCTTGCTATTCTTCCTTACTATTTTTACTTAAAGGTTTAGGTAAGTCTTTGTCTTTCTAATAGTTAATAAGTTCGTATTAAGCTTTCTATGTCCTATAGTTTCGCATAACTTAGTACTTATCTTATACTTTTATGCCCTTTCTATAAATGTAGCACGCTATACTTAAGTATTTATCTTTATTTAACTTCCTGTACCTCCTATTTAGGCGATATATTACCGCTTCTTTATTCTAGGATATATAATAGTAGCATTGCTTATTCTAGCACTCGTCTTAGTGTATCTCTAGTAGTCCTTTTAGGTGTATCTAGTCGCATGCCTTATTTAGATATTCTTTAAGCTTAAAGTAGTAGGGGCCCTGTAGCCATTTTCCTATTAGGTATTTTAACCTCTAATATTTTAGGCAATTATCGTTATAGCATTTATACTATCTTATAGTATTATATTAGGCTTGCTAGTTTTTAAAATAGTAGATCTTACAGTTTTCTACTAGGTATTCCTATTACGACCGGTGGGTCGAACAAGCGACAGGAACAATAATTGGTCGCGTACCTAGACGCTGACGGAAGGCACTAAGACGTAAACACCAATTATTATTATATCACGTAATTAATAGCCGCGCTAAGGACTAGCGATAGCTTTAGTAGGAACTATTATAACTATTAATAGTCTCGCAGCTAACTATTAACACTAGAGCTACGAGTATATATAAACAGCAGGAACCCTTATAGTTCCTAGTATTTAACTTAGTTAATAATCTATTATTTAGATTCTATTAAGTATTATTAATTTAATAGTTTTATAACTTTAATACTAACTACCCT
>MU005576.1:1107242-1135656 GCA_010405425.1 Lentithecium fluviatile CBS 122367 | reverse complement strand
CTTAATACACTCCTTATAATAAGATAAGAAGTACCTAAAGAATAATAAGAATAAGTTATTAAATAATATTATAACGACCTAATATACGGACACCCTAGCATTATAAGAACTATAGAACTTATCTAGCGTAACTACTAATTTAAGAGAATAAAGTAAAAAGTTATAAACTATATTTAAAAATGCGCAGACTGCTAAAAGAATAAACACGGCACTTACGCACTATATAAAGAAATGTAAGCTATCTAGATTCTAGAAGAACCCTAAATAGATATCTCTATAAACTTTATTATAGGACTACTAAGTTCTAAGGACCTAGTAACTAACATATTATATAATGCGATACTAGTAATTATTAATTAATTTACAAAGTACGCAGAAATAATTCCATTCTATAATACTTACACGGTAAGACAACTTAGATTCGTAATACTAGACTAACTAGTTAGGTACTACAGAATACTAAGGATAATTATTAGCAATTAAGATAAGCTGTTTATATCTAACTATTAGACAACATTAATGGTAATTATTAAAATAAAATAAAAACTATTAACGGCCTATTACCTATAGACAGATAGACAAACTAAACGAATAAATAGAACTATAAAAACCTATTTAAAGATATACAGTAATAAACTATAAAATAATTAAGTATTACTACTACTAATAGCTTAATTAGTATATAATAATAAAAAATTAGAAGTAATAGGACGAACACTATTCTATGCGAACTACAGAAGACATCTATATCTCTTTAAAAGAACCTTACTAATAAAAGTATAAACTGAAACAGTGGTTAACGACGCTAAGGATATATATAAAGCATATAAAGAAATAAAGAAAAACATGTAAGAAGCGTAACAGAAAAGCATTTAATATAATAACTAAAAACGAAAAAAGGCACCTTAGCTAAAGAAGGGGGATAGAGCATATCTACTTATAAAAAATCTTTACATAACATAACTAAGCAAGGAACTAGACTACGTAAAAGTTAGACTATTTTTAGTTCTTAAATAAATTAGCCTAGTAAATTATAAACTCTAACTCCTAAGTAATGCAAAGGTTTACCTAGTATTCTACGTATCCGCCCTAGAACTAGCAGACTCTAGGACACTGTTACAAATAACGTTCTACTATTAGAAGAATAAAGATAATAAGTATAAAGTTAAAGCACTACGTAGGTACTGCGAAGTAGACTAATAAGACTTTTAGGATAGCGACTTCTACTAAGAATAGCTAGTAAAATAGAAGGGTTATCCTAAGTTAGAGAATATATAGGAACCTAAAGCTAACCTATAAAACTATTAGTAACTACTTAAAGAAGCAAGACTAAGGTTTAACGCCTACTACTATATAAGATAAACGTAGCTATAAAGCTAGAATAAGAATAGATAAGAGTAACGCACCCTAGGAAGGTCCTAAGGATAAACTAGCATCTATAACGTTGTAGCCCGCTACCGCGTTATTTAGAGCTAATAAAGTAGACTATATTATTAGTAAAAACTCTATACTAATAGAAGTAGCTAGGCAGTCTACCTTAGCGTTTACTGCCTTACTCTTAGCCTTAAGCTCTAACGTAAGGCACGCGGCCTTCTTTATAGCACGCTCCTTAGCCTATACTAGAATCTTCTTATTCTATAATAACTAGAATATTACCTCTACTAACAGCTTCTTATCTACGTTTACCTTTACTTAATATTCCTCTCTAGTCTAGTTAAGCGATAACTAAGATATGTTAACGTACAGCTTTCCCGCGCGAACGCACTTAGCATACTTTAAATAAGAATTTAGTATAACGTAGTAACTTAAGCTTTTAGAAAAACACCTATTATAAGAAACGTTAGCAATAGTGTTAGCAGTAAAGATTTTATAAAAGAGATAAAGTTAACGTTTATAAGAGTTAGAAGATATAATAACCGCGGGACACTTATAAGGTAGGTAGAGTAAACTGCTTATAAACTAACCCCGCAAGATGTTAGGTAATTAAGGATAATTATATAAAGAGAAGGGATAATATTACAACTAGTAGGTTAAATAAGCAATAGGAATAATAATTAGTTACGTACCTAGACGCTAATAGAAGGCACTAAGACGTAAACACTAATTATTATCGTATTACGTAATTAATAGCCGCGCTAAGGACTAGTAATAGCTTTAGTAGGAACTATTACAACTATTAATAGTCTCGCAGCCGACTATTAACACTAGAGCCACGAGTATATATAAACAGTAGGAACCCTTATAGTTCCTAGTATTTAACTTAGTTAATAATCTATTATTTAGATTCTATTAAGCATTGTTAATTTAATAGTTTTATAACTTTAATACTAACTACCCCGTTACTTACTTACGTAATTAACAACCTCCTCCCTGTCGTTGCTCCTGCCTAAGAACCAACTTACCCTTATAGGACTAGCTACCCCGTAGGGACGTAACAATTCCTTATTAGGAATTAGAATATAGTCTAGTTTAACTAGTCTCTATGTAATGTCTAGGCGTATATTTTTATAGTCTGTACATAGCTGCCTTTTGCATTCGTGCTATGGTTTTTATTAATAGGTTTCTCTTTTATCTATATACGTTGTCCTACAGGTAGTTAGTTTATAACTTTCTAATTTTAGATTATAGTTAGCTTATTATATAGCTTTAACTATTCTTTAGTAGGTAGTCCCTAGGTTTATTTAGTATTATCTAAATCCTTCTTTAGTTAGATTATTACTACTCTAATTATATTAATCTTACCCTCTAGGTAGTCTTTATAAAAGTGCCCTTACTTGCTGCAAGTAAGGCACGCGCGCTTATTATAGCGCTTTTGTCTTTCTTCTTTAGTTAATCTATTCTTAGGTTCCTTCCTAGGTCCTTACTATCCTTTCTTATTCTTCTTTAGCTTTTTCTAGAACTTATCTACGTCTATTAGGTTATAGTCCTATAACCTTTCCTTCCTATAATAATTTAGAATAAAGGTTTTCCTTAGTTATTTCTTTTCTATAGCTCTTTTATATAGTCTGTTATTAATTCGTGTTACTATCTTAATTATTTTATAGAGATTATTAGGTTTATCTTATCTAGTAATCTTATCCTTAACATTTTCTTTTAGGCTGTTATAGTAGGTTCTACGTAGGGCTACGTTATTCTACCTAATCTTAGACTATAGCTATTTAAACTCTACTATATACTTAGTTGCTAAGCCTATTTACTTAAGGCGTTATAGCCTAGTTTCTACTTAAGCTTCCTTATCTACCTCTCTAATGTATAGGTATATCTATTCCTTAAAGCTTTTCTAGTTTTTAAATAGTTTTTAAGTATCTTCTTTACAGTTCTTAAATTTCTCTTCTTAAAGATAGTTATTAATAAAGGGTTACGCCTATTCTGCTGCGCTATCCTTAGTATATATAAGTGCTACTAGAATATAATCTCTCTCTATTAGAAATAATTTAGCGTTATACCTATAATAGAGGCTAATTCTAGAAAGGAACATCTTAAGGCTCTTAGGGGTTCTAGTAAACTTCTTAGGTAGAGCTACTCTAGCCCTCTATCTATTAGCTAAGGTAAGTTCTTAATTAAGATTAAGGATAGCCTGCTAGAGTTCGGCGATCTGCGCTGCCTGCTGCTAGATTATTTAGGCTAGGTTAGTCGTTAGGGCTGCCGCAGCACTGCCGGTCTAAGATAAAGCTACTAGGTTAACTATAGTGTTAATCTTAGTCCTCTAACTTAAGGGTAGTTAAAGTGTTATACGGTAGATAGTATACCTAGTAATAGTCTAAGTTAGGGCAGGTTAAGAGTATACCTTATAAGGTATTAGTCTTATAGTTAGAGGGGTAGGATAGTAAGTAAATTTATAATACCTATTCTATAATAGAGTATAGAATAATAAATTATCTGTTTAATCTAGTATGCTTCTAATAAGATAGCAGAATATAATAAGTTAACTATAAAGAACTAAAACTAAGATAAAGAAAAGCGTTCTAACCTATATAGTCCTATTCTAGTTCCCCGTCGTCCCTGATTTCCCTCGTCGTCCTAGGATGCCTAGGACGACCTCGTTCTTAGCGGGACGACTCGTTACGTAACTTACTAGCGGGTTAGCTAACGGCAGTCCTGTAGTTCTTCCTTAGCAGGGCCCCGCCCTAGCCCTTCTCTAGTGTAATACTTTAGGCATGCCTATTTACCAGTTCTTGCTTTGTAACATTTCTCTACTAAAAAGTCTATAGCCTAAGGTAGTAAGGTTAAGAGACTGTTTTAAGTTATAGTAATAAATAATTCCTATTATAATTAATAAGCTATTTAGGATAGCGTAAAGCGTAAGATTAGTTATCTAATTTACTATGTTAGCGCTAAATCTATATTTAATATTACTCCCGCCTCTAGCCTTTATTTCTAGAAAGGATCTTAGTAGAGAGCAAGACTAAGGCCTGTTATTAATTAGGGACTAATATAGTTGCTGTAGTTAGGATAATACTACTTATCGCAATGCCCTTATTCGCGTTATACTTAAGCCCTAGCGCCTAAGAGTAGTGCTTAATAGACCGTACCTCTTCTCCTATAGTAGATAACCGCTGCGTGTACGTTATTAAGAGGTCTTTGCTAAAAGTCTGCGGAAAACATTATTCTAATTATATACATTATTATAGCTTTTTAAAGCGCCTTCGCTACCGCCTTCCCTATACTCCTCTAGGCTAATATCTTCTTTCCCTTCTATACTTTCTAAGGGAGAGATGGATCCTCTCTGTTACGAGGACGCAACGAGTAGGCCTTTAGTTCTTACAGCGAAGACTAATTAATTACTACGTATAATATCTAGGTAAATATAAGACGTTGTGTATAGAATAGAATAGCGAAATAAGTATAAAGTAGAAATACTTAGAAGGTAGTCTATGCTTTAGTGCGCGAACTAACTAGTAGATAGAGTAAAGTTTAGAGAATAGTTCTAGACGTACTATTAACAGTATAAACAGGACCTTAGTAGTATTAGAGAATCTAGGGAGGATACTAGGCTACTAGGTCTTAGTTTATTTAGATATTAGGTGTAGAATTACTTAACTACTTTAGTTTCTTCTAGAAACTTAGCTAGCTTCTATAATAATTTATTATAGCTAGTTTATTAGGTTAGATATTTCTAGGTTTATTTTCTCTTATTATAGTAGATTCTCTTAACGCTCTTAATAATAAACTCTAGTTTATTATTAATTATAATAGGTTTAGGTAGTAGTTTTTACTAGCTAGACAGGAAATTAGACTTTAGCACAGCTAGTTAAATTAATAAGATATAAAATACTAGGTATATCTTTATACTACTAGGTAGGTTTAATTAGTAAGCGTAGAATAAGACTATTATAGCTACTAGAAATAGACTAAGGTTCTTCTAGTCTAGCTTCTTTAACTATTCGTTAGTTTAGATATTTTAAGCATTAAGCTACACTTAATTACCTATCTTATACGTTAGGGCAGGTATTCGCGCCTAGTTTACGTATTCTTAGTATATAGCTTACGCCTATAGTAACTCTTTATATATAAACTTAATTATATTACGCATCTTCTTAATTATCTTATTCGCATTAGCTACTTATAGTGCCTAATAGCCTAGGCAAACTATATTTATTAGAGGTTTAAAACCTATTTAGGGGTGTTATTTATAGTTTATAAGAAATAAGAAACTCGTATTAATTTAGAGGTTATATTATTAGCTTTAAATTATACTATTAGTAGCTATTATACCTAGTTATCTTATTAATAGTTTATAAATACTTAAAGGACTTACTATATTATAGTATTCGCGTTTTTAGTTTATCTATTACACTTAGAGTAGAAAGTAGTAAAGAGTTAGGCTTAAATCTTTAGTTATTTATATAGTTTCTTATAGAAGGTAGTAATAAACTATATTTTTTAATTAAATACTATAGTATTAGGTAGGCTATAATAGACCTATACGTATTAGAGAAATAGTTCTACTATTATAAGGGCTATTATTAACGCGTAGGGTATTATATATTAGTTCTTTAATAGTCTATTAACTACTACTGTAATATTTATGCAGCCTTTAGATTTAGGTAAGTTAATAATAAAGTTAATAAAGATATCTTACTATTAGCGTTTAGGTATAGATAATAGTTTTAATAAGCTATAGTACCTCTTATAAGAAGCCTTCGCTCTATAATAAGTATAGTAGTAGGTAATAAATTATTAGATAGTATTAAATATACGTAGCTAGTAATACTTACGCTATAGGACATTAAGAGTCTTTCCTCTACTAGAATAGCTACTAATAGAAGACTTATATATAAGTTAGAGTAACTTAATTCTTAGTTTATTAAAATTAGAAATTACTAATTAGTCTTAGTAGTATAATCTACTGTTTTAGTCTTTATACTTACTTAGAGTAACTAGTTTAGACTATTAGGCACCCTCTTAAAGTAACTTTAATGTATCTTAGATAAATCTATTACTAGCGTATTTATTATTAATAATATCTATTATTAAGTAATCTATCTTAGTTAGGTTTATTATTATTAGGGCTCTTAGGAATATTATTCTAGAAAGCCCTAAAGGCTTAGAGAATAGTTTAGGCCTTAATAGTATCTAGTTTTTAGCTTATTAGGCTTTATCTTATGCAGAGACGTCTTAAGAGCGTTTTATTAGAGCGCTAGGCTTTTCTTCTTTCTTTCTAGGATAATAGATTATTATAAAGTTAAATTAAAATAGGTATTTAGACTATTAGGCTTATTAGTAGCTTAGCTACTTTATTATTATAAAGTACTATAGGTTCTTATAGTTACTTAGTACTTTAATTAAAAAGGCAGCTTCTTTAAGTTTAGGTCTTTATTACTTAAAGTATTAGATAATTATAAGTAATTCTTTATTATAAATCTTATAGTTACTCTTAGTAGAGCCTATACACTTTAAGAAGTATATAATAGACTAGATTATACTATTAGTATTAGTCTAAGATATAACACCTACTACTATATAGTTAGAGGAGTCTACTTCTATAATTATTAAGAGTTCTAGGTTAAAGTATTAGAGAATAGAAGCCTTAGTAAACGCTTTCTTTAGTACGTTAAAAGCTTCCTAATGTTACGTTCCTACGGGGTAGCTAGTCCTATAGGGGGTAAGTTAGTTCTTAGGCAGAAGCAACGACAGGAGGGAGAGGTCGTTAGTTATATAAGTTAGTAATAGAGAGTTAGTATTAAAGTTGTAAGACAGTTAAATTAACTATACTTACTAGAATCTAAATAATAGATTATTAAATAAGATTAAACACTAGGAACTATAAGGGTTCCTGCTATTCCTATATACACGTATCTTAAGTACTAGTAGTTAGTTGCGGGACTATCGCTAGCCGTAATAGTTCCTACCTTAACTATCGCTAGTTCTTAGCGCGACTATTAGTTACGTAGTTAGTAGTAATTAGTAACTATGCCTTAATACGTATTCTTTAGCGGCTACCTAGGCGACTAATTATACTTAAGCGCTTATTTAACCTACTAGTTATAACATTATCCCCCCTCTCTATAAGATTATCCTTAATTCCCTAACAGGTTAGTAGGGTTAGCTTATAAGTAGGTTTTACTCTACCTACCTTATAAGCATTCTATAATTATTATATCTTCTAATTCTTCTAAATATTAACTCTATCTTTTCTACTAAATTCTTACTACTAATACTATTACTAACGTTCCTTATAATAGATATTTTTCTAAAAACTTGTGTTACTATATTATGCTAAACTCTTGCCTAAAGTGTATAGAGTATATACGCGCGAGGAAGCTGTACGTTAATATATCTTAGTTATTACTTAACTAGACTAGGAAGGAGTACTAGGTAAAGGTAAACGTAGATAAGAAACTATTAGCAGAGGTAATTTCTTAGTTATTACAGAATAAGAAGATTCTAGTATAAGCTAAGGGGCGCGCTATAAGGAAGACTATATATCTTACTTTAGAGCTTAAGGCTAAAGGCGAGGTAGTAAGCGCTAAGGTAGACTATCTAGCTGCTTCTATTAGTACAGAGTTCTTACTAATAATATAGTTTACGCTACTTACTCTAGATAACGCTGTAGCGGGTTATAGTACCGCAGATGCTAGTTTATCCTTAAAGCCTTTAAAAGGTACGTTATTTTTATTAGTTTCTATTCTTACTTTATAGTTACGTTTATCTAGTATAGTAATAAGCGTTAAACTTTAGTCTTACTTCTTTAAGTAACTATTAATAGTTCTATAGGTTAGCTTTAGATTCCTATGTATTTTCTAATTCTGCGTAGCCCTTCTATTTTACTAGCTATTTCTAGTAGAAGTCGCAGTCTTAGAAGTTTTATTAATCTATTTTATAGTACCCGCGTAGTGCTTTAACCTTATACTTATTATCTTTATCCTTTTAGTAGTAGAAGGTTTTTTATAATAGTATTTTAGGGTCTACTAGTTCTAAGGTAGATATATAGAATACTAGGTAGACCTTTATATTACTTAGGAGTTAGAGTTTATAGTTTACTAGGCTAATTTATTTAAGAACTAAAAATAGTTTAACTTTTACGTAATCTAATCCTTTACTAGGTTATATTATACGAAGATTTTTTATAAGCAGATATGCTCTATTCCTCTTCTTTATATACTTCTTATATATTTCTTACGTTATTAGCCGCTGTTTTAGTTTATATATTTATTAGTAGAGTTCTTTTAAAGAGATGTAGATATCTTCTATAGTTTGCATAGAACAGTGTTTGTCCTATTACTTTTAATTTCTTATTATTATATGCTAGCTAGGCTATTAGTAGTAGTAATACCTAATTATTTTATAGTTTATTACTATATATCTTTAGGTAGGTTTTTATAGTTCTGTTTGTTTATTCTATTTATCTATATGTCTATAGGTAGTAGGCCGTTAACAGTTTTTATTTTATTCTAATAAGTACTATTAGCGTTATCTAGTAGTTAAATATAAATAGTTTATCTTAGTTACTTATTATCTTTATTATTTTATAATGCCTAACTAGTTAGTCTAGGATTATAAATCTAAGTTATCTTACTATATAGGTATTATAGAATAAAACTATCTCTACGTACTTAGTAAATTAGTTAATAATTACTAGTCTCGCGTTATAAAATGTATTAGTTACTAGGTCCCTTAAGTTTAGTAGTCCTATAATAAAGTATATAGAGATGTTAGTCTAGGGTTTATCTAGAATCTAGATAGCTTGCATTTCTCTATATAGTGTATAGGTGCTATATTTATTCTTTTAGCAGTCTATATATTTTTAAATATAGTTTATAACCTTTTACTTTATTCTCTTAAACTAATAGTTACGTTAAATAAGTTCTATAGTTCTTATAATGCTAGGGTGTCTAAATATTAGGTTTTTATAATATTATTAGATAATCTATTCTTATTATTCCTCTAGTACTTCTTACTCTACTACGAGGAGAGAGTTAAGTTCTTATACTAGGCTAAGTGTTCTATTATCGTTTTATACTAGGATAGAAGCGCGTGTAATAGTTTTATCTCTAACTAGGTTGCTTTATTAACTAAGTGTATTAGCGCGTTCGTTTTCCTTCCTAGGTGTATACACAATTCTAAACTTATATTATCCTAGTGTTTTAGACTATCTTAATTATCTAGGCGTAAGGTCTTTTATAGTTATAACCTTTAAAAGATTCTTATAGTTAGTAAAGATAGTAAGCTTAGAGCAGCTATGTGCGTAGATCCTCTAATATTTAAGTGCTTTAACGATTTTGTATAGCTCCTTATTATAGATATTATATTAGGTTTTAGCTCTTATAAGTTTGCAAGAGTAATAGGTAATTAGGTGTTATTTTTTATTTTATTCTTATTTTACACATGCGCTAAGTGCTTAGTCGCTTGCATTAGTTTTAATTTATAGCAGCTTATTATCTTAAAAGTTAATAAGTACTAGTAGCGTAATATATACAGTTTTTAGGAGCTAGAATAATTTTTCTTATTCTATAGACTAGTTAAAGGGTACGTTCTTCTTTATAAGTTCTGTAAGGGTTGTAGTAATCTCTAAATATTTTTTAATAAACTATTAGTTAAATCTATAGAATTCTAAGAATTCTTAGATATTTTTTATAGTCTTTAGCTAGGGCTAGGTTTAGATTTCCTTAATTTTATCTAGGCTTATTTAGATTCTTATTATAGTAATAATAAATCCTAGAAACTTAAGTTCCTTAACGCGATACTTATATTTCTTAGGTTTTAATTATAAGTTTGCTTTTGCTAGTGCTTATAGTACTATTATAACGTAGTTAATATAGTCTTCTTCCCTTTCTAAGTAGATTAAGATGTTGTTAAGATAGGCTATAATAAATATATTAAGGTACTCTCTAAGTATATTATTAATTAGTGTCTAAAAGGTTGCTAGCGCGTTTATAAGTTTAAAGGGCATAATAGTATATTTATATAGTCTATATCTTAACTGTATAGCTATCTTTTATTTTTCCTCTTTCTTATTCTTATAAGGTAATAGCTATCTTATAAGTCTAGTAACGTAAAGATTTTTACCTTTATAAGTCTATCCCGTAGCTTGCTAGCGTTAGGTAGTAGATATCTATTCTTAATAATTATTACGTTTAGCTTTCTATAGTCTACGCAGAGTCGTAGTTCTTTATCTTTCTTAGCTATAAAGGTAAATAGGCTAGCTACTAGTAACTTTAAGAGTTGTATATATCCCTTTTCTAGGGTTTTCTTAATAAAGTCTCTTTCTAGTTCTAGTTCCTTGCCTATCTTTATGTATAGTAGTCTAAAGGGTAGCGTCTTTCCTTCTTTTAGGTTAATTATATAATCCTAGAGTTAGTGTTTAGGTAGGTTTACTCTTTCTTTCTCTTTCTAAAATAGATATTTCTATTTCTTATATAGTTTAAGGGTATTATAAGTTATACTAGTGCTTATTTTCTTATATTTCTTACGCTAGTAGTTCCTACTAGCGTCTTCTAAGGTTAATTTATATTTATTAACTTCTAGTTGCAAAAGTATGTTAAGTTCTCTTTTATCTATTATTAAATTTTATTAATATATAGGTTTCGCTTATAGTGTATAGTTATAGCGCGTTAGGGATATTCTTTTCTTATCCTATTTAATATGTAGGTTATATCTTCTAAACTATAGTAATTCTAATACTACTTTATAACTAAAGGATCTTAGTACATTAAAGGTAATTTATTTATAGTATTAGTTAATCTTAAGCGTCGTTCTAACCTTATAGTCTATTCTTAGTATTTTAGGTATTAGGGCCCTATCTCTTATATATAGGAGGTAAGATTATTATTTTTATTATAGTATAAGTCCTACTTTTCTAGTAATAGCTAGTAAGATATAATTCTTCTAAGCTTCTAAGTCTATTATAGCCTTAGCTTTAATATTTCTAAGCTAGATAGTAAGTTTTATTAATACTCTGTTACCTATAGTATTAAATTCTTAAAAGGCGTCTTCCTGCCTTAGTTTTAGTCTAAAAAAGGCTATTATCCTAGTTTAGGTGCTTAGTAGTTATTATTACTTTATCCTCTACTAGGTTTATACCTTATACTATATCCTAGATTAGTTTATATAGTAAATACTAGTAGGTATAGGTAGAAGCTATTTTTTTTCTTTTTATAGTAGTGCTTCTTATACATTACCTCTAGGCAGGTTTACTATTTATCCTAGATACAAATGCCGTCTACTAGCAGGGTGTATGCTGTGTTTTCTGCGTTAGTGTTCTATAGGAAGTACTATACTTCGCGTTTATCCTATAGGTATTTATTACACTTATTTATAGGGCATTTAAACTATTCCTATTTGCATTAATGCCTTGCCTCTAGGAAGTGGCTTACGTTTATCTTAGCCGCATAGTGCACGTAGTAGTAGTTATCTACGCATACTATATAGTTTATACTTCTATATTTAGAGTTACGTATATTAATATAATAGCGTAGTTAGTAGTTTAGTTATTTATTATTATACTTCTAGCTTTTATTCTAATGCTTATAATTATAGTTTATAGTGTCTTATATCTCTTAGGTAACTATATAAAGTCTTCTTTTATATTCTTCTACTAGTTTAGGTTTCTTTCTAAGAATTCTATATAGTAGAGCATCTCCGTCGCGTAGTTACATCTTAAAATCTTTAAGAAAGTTCTATACTACTAGTATACCTAGGTAAGGTTCCTTTATATCTAAATATAAGGTTAGTGCCTATTAAATAGGGTAGTAGAGTTCCTCTTCCTTATTAAGTTTCTCTAGATCTTTATAGAGTTATTTATCTAGGGTGTCTAGGCGTTTTATAATTCCTAAATTAATTCTCTTAATTTTGCTAACTACGTCCTATTCTTTATCTTTATCTATTTTCTAGTTATCTTTTAATATAACTTTTAGCTATTATTTAACTTTATTCCTAGAATAGCAGTTCTTTATAAGGTAGTCTAGTTTACTATATTTAAAGCATTTACGCGTCTCTGCTTTATAGAATTATAGTCCTATTAGAGGTCCTTTAGAGTTACGCTAATATAGCTTATAAAAGCCTAGTCCTCTCTCTTTCCTTTTCTCTAAGTTATTATACTAGATTCCTTCTATTAACTAGTAACTATAGTTATTATATTAGTAATACTATTATTAGCTGCCTAAGGCCTAAGGCTTTATTAGATAGCTATTAGATAGTTTTCTAAAGCTAAGACGTAGCTTCTACCCTTACTAGCGTAGTTCTTAGTATAGTTTATACTATTTAGCGTTAATTCTAATAAACTTCTTATAGAGATTCTTTAGAAAGATAATAAGGTTTCTAGAGCGTAATAGCTCTTTATAGATTTTTAGTTTTAAGCACTATTTATATATAACTAATAGAGGTACTTCCTTCTAGTTAAGCTATATAGCGTATTTCTTAAAGTATATAGTATAATTAGTAATAGAGTGCGTCTAGCGAAGTTACTATATAGCTTACTTAGTAAGAGGTACGTAGTTAGTAATACTAAAGAGCTGCCTAAGTTCTTTCTTAAAGTTCTTATAGTGTTTAATAATTTAGTTAATAGCGTTACCTTTATAATTTTCCTTAGCTAGGTAGCTAAATAGGTATAGTAAGATCTAGGTAGCTACTTTGCCTTATAAGTATAATATTATAAGGATAACCTTCTTCTTTCCCTCTATTTCTAGTTCTAAGATATAGAAGTAGAGTTTAAGTTAGAGGATCTATCCTTTAAGTTTATTACAGTTTCTATAGTATAAGTCTAGCTTAGCTGCCTTATTCTTAGGGTTAGTAACTGCGGTTATACCTTTAAAGTCGCTTATATTAAGGATGTTTAATATATTACGTTCCTATAGGGTAGCTAGTCCTATAGAGGGTAAGTTAGTTCTTAGGTAGAAGTAATAATAGAAGGGAGAGGTTGTTAGTTACGTAAGTAAGTAATAAGAAGTTAGTATTAAAGTTATAAGATAGTTAAATTAACTAAGCTTACTAGAATCTAAATAATAGATTATTAAATAAGATTAAATACTAGGAACTGTAAGGGTTCCTGCTGTTCCTATATATACATATCTTAAGTACTAGTAGTTAGTTACGAGACTATCGCTAGCCGTAATAGTTTCTACCTTAAATATTGCTAGTCCTTAGCGCGACTATTAGTTACGTGGTTAGCAGTAATTAGTAACCATGCCTTAATGCGTATCCTTTAGCGGCTACCTAGGCGACTAATTATGCTTAAGCGCTTGTTTAACCCATCAGTCGTAACACCCAATAGGTTAGATTAAACTAGAATTAGGCGTTTTTCTTTATAAGGGCTATAAGTAGGCTTATAAGATTAGAGAAGTTATTACTAAACTATTAGTAAAAGTTAGTAAATCTAATAAAGGCTTATATAATCTTTACGTTCTTTAGGTACTCCTATTTAATAATTATTTAAACTTTATTAGGGTCTATCTAGATCTCTTTAGTAGAGATTACATACCCTAGATACGTAACTTTAGTCTTATAGAACTTATATTTATCTATATTAAGTTATAGGCTAGCTTCTTCTAACGCCTTAAGTACTAATTAGACGTGCTTTTTATATTTAGCTAGGAAATTACTATAGACTAGTATATTATTAATATAGGCTATATAGAAGATATTAAGGTATAGTTAGAGCATATTATTTATAAAATACTAGAATATACTTAGGACGTTAGCTAAGCTAAATAGTATTACTAGATATTTAAATAGACTATATTAGGTTTAGAAGGTAGTTAACTATTTATCTTCTTTAGCTATCTATAGCTTATTAAAGGTAGTAATAATATTAAACTATATATAAAACCTAGTTTTACTTAACTAAATTAGGGTTTCTTATAGTAAGGGGATTAGGTACTAGTTCTTAATTATTAGAGCGTTAAGCGCTTAGTAATTAACATAAAAGCGTACACCTTTATCTAGCTTTTTTATAAAGATAACTAGAGAGGCTACCAGTAATAAGCTAGCTTAGATAAACTCTTTAATAGGTAATTATTAAGGTACTTCTATAGTACTTTTAGTTCATTTAGAAATATACTATATAGAGATCTATATCCTAGTTATTTACTAGGTATTAGTTTAATCTTATAGTTATATAATTATCTCTTAGGTAGTTTATTAGCTTCTTTTTAAGAGAATATATATAATAGGTTATAGTATTTATAGGGTACCTTTATCTTTAGGTTAGTATACTTTCTTTCTTCTAAGGCTTTATCTATATTAGCTATAGAGGTAGCAAAGATCTTATAGTTTAGTTATTAGAATAGGGTTATTAGGGATGCTACTCTAACATAATAGATATCTAGTTCTCTATTATTAGTACTAGGCAACTATTAGGTATCCTTATATAGAAAGTTTAAAAATAACTTTTTCTAAACTTCTATTAGTCTCTTACCTATAGGTGTCTAGGTACTTATAGTAATAAGCTCTTAGGTTCTAGTTTTATATTAGTAGTAGCGCAGGTACCTAGCCTAGTATTATAAGAAGTTAAACTTTAGAATTTAATTCTAGTAATTAAAGGTAACCTTATATTAATATAACTAAGGTTAACCAGGTATTAAGTTATACCTTTTAGTATTAGTTATATATAGCTCTAATAACTCTTTATAACTATAGTAGGTAATTATAGCAAAGGTTTTATATAAAATAGAACCTTTTTTAAGTTATTTTTTATTAAATCTAGTTAGGTGTAGTATCTAGGTAAGTAGTTTTAGTTAGAAATTTAATTAGCGCGCTAGATCTTAATTTATATATTCTATACTATTAGCTTTTAAGTTAATAAGGACTTAGACTATAGTAGTAAGTCTATCCTATCTTAATAAGATAGGTATATTAATTTAATACTTCTAATCCTTAGTTAGGAAGGTAATCTAAAGGTTAGTAGAGATCTAATATAATATAGGTTCTAGAAAGTAACTTAACTCTAGAATAATCTTTTTTATACGTTTCTATAGCTATAGCTTTAGTAGAAACGTTAGAAAAAGCGATAAGGTAAAGTATTTAAACTAGAACTTCTTTACTAATAAGTTAGAGGAGTAGTAAAGTAGATAGAGATAAAAACGCTATTATTTTAGGTATAGAAAAGGGGAATAGAATAGTTATAGAATATATAACTCTATTTACTATACTTAAAATATAGTTCTTTCTCTTTATAGTACTTATATTCTTTCAATCTAGTAGGTATATAGCTAGAGTTTATTTCTATTATATTAGGGTCTCTATAAGAGGGTAAGAAGTATTAAAAGGTAGTTAAAGTAAAGTAGCAGGCTAGAAGGTACCTTAGATTATTATTATATAGGGCGATTAGGTTAGCATAATTATTTAGAGATAAGAGAATTAAGATACTAACTATTACCTAGTAAAGGTTATCTAATAGAGAATAGCAAAGCTAGTTAATCTAGATACTCTTATTTAGGTTTATATTAGTAATTAGATAGTAGAAGTTAGTAAAGTAGAAAAGAAAACTCTTATTCTTTTACTTTAAGTTATTTAGTTAGCTCTAGGTAGTTAGTTTTTAGTTTAAATTACTATAAGTAGCCTAAAGGAACCTAATAAGTTATTCTATAGTATAAATATTCTTTTTTATTAATAAGTTAATAAGAGTAGTAGGGATGCGTTTAAGTTAGAAGTAAGTATAAATTAATTATACTTCTTTATTAAAGAATTAGTTAGAGTTTTCTTTAAGCTTATATTAGAGCTTAGTTAGAAAAAGTAGTAGGTCCTTTTTCTTTTCTATAAATAGTAGCAGGTTAGGGAGCTTTTTAGATTATATATTTAAGGTAGCTTAGATTATTAGGAGTGTCTGCTAGAAGAGAGATAAGCTAGTTCTAGACTTTTAGGTAGTTATAGGCGCTAGTTAAATCTTAGCCTCTACTATAGCTTTAGTTAGGGAAGAGGCTAACTATTTAATAATAGCTAAACGTTCTTTAAATTTTTATTAGAGAGTAGTTATATTATTATAGTATTAGGCCTCTTACTAGGTAAGAGTCTACTATAACGCTTTATTACTAGCTTTAATTTCCTTACTGCTAGCTTAGATAGACGCTAGTTTAGTAAAGAATTATTATATTAGGTCCGCGTTAGTAGCTATAATAGCTAAGGAAAGAAAAGATATAACGTAATATTATAAGAACGTAATAAGTAGGCCTTTAGTTCTTATAGTAAAGACTAATTAATTACTACGTATAATATCTAGGTAAATATAAGACGTTATATATAGAATAGAATAGTAAGATAGGTATAAAGTAGAAATACTTAGAGGGTAGTCTATACTTTAGTACGTGAACTAACTAGTAGATAGGGTAAAGTTTAGAGAATAGTTCTAAGTGTACTATTAATAGTATAAACAGAACCTTAGTAGTGTTAGAGAATCTAGAGAGAATACTATAATACTCTTATAGAATATAGTAGCTCCTTACTTATTCTATAACTATGTGCGCTATTACCGCTATTATCCTTAGTATAGAGGTTACTTAAAGATAACTATAGGATTCTAGCACTATCGCGTTCGCAGTTACTATTAAGAAATTTAAGACTAGGCTTAGTACTAGCTCTTAAGTAGGAAGCACTGCTGCTAGAAGTTAGCAGGAGCGTTAACTTAGGCGTACGCGCTAAATTATATATAAGATTCTCTGCTAGTCGCTTAGATAGCCTTCGCTACTTTATTAAACGCGAGTCTTTTAGCTTCTGTTCTAGTATAACGTCTAGCACTGCTAGGCGCGTTTATTTATATATTACTAATAGCCTGTCTATAACGTTAACATTACCTATAATTAGTTTATTATACTCTAGTAGGCTGTCTTAAACGCGTTAATATAGCCCTACTTAAACTCTACTAAAATAACTTACTAGGCTAAATACTTTCTATATTCTCTATAGATAGAGTGTATACTTTATCTATGTTAAGATCTCTATGCTATATAATAACGTATTATTTATTACTAATAGACGTAGGATAACCTCTATCTTAATAATTAGACGCTACGTTAATAGGCTTAACGCTTATTACATTATAGTTAGCAGCATTACTATCTATAATAAGAGAAAATTCTACTACTAATTAGTAACATTAGCATCTCTTATTTACTTGCATGCTTACCTTAACTAATTCTACTAAGTAATTTAATTATAGCTAGATACTCTTCTGCGACGCGTAGGGGATAGTTAGGCCTTTCTTTATTAAGAGATTCCTCGCTAAACTAATTATGCTCTAGGCTCTTTAATTTAGACGCGCTATAGAACCTAGCAAATAGATCTACTAGTCCTGTGCTATTTAGATTCTATTAGCTTATAATAATTATTAAGAATTACTCTAGCCTACTAAATAAGAAGCTTCTAAGGCTTTATATAAAGAAGGTAGCGATGCATTTAAACCTAGCATTATAAAATTAGTATTAGTATAGAACCGCTCTCTACTATCCTTAGAGTTAACTCTTAAATGGATATGCTTTGCCGTCTTAGTTATAGCTATTAATTTAGCCCTAGGTGTTGGCTTTAGCTTCAGCCTAAGCCCGCTTACTTTAGGAATGTATAGAACAATGTTTAGAGGCAACGAAGGGGCGAACAAAGTGGTGTAGCAAGAGAAGATCATTTTAGTGTAGCGAACTGGTAGCGGGCTGGTAAGTCTGGTAGAAATAGCGTCCTCTATAAACAAACGGTTTCTTTATATGTTACGACTAATGCCGCCCCCTAAGTAGAGAGAGGTTGCATACATGCAACACTTATCTTAAAAATGGCCGTAACGGGCGCGGTAACTAGTACATCAGCACTCTACAAGAAGGGCTAATAAACTTAAAGACTGTTAGTGCTAGCGTTTCTAAAATAATAACCAACCACCCTCTTAAGCAGCGTAGATGGCCTTATTTCGTTAAGAGTTAGCCTAGCCTATCTAGTAATTAGCTAGCGGGTGGTTACAACCTAGTTGTCCACGTTATTTAGCGCTTAAGGGGCTTATTTCTAGGCAAAGCTACTAATAGCCAGCTTTATCTCTAATCTCTAACTTACCTCCTTTTATTAGACAATTCTAGTGCTAGATAACGCATAATTAACCTGTAGGTCTTCTTTTACCTCTTACGGCACGCCTCGTGCCATCTCTAAGCTGTTAGCTGCTAGATCCTAGGCATTAGCCCCTTGCTAGTTACATGCGTTATCGCAACGCCGTATGTCCTATGTAGAGTAAAGCATCCTAACTAGTGCCATAGCGCTAATGTAGAAGGATGGTACTAGATAAATGCATTATGCAGGTAAACGGCTACATTACCGCTAAGAAACTAAAGTTAGGGGCAAAGACGCGGTAATAAAGTAGAGGATTAGTCTAGCGTATTTAAATAAGAGGCTAGGCATAGTATTAGTATATTATAGCTAAGACGATAGTATAAGAGCTACGCATTTATTTTCTTAAATAGGAAAGATAAGGGCGTAGTAAATGCTATTATTAAGTCTAAAGTAGGGAAAAGATTAATAGAACCTTATAATACTATAACAGCTATGTAGTAGGTAGCAAGCTCCGCCTTTTAACTATAATGGCTTAATTTAAATTAATTAAGAGGATTAGCTTTTGTAACTATAAGCGCCTAGGAGTCGCTAAAACCTAGGCAGGTAGCACAACTAGCTAAGCGTTATTACATTGCAACGTTACTTCTATAGTTAATAGGTTATAAGAGGTAGGGCATCCTAAGACTACTTAAATAAAATTAGTGCCTTATGTAAATAACTAACTGCGTTATTCTTAAGAGATTCTGTCTAAGTGTAACACAGGATAATAGAGCGAATTAGCGGAGCGTCCTTAACTAAAGGAATAGAGTGCAAGAGGTAGAGCAATTTAACCTAAGATGGCGGCATAATAACTATGCAGTCTGCATTCTACTAGGTTATGCGTGTAAAATTATGCGTTTTAGATGCGCCTATATCTTAGCAATCTAGTCTAAATAGAGAAGAGACTAGAGATTTCGAGGCTTATTAGCCGCTAGAGACGCTAGACCATGCTACTAAGGAGGAAGAGGGGCATCCTTCCCTTAATAGTAGCTAGTGAAAAAAAAGTTAGAGCGAGGGGGCGAGCTTAAAGAGGAGAGAGGTCTCGCTCGTAAATTCGTTGCGGGCAGAAGTCTAGAAGGAAATTGTCTAGCAACGGGGCTTTAGCGTGTTCTAAAGCTATAGATAGGCTAGATAGAATATAGAATAGGGAATTTAGGCACTGTGGGCAGGGCGGTTCTAACTCTTCTAGGGCGGGAGACTAGGATTAAGAAAAATGCCTCGTGAAGGCCGATTAGACGGGGGATGGGGCTAAAGGAGCGGCTAACACGTTACGGATAGAGGTTAGAAGTAGAGTAAAAAGGAAGGGAAAATAACAGCGGCAGAGCGAGGATTTTATAATAAGACGTTAAGGTCAATTGCTTATTTAGGTATAGCGTAGAACCGTGCGCGAGGCCTAGATTGCCTAAACGAGGTACATCTATTTCCTAATGCAGGCTTGCTGTTAGATTATTTACTAATATAACGTTAGCCTAATACTATAGCTAATACTAATATATTATATACCTAATATAATAGCTACTAGGTACTCTTTAGTTACCTTCTATAGAGAGTCTAGGGTAGCTAGTAAGAAGTAAATATCTAGCTTATAATCTATAGTAATCTTATAAACTAGTCTCTAGAATTCTATAAAGGAAAGAATAACGCTATAGTATTTTCTATAGTAGAGAATCTTATTTATTACGAAGTCTAAGAAATATATTAGCCTAATACCTAGCCTAATACTATAGTCGAACTTATAGCTATAATAATAAGAAGGCTTATAGAATAAGATATTCTTATATATAGGCGCCCTCTTCTTATCTAGGTAGCTATATAGATACTAAACGCGATTCTTTTTCTTCTTCTTCTTTTCTCTCTACTTCTTAGATATAGATGCCTATAGGTTTCTACTCTTAGTAACTTATATATAGGGGGCCTTAGTAGTAACAGCGTAGCTATAGGTACTATTACTAATCTTCTTACTAATTAGAATACTATGCACTAAATAAAGGTTAGTATATACCTAATACTAGAGCTAATACTATATCTTTTCTACCCTTATTAGAGTAATTAGTAGGCTTTAGCTTTAGTTAGCCTAGAGCGCAGGTTTTAACTATAGTTATAAGATAGATAGATTAAACGTAACTAGTATAGTATTAATACTAAAAGTATTAAATATATAAAGGAAAAATATAAATTATAAACTAATATATATATAAAATTACCTAGAATATATAACGTAATAGCTGTACTTACTACTAGGTAGTAATAATTAGAAGTAAAAGTAGACTAAAGTTTAATTAGAGGACTAACTAAAAAAATAGTACACTATATTAGATTAAAAAAATAAAGATATTAGGCTAAGTATTAGGCCTAGGGTTTGTTTTTAAAATAAGTTATAATTATTTTAAAAAAATTAATATAATACTATTACTTATAGAGTAACTATAGAAAAAAGAAACTTTACTACTTAGAGTAGACTTAAATAGCTACTTACTTACCCTATTACTTATTTATTTATATTTATATAGAATAGCTACTATTATACCTACCTCTACTATTACACTTACCTTTACTACTACCTTAAACTTTAGAGATAAAGGTAAAATCTTTTTTTCTAGTAATATAACTAAACTTATAGGAGATATAGTATTAGACTTAGTATTAGGTATAGCCTTAATTTTAAAATTAAGGTATATAAAATAAATTATACCTGTAAATTATAATCTTATAAAGTAATATTAGTATAATTATATATTATTACGCTTCACCTAAGTAATTTTCTTTATAGCTTTACTACCTTTTTAACTTAGGGTCTTCTAGGTAATAGCGCAGGCAAATTATTATATAAAAGATAAAAAATATTAATAATAGCAACCTTGCACCTATAGCTATATACTACTACTTTTTCTATATCTAAATTACTATACTACTGCTATAAGCACCTTTATACTATTATTATACCTAATAGAGCTGTCTAATACCTCGCCTAATACCTACTAACTATATTACTATCTAATATCTTACTAAATACTGCACTATAGCTAATTATAAGAAGAGAAAGCTAGAGACTAAGTACTTACTAAATAAGAGCACTTAAAAGAATACTACTACTAGAGCTAACGTAAAGAGTAATAACTTTCTAGCTATTAAGAACTATATTACTACTAATACTATATACTCTAAATACTAGAAAAAGTTTTAAGGCTATACGTAGTATATTATTAATAGCGCCTAGAATAATATTAAGTAAAAGTTTCTAAAGGAATAGCTGCGTACGTAGGTAAAGAATATTATAGTAGCTAAAAGATATATACGTATTAGCTATAGTATTAGCTATATTAATAATAAATAGACTAGAGAGTAGAAACTATTTTATATAGTAAGTACTAGTATACTAAAATAAACTAATACCTTCTACGCTAGAGATAAAGTTCTTTAAGCCTTAGTAGGTTATTTCCTAGCTAGCTAATAACCTTATACTACTATAGTATATTATTAATAGTAGAAAGAAAATTTACCTTTATAATATAGATATGTTACTTAAAAAAAAGATAGTAATTAAGGCGACTAAAAGGCTAGAGGAAGTAAAATAGTATAATATTAAAGAGAATCTATCTAATATCCTAAAGTAACTTAGTAAGAAGAAGATCTAGGCTAGACTATCTTAGCTTAAGTACTTAAGAAATATTTAGTAATAGCGTATAGTATAGAAGTTCTAGAAGAATACAACGCTAGCTATATATAATACCCTTACTATACTACAGCGCTAAGAAATAAGAACTCTTCTTTTATATATAAGCTTTAGAATTCTAAAGGTATATAATAATCTACTATAGACTAATACTAAAGCTATTATTATATAGGCCTATATAAATTTAATTTAACCTAGAGCTAGAGTACTTATAAATACTAGTAGCAGCTACTTTATATAACTAAGATAAGTAAGTATAGTATTAGCCCTAGTATTAGTCTATATAATCTAATAATATTATAGGCTTAGGAGATTAAAACTATATATATAAACTATATTAGTAACTACTATATAAATATAAATTTTATATCTAGACTTTCTCTTTTAAAACTCTATACTATTTTTAGTAAAGCCTAGTTAACTCTTATATCTATAATATTTATATACTAGGGCTATAGTAAGTATTAGAGTAGTAAAATTTACCTAGCTACTTAAGAGAATGCGCTGTTAATACTAGAACTAATTTATAACACGTTTATAAATACCTTTTATAAACTTAGGCTTTAGATATATAACTCTATATATAGTAAGAAGATTCTAGATAGTATTTATAATAATAAAATACTATCTAAGGATATATTACTCTATTGTAAGCTACTTAACCTAGTAGATATAAGTAATAGAGCAGGTAATAATAAAAATAGAATAGAGATTAATAGTAAAGAGATAGATAGTAACTACATAGCTATTACTAAGTCTAATACTAGTAAAGATAAGGGTAGTATAGTAAATATAAATAAGATAAGTAAAGAGAATAATAAAGATATTTAGATAAATTAGGGTAGTAAGGATAAGAAGAGCAGTTAGAGTAAAAAAAAAAAATAAAAAAAAAAAGTCTAATAGACCTAGATAAAGAAATATGTATATAGTTTAGCGTTAGAGAGAGGAAGTAGGGCTAATACCTAGCGTAATACTAGGTATTTAGTATTCTTATATAGATATAGTAGATAGGGCAGTATAGTAGACGCTAGGTATTAGTTAAGGTATTAGGCCTAACGTAGAAGTATAGTAGCTAACTAAAACATAGTATCTACTATAGAAACCTGCTATTTAAGACGCTATACTAAATTCGCCTCTCTTTTTATATATATTCTACTCTTTTTCTACTTTAGGCGCTAATAAGTAAAGAAATTTTTAAATATAAAACCCTTTAGAGTCTTTACGTAAGATAGAGCTACGTATATAAGCCCTAGAATATAATCGCGCTTACTACTTATATAAATAACTACCTTTTCTAGACTTAAACTCTAAGACTTATAGACTATAACAGCCTAAGCTAATATAAGAGAAAATTAAATCTTTATATATATTACTTAATTTAGCATAAACTTCTAGGAAATAGTAAAGATAAGTATAATAACCTTACTATCTTCTAATAAGTATAATCTAGGCCTATTATACGCATTAAATGCGATAATAATAGCTAAAGAAGGGGTCTTTCTATACTCCTTAGTAGCCTATAGCTAAAGAATGTTAACTACTATTTCTATAGCACTATTAAATAACCTTCTCTCTATCTATATATTCTTAAGTAATATAACGCGACTACTAATATATAGAGAAAGCTTACTATATAAGTTTTCTTTCTTCTTAGAGGGAACACTAGCCGCCTTAGTATTATTATAGGTAGCTTTTATAATAAAGACTAGCTAGCTAGAATTACGTATATAAACGTAGTTAATACTACTAACCTCTTACTACTTTACGTAAAAATATATAGTAGTAAAGAAGAAATCTCTCTCTTCTTAAGAAAGAGTAATATAATACTGCTTTATAAGTAAGTTTTAGTTACTAACCTTAAGATTCTTAACGTAAATATAGGTAAGAGTATTATAAAACTTAGTCTAAGTATTACTCTACTAACGTATAGCTATATTAAGAATAATAGTATACTTAAACTTAAGATATAGCAACTAACTTTATATATTAGTAAAAAAAGAAGTGTAGGTATTATTAAATAAAGGTTACTATGTAACTAGTAGAAGCTAGTAAAAATCTTTAGCTAAGATAATATTAACTCTAGTAAAGCTAAGATACTACTTATCTAACTAGATCTAGCAGCATTACATATAAATCTAGGCTAGAATAGTAAGGCTAACTATTAACGTTTTATTAATAATAATATACTATATATTCTAAAACATAGCCTAGACCTATTAAAGAGCGCTAGATAATATAGAAGAAAGTTCCCTCCTACGCAGTTAAATAGAGATTTAAAAAGAGAATTAACTATTTTACTAGAAATAAAAAAGGCAGCTATACTAGTAGGCGTATATTAAATAATTAGTAAACCTAATTTATAGTACTTAGTAGTAGAGGTTAACGTAGTAGAAATAACTTTAATAGTATAAGTCTTCTCTATTCTACTAGCGCTGTCTAGATTAATAAGTAGTTATAGTAGATATTATTCTTACTAATATATAGTATTATAGTTAATAATAAGGTTACAGAGTAGCCGCTGCTTTAGCTAAAGAGTATTAGGTAAGGTATTAGTCTAGACTATCTAGTTTATTAAATATAGGCGCTTTATTTCTTTCTAGTAATAACTAGAACAGAGATTATATATATTCTTATATATAGAGTTATTCTAATCTTTCTCTCTATTAATTAGATAACTATTAAGGTTATTATTATTATTAATAATACTCTAAGACCTAGCACTTTAGATAGCTAACTTATTAAAAAAGAAGTTATCTAGCAGATTAATATTTTCCTATTTAGAATCTTTTTCTACTAGAAGGGCTAGAAAACTATAGCTATCTAGTAGATACGTATATATAGCCTAGCACTTAAGGTAGGCCTCTATATAAGTGTTAAATACCTTTATATTAATTATTTTTACGTTCTCTATAGTGCAGATAGGATAGTAAAGTATAAGCTTTACCTAAGTAAAGTCTTCTACCTAAAGAGCTAGATAGTACTAGGAATATAGCTTTAATACTTACTACTTAGCCTAAGGTCGTTTTTATATAGAAGTAGTATAAGAATACTTAAGTAAAAACTCTAGATAGGGAAGGGTTTCTAGAGGTGCTAGGCGCTTCTTATATTTTAAAAAGATAGAATAACCTTACTAAAAGGATAGAGGCTCTAGTTTATCTATATCTAAAGTATTACTCTATTTAGAATCTAGCTAATAGAACTAAAAGGTAATTAGATACTCTGCCTCTAGGCGGTAATTAATATTAAAAATAACCTAAGTATAGTAAACTAAAGGGAGGCCTAGTAGAAGATAGTAAATCTCTTAAGCGCTATAGTCTTACTAGCCTACTAATTAATTTATAAGCTTTACAGCTAAAGAGAAAAGTAAGTTTATATTATTTAAAAATAAAAGAATATAAGTAGCTATATTCTTATAACTCTCTATTTACTTCTTACTCTTAGCTGCGTAAACTTCTATATACTAAATTACTTTAGTAGTACTAGTATAGGTCTAAATATTAGTATTAGCCTACTAGGTAAGGACTAGAGCTTAATTATACGCGTTTAAATAGAAGTAATTCTAATAAGCTCTTAGTTATATATATAATTTACCTAGTAGCTTCTTCTAAAAAGGACTGTTATTTATTTTCTATAGTATATTAAACTAATAGACCTTCTAGCTAGTAGTTTTATTCTTTTTCTTATAATATAACGTTTAGTAGGTATAAAGGTAGTACTAAGTAAGAATTAACCTAAGCTCTGTAAAATTAAAGGTTATTTAATTAAATAGTAAAGAGAGTAGAAAGCCCTCCTATAGAACCTTCTAGTATACTAGATTAGAATAAATAGCGCTAATATAATAGCCTTAATACTGTTACGTCCCTACGGGGTAGCTAGTCCTATAAGGGTAAGTTGGTTCTTAGGCAGGAGCGACGACAGGGAGGAGGTTATTAATCACGTAAGTGAGTAACAGGATAGTTAGTATTAAAGTTATAAAACTGTTAAATTAACAATACTTAATAGAATCTAAATAATAGATTATTAACTAAGTTAAACACTAGGAACTATAGGGGTTCCTGCTGTTCCTATATATTTGTAGCTCTAGTGTTAATAGTTGGTTGCGGGACTATTAATAGTTGCGATAGTTCCTACTAAAGCTATTACTAGTCCTTAGCGCGGCTATTAATTACGTAATATAATAATAATTAGTGTTTATATCTTAGTACCTTTTGTTAGCGTCTAGGTACGCGACTAATTATTACTCCTATCGCTTGTTTAACCTACTAGTCGTAACATTATCCCTCCCCTTTATATAATTATTCTTAATTACCTAACATCTTATAGGGTTAGTTTATAAGCGGTTTGCCCTACCTACCTTATAAGTATCCCGCGGTTATTATGTCTTCTAACTCTTATAAACGTTAACTTTATCTCTTTTATAAAATTCTTACTACTAATACTATTACTAACGTTTCTTATAATAGGTGTTTTTCTAAAAGCTTAAGTTACTATGTTATACTAAATTCTTATTTAAAGTGTACTAAGTGCGTTCGCGTAGAAAAGCTGTGCGTTAACATGTCTTAGTTATTACTTAACTAGACTAGAGAGGAATATTAATTAAAGGTAGATATAGATAAGAAGCTGTTAGCGGAGGTAATATCCTAGTTATTATAGAATAAGAAGATTTTAATATAGGCTAAGAAGCGTGCTGTAAAGAAGGCCGTGTGTCTTATATTAGAGCTTAAGGCTAAGAGTAAGGTAGTAAACGCTAAGGTAGACTATCTAGCTGCTTCTATTAGTATAGAGTTTTCGCTAATAATATAGTCTACTTTATTAGCTCTAGATAACGCGGTGGCGGGCTATAACGTTATAGATACTAGTTTATCCTTAGGACCTTCCTAGGGTATGTTACTCTTATCTATTTCTATTCTAGCTTTATAGCTGCGTTTATCCTGTGTAGTAGTAGGCGTTAAACTTTAGTCTTACTTCTTTAAGTAGTTACTAATAGTTTTATAGGTTAGCTTTAGGTTCCTATATATTCTCTAACTTAGGATAACCCTTCTATTTTACTAGCTATTTCTAGTAGAAGTTGCTATTCTAAAAGTCTTATTAGTCTATTTTACAGTACCTGCGTAGTACTTTAACTTTATACTTATTATCTTTATTCTTCTAATAGTAGAACGTTATTTATAACAGTGTCCTAGGGTCTGCTAGTTCTAGGGCGGATATATAGAATACTAGGTAAACCTTTATATTACTTAAGAGTTAGAGTTTATAATTTACTAGGCTAATTTATTTAAGAACTAAAAATAGTCTAACTTTTACGTAGTCCAGTCCCTTACTTAGTTATATTATATAAAGATTTTTTATAAGTAGATATACTCTATCCCCCTTCTTTAGCTAAGGTGCCGTTTTTCGTTTTTAGTTATTATATTAAATGCTTTTTTATTATGCCTCTTACATGTTTTTCTTTATTTCTTTATATGCTTTATATATGTCCTTAGCGTCGTTAACCGCTGCTTTAGTTTATACTTTTATTAGTAAGGTTCTTTTAAAGAGATATAAATATCTTCTGTAGTTCGTATAGAATAGTGTTCGTCCTATTACTTCTAATTTCTTATTATTATATGCTAACTAAGCTATTAGTAGTAGTAATACCTAATTATTTTATAGTTTATTACTGTATATTTTTAAATAGGTTTTTATAGTTCTATTTGTCTGTTTAGTTTATCTATCTGTCTATAAGTAATATACTGTTAATAGTTTTCGTTTTATTCTAATAATTGCCATTAATGTCGTCTAATAGTTAAATGTAAACAGCTTATCTTAATTGCTAATAATTATCCTTAGTATTTTATAGTGCCTAACTAGTTAGTCTAGTATTACAAATCTAAGTTATCTTGCTGTATAAGTATTATAGAATAGAATTATTTCTACGTACTTTATAAATTAATTAACGATTACTAGTATCGCATTATATAATATGTTAGTTACTAGGTCCTTAGAACTTAGTAATCTAGTAACAAAGTCTATAAAGATATCTGTCTAGGGTTCTTCTAGAATCTAGATAGCTTGCATCTCTCTATATAGTGCGTAAGTGCTATGTTTATTCTTTTAGCAGTCTACGTATTTTTAAATATAGTTTATAACCTTTTGCTTTATTCCCTTAAATTAGTAGTTACGCTAGATAAGTTCTATAGTTCTTATAATACTAGGGTGTCCGTACATTAGGTTGTTATAATATTATCTAATAACTTATTCTTATTATTC
>MU005576.1:1038555-1103278 GCA_010405425.1 Lentithecium fluviatile CBS 122367 | reverse complement strand
CTAGTCCTTAGCGCGGCTATTAATTACGTAATATAATAATAATTAGTGTTTATGTCTTAGTACCTTCCGTTAGCGTCTAGGTACGCGACTAATTATTGCTCCTGTCGCTTGTTCGACCTACCGGTCGTAACAAATACTAGGTAAGATGCATTCTACTAAACTTAGAGCTAGTATTACTAAGCTTTATATCTAGATTTAGTGCGTTACTATAGTAGTATAGTCTATAGTTATAAGTATTCTCTCTACTCTACTACTTATATTAATTCTATAAATTAATAATATTAAACTTTAGTCTAACAACTAGCTTTTAAAATAGGTTAAATCGCTTATAGAACTAATAGGTAATAATATATAGGTAATTATAAATAAAGTTTATTACTAGTTATATACATTATACTATAGTAGCTGTCTTCTACTTCTTAAACTATAGTATAAAACGTATTAGATTATACTAATAACAGTTAGTAGCTAAATATATAATAAATAGGTAGGGTAATAATAACTACTAAATCTATAAGCTTACTAGTATTAGTTCTAGTATTAGTTCTAGTATTAGACTTACTAGTGCCTCTAGGCTCTTTCTCTTTATAAACTAATACGTATAAGAGCCGCGAATAGAGGTAGAGTACTAAATAATAAAGTCTATTAACTATCTTTTACTATTAGAACTATTAAACGTAGCTCTAATATAGTTTACTATAATTAGCTTTAAATCTATAGTTTAATTTATAAAGAACCTAGCCTTTACTACTATTTATTAATAAAGAATAGTATTAAAAGTTTTAAATTAAAAGTAAGAATATTAAGTAAATTAGCTATTCTTATAGTATATTATATATTAAATATAGATAAGGTAGTCTACTACTTACTAATAAGGAAGTATATACTCTTCTACTCTAGTAGAATATAGTACTAGAAAAGCTAGGCTAAGAACTAGCTTCTTACTACTAAATTTAGATATTAGTATTTATTAGACTAAACTTATAGTAAGGTAGATATACTTATAATAGCCCTAGATCTAGCGTTAAAAAGTCTTAAACTTATCTATATCTAGAAGAAGGTCTAGCATTATAGAGGCGTTAGAAGGCTTAAAATCCTTCTTCTTATTATTAAAGTTATTAAAGATAGAACTACTACTATAATATAACTTAGCGTTATTAACTAATCTATTTTTTAAAGTAGCTAGAACTAATAGTTATTATAATAGTAGTGTAAATACTGCACTTCTTTATAGTAAATTTATAGAAATAAATAACATACTTAACTTTATTAGTTAAATATTCGAAGCTAGTATAGGTAGGCTTCCTTTAGGACTATACTTAATTAATAAAAGTTAGTTCTAGATAAAGTTATTTATAAGAAGCTACTAAATAGTAGTATAGTTAATCTCTATATTAGAGTATCTAGAATAATTATTCTTTAGAAAGACTAACTATGCTAGTACTACTAAATAGTAAACCTTAAAGTTCTTCTTAAACTAGCGCTAAATAGCCCTCTAGTTATTCTTATCTAAGTATAGCGGTTGCAGTATAATAATATCTAACTATAAAGATAATAATAGTAGCTTTATAAAAGTCTTTATAATATTAATAGTAAAATAGTATATATATCTATAATACTTCTATTAAAGACCCTAGTATTATTATATCTCTATAAATATATATACCTTAGTAATACGCATCTCTTTAATATTAGTAAGGTTAGGCAGGTAGGTAGGTGTAGAACCTAGGTTTATCTTATTATTATACCTATATAGAGAAATCTAGTTATTATTATTAGAGTGTTTAACCTAGTTGTCTTAGTAATCTTAATATTTACTATAGTATATATCTAATATAAACTAGTAGTATTTATAGATATTATATATATCTATTTATTTCTTATAAAGTGCCTAGTAGAACTTCTTAATATAGCTCTTATCCTATACTAATATAGCAAAATCTGCTAGATAGTTATCTTTATTAAAATTAATATCTAAGTAAGTAGGTAGTATACTATAGGCGTGCAATTTAGCATCTTTAAAATTAGTAATATTTAAATTCTTATTAGCTAATAATAGTTAACTAATACTAGAGCTAATACCCTATACTAAATACTCTAGAGTAAATAAAAATACATTCTACAAAACCTCTTAGAAAGGATTTAGCATAAATAAAAAGGGTAAAAGTAGAAAGACTAGGCGCGGGGCCTAAGGCGATAGAGTTAGTAGTGAAAATACTAAGCGTAGGTAGGTAGGTATAACTAGCTATAGGATAGGTATAATACGCTATAGGATAGGTATAATACGCTATAGGATAGGTATAATACGCTATAGGATAGGTATAATACGCTAAAGAGCTAAACTACAACTATAAAGATATTAAGTTAGACTATATTATAGAAGTAAACTATAGTATAAATAAAACGCTTAGAATACTTAATAGCTATAAGAACTAAGAGACCTATTATATAGTTAGTTCTGCGTTTACTAATAGTAGCGTAGATAGAGGTAAGAGATTAACCTAAGACCTAGAGGTAGACAGACGCTTTAAGGAAGGTAAACCTAGGCCGCTCTTTATATAATTATAAGTATGTTTAGTAGGGCGTAGTGCTATTAAGTATATAGCATATAATTACTTCTATTTATCTAAGTAAAACTAGTCTTACTTAGATTATAAGGTTGTATTATACTATAAATAAATAGGTAAGGTTAATATAAAAATTAGTTAAGACAGTATAACGTAAAGTTAAGATAAGAAAAGATAAAGATAAAAAGAAAACTATATAACGCGTAGTATTAGAATAGGTATTAGTAAGGTTCTATAGCTAGTATTATATAAACTATAAACTATGTATAGCTAGCGCGTAGCTAGTGTTTACTATAGTAGCTATTACGGGCTGCAGCGCTTCTAATTAGCTAATTACTAGTTACTAAAGTTTATATAAATTTTAGCTAAGTTAGAAAAACGTCTAAAAGAGGAAATGTATATCTATAAGTTTATTTAGCAAAACTAATTATATGCTAAGAATTAATCTAAGCTCTTTAAACTAAATGCGTTTAATATACTTTATAGCTCTTTAAGCCTAATAGACTATATAGATTATAGGTCTTAATATTAAATTCCTATACTAGTTAAATTTCTATACTAGTTAAATTTCTATACTAGTTAAATTTCTATACTAGTTAAATCCTTACACTATTTAAATCCCTATACACTACGTTATCTTTAAAGTTGTTATTTTAAATAGTATATTAATTATTAAGCTCGAGTTACCTCTTAGTTTGCTAATCTACTAACTAAACTTTTTCTCCTCACCCTACTCCTTCTTGAAGTGCTCAGTGCTGCTTAGGCACGGCTCGGCCTATATTGCGCTAGTGCATTTGAAAGGCACAGCAAATGCCAGAAAAATCTTTCTAATCACCTTGAATACATACCTACAATGGCGCGCGCACGAGGAAAACTAGGCTCGCTCAGCCAGGGAAATGAAGCTATCTTTACGGCAAAAAGCTCACCGTTGCCTGAACTGTCCCAGACAGATTCCAGAAAGTTACCTTTGGCGAGTTGCCGTGTAGATTCCAGGGCGGCGAGGTCTGGTTCAGATGGCTAATTCCCATGCGCTATGGGAATTGCAGTAGATGATGCTACTATTGCTTGTGGAGTCGAGCTGTGGGAAGAATGGAGCTTATATACGTTTCTCTCAATACACCGTGACGTCTGCTTATTTCCCCATGTTTAAGCATGATTAATACACCGGTTTGTTTTCAGCCTCGATCAAGTTGCTCACATTCGCTTCAATAGGATACTATACAGCACCATCTCGTCAAGATTTAACGTCTATTGCGACTTGCTACATTTAAAACTATACCACCAATGTCTACCCAACTACAGGCCAACACTTTCACTCCTCTTTGCCTAAACTGTGTCAGCACCTACACCGCCTCGTCCGAACTGGCCCCAGCACCATTCTCTCAAGGCGCTTTGGTGCCATTGTTGCCTTACTCTCCCTTTCCTACTCTAACATCTGTATTCTGTCCACCCATCTCGCCTTCGCTCGTTCCAATCTACTCATCTGCACTCTCTCTATTCTCCTCGTCCGTGCTCTTTCCAAATTCCCCATCTGCCCTAGAAGCCACACCGTCCGACTCTTTCTCTACCTCATACTTGCTCTTAGCATCCTAGTACCAGACACTCTCACCACGCGCATCTGTCTTCTTGGACCTGTCTTTGTAGACTCGTGCAAGCTCTGCAATCCGCTTCTCCGTTTGTTCGGCGTTCTCAGCCTCGCAAAGATCGTCGACAATGCACAACTCTCTTTTGTCGAAATGCTCGGGTTTCGTGGTTTTCAATTCTCTAAGCTTGTACCCGTTGGCTTCGAGCTGCTTCTGTGCTGCCTCTCGTCTCATAGCGATCATCAGCGGGCGGCGGTTAATTGATGCTAGGTCCAAGAAAAGCACGGCGGATAGACGGAAGAAGAATTTCAACTTCACGTTCTCGCCATCTTTGTCGATTCCAGCGCGAGCCACGGACGCAAAAACTTGCTTGGCGGGCTTGAGCTGCGGCTGTTGCATAAGCGCAGACAATGCCAGACACACCACTTTCCAGTGGCAGTTCCTTGATCTCAGACAGGAGGACTTGCCGTGGCAATTTAGTAAGCAGCGCGCGCAGCTGTCCACCGACCAGGAAGCAGGGTTGATCGGCTTTTGCAAGTCTTGCGGTACTGCTGAATGTCTGGCGGGAACGTATTGGGAGCTTTTTGGGCATGATTGCGCGAGGATTAAGGGAGGGCTTGAAGAATATGGTGCGTGTTTTGCAGGTAGATATATTGGTAACTGTAGGTGTAGTATGAATATCTTAACTGAAGGAGCATCGCCCTTATATACGTCCATAGTTTGCTGAAGTAGCAAGCTCTTCAAATTTTTGACCGAGCGCTTGCAGCTCATTAATGTTTGAACAAGTACTTGCTACGCAAACAAAAGCATGCTTGCCTGGACGGCACACTACCTGCTGGTTTGGTTCCATTCTCTGACGTTGCCGTCTTTGATACCGTCCTGGTCATCTCTAGGAAGGCGCCATGGGTGATCAACTGGACTGTCCTTGTTTTTGACTTCGTCCGGTAGGAAATAGGTCTCGGTGAAGTTCTCTATGATCAAGCTGTTAGTGGAGAAGCCGGAACACAAGTACCCAACTTACCTTCGTCTGACCCACTAAGCGAAATGATCAAGACGTTGCGATAGTGGTCAAGGTGGTAGAACTTGGCAGGACTACTCAGTTTGTCTTGGTAATCCTCAATCACTGCAAGTGGCCGATGGATATGTAGACGCAGAAATGGTTTCGAGGCTGCGTTATAAGCGGGTAGACATGATGTATAGGTAACTCTACTTACGAGTAAAGGTCCAGCTATCATGGTGGTAGACCAGCGGCTGAACGAAATAGGGCATGTTGCGCTGCAACTCCAAGAGGGTGGGATCGTATTCTTGCATGATCTTGCCGAGATCTTTAGTGAGATGGATGGGGTGCCTTGGGGAGCAAATTTCGACTGATATGGGGCGGCAGGTCTTGTGGTTCTGCTCTTTAAGAGTGAAGAGGTGCCCGACGGTGTGGACCTGGCGGCGCGAGGCGTTAGCGTGACCCAGGGCCGGGCGTGCGACGTGACGAAACTCGAAGAGCTGACGAAGCATCGTGGCGGTTGGGCGCGGCGTGGTACAGAAGCTGGTTCAAAGTGCGGCCTGCAGGCTGCTTAAATAGTAGCACAGGGGCGGGCCATCGTTGGGAATATCGAGTGCTTCCAATTAGCCGTAGAGCTTGCTGGACCAGAGCCTTACACTTGCGGACAACAGCGCGCGGCCCTGGTTCTGGGTTGGTGATCCGACGCGCACCCGCCGAGTCCTCGTTCGCAAAAAACCGACAACAGTGCCCCTCCAATGCAAATCTACATCCATTTCCATTGGCCTGTCGGGTGTCAAGGGTGGTTTGCTTGGGAAGCTACGAGTCTCCATTTGCTCGAATCGTGAGGGTCGCTAAAGCAATCAGCCTATACTCGAGGCCCGAGGGTCGCGCTATTGGGGAATCAATCAGCCTCCAGTTTGTCAAGTCCGGAGGGTCGTCTGGGTTGGGGAAGCAATTGCCTCATCTCCTTCACCCAGGCTTCCGCTTAGGGCTAGCTCCTCATTAGCTCCTTAGCGCGCTCTTGTGATGTTCTGCACTTGCACATATAGATAAAGAGTCTTCTTGAGGGTGATGCCGGTGTTGGCGGCCATGGGCGTCGGCGTTGTGGTAGTCAAGGACAACTTTCAAACTGCGAAAGGCCATTGACATTGGAGGGTGCATTCGATAGGAGGCGAGGTGGCCAAAAGCTGCCAATAATTCAGGATTGCAAGGCAACGAAGACAGTCGTGGTGGTATTGCATGCAGATTTCGCGGTGCGACGTCAATGTCGAAGCGGGGGTCGGCTGCTCAAGAAGCAGCTGCCATTTGCAACCGCTCTGCGCTTATTGAAAACTTTGCCTATCTTTGTTCGCCTAATTTCGAGATGTGTATCGCAATCTGAATCCTGATGAATAAAGTGGCAGGGTGGAGGTTCTTACTGCAGGACACGGGACAGCAGTGAAACGGTTGAGCACGAGTGTCCCATTTGCTATTTCGTATCGGAAAAGGCTCGATTACCCCACACTTAATTCAAATGTTGTATCTTCACATCCCTTTTGGGAGCTTTCAGTGCACGAATATGCCGCTAGGTATGTCTCCGCCACATCACAAACATTCTTGCTGAGTAAGTGGCGCAACGCTCCCATCAAAAGCCCCCAAAGCTCACACGTCCTCCAGCCTCACAACCCCAACATGCCATCCCCGCCCAACCCGTACCAACTCGAAGCCCGCCGCCTCGCTGCCGAAAACACACTCCTCAGCAAGAAAGTCGACTCCCTCGAAGCTCGTCTCGATGTAGCATTCACCCGCCTCTAGTTCCTGCGCAAGTGAATATCGAAGCTCTCCAAGCTGAAGGACAAAGGCAAGGGCACAGAGGATGACAAGATGCGTGCTGAGAACAAGATATTGCGCGAACAGCTACAGGCTGCACTGAAGGAGAGGGATGAGCTGGTGAGTACTGGGTGGTGGATAGGGGAGGGGGAGGGTAGTAGTGGATTTGATCTGATCTGCGATGTAGGATAAATGTGAACTTAATTATGGGATGGAAGGATTGATTGTGGAGAGTTTATGTAGGCAGAAGGAGAAGGCAGGGCAGGGGTTGGAGACGGAGATGGCACTGGATTGAGAGTTGAGCTGTTCTTCACGACCTCAATACACTTTGACTTATTGCTAAGTTGCGGTGAAAGAGCCTTGTAGCACTCCTCTCCGCTGTACTGCCAACACTACAACATACCTTTGGGGTAACCAAGATACCCTTTCAGCTGCAAAAATGCCAAGCTCGATAGGAGGCGGCGAGGCGGCACATAAAACATCAATGCAACTCCGGAAATTCATGAAGTGATAGGTATTTCCTATAATACAATACAGTTCCCAAGTGCCGTGAACAGTCCCCATTGTATGTTGGGATATCCATATCCAAACTGACGCGACTACATGTCACGTAACATTGCAATTTCCAACTATAGAGCTCGCCAGGAGCTGCTGTGTTCGTCGTAAAAGTAGGATGACGCTCCGATATCCAAGTTCCATTCCAAAAGCTGCCGTTGTTCCGCATAGGCAGTTTAGCCGAAGCTGCTCGCTAAGTTACGTCCAAAGCCCGTCAGAGTAACATCCAACTCCACGCCCAAGTTGTTAACCAATCTCTCACCCACCATCCCCATCCCCGTGATCTTCTTTCGTTCCTTCCTTCACACTCTTTCCCCTTCAACCTTCTTCTTTCTAGCCGGCGCCTCCCTATCATCCCCCATTCTCCCCTTCCTCTTCAAATCCTTCCGCCACTCCGCCATGGTCCATCCCTGCTCCTTATGTGCTCGATTGCACCTTCCATTCTTACGCTTCGTACACGAAGCCAAAGGCTCATTGGCAAGCTCACAAGGCGGCCGCTTGCACTCGCTATTGGTAGCGTGGCAGTTCTCGCATGGCTCGCCGTCGTCGCACCACACGTTGGCCCAGATCTCGTGACATGCGGTGCAGGCTACGCCCGTGTATTGGCCTAGTGATTCCTCTGCGAGCAGGCGAGATTGTGGTTGCTGGGCGCGTCGCTCGGTCGGGTGGACTTGGGAGCCCTGGGGTTGGAGTTGCGGGGCGTGAGCCGGCTGGTGGGATTGCGGGACCATGTTGGGCTGGAAGGCACTAGGGGCATTAGTTATCGGGGGCTGGCCCATAGTCGCCTGTGGTATATCTTTCTGCTGTCCTGGTTGCTGCGCGCTGCCACCCCGAAGTCTTGCCTTCATACCCATTGCAAGCTTGTACGCTTGTTCATACTGCGGTCTCGTGTGCCTATTTCCATTCGCAGGGACCATCCTCAGTAGGAGATTACCCATAACGGTTTTCGTTTGCGCATCGCCCTGAATTTGAGTTAGGAGAATTTCTCTCATAATCTGTATTTGTTGTGGTGTAAGCACCGTCCCATTGCGGTGCGGTGGCAGAACGGGGACACGGTCGAGATTCAGGTTTGGAACTTGTCCGTTACAGTTTAGACCCGCATTAGAAGCTTGCTGTTGCGATGCCTGTGCGTCTTGAGCAGCCTGGAAACGACCTGCCTGCTGCTCGTTGTGCGGGTTGCCGGCGAGATTTCTAGCCCGGAGTCTAGGTGACTGGCGACGCGGAGACATAGAGGCGTCGTTCGTAGGAAGCGGAAGGGTCGGAGCTGTGTGCATGACATTCTGGAGCGTCGTCTGGTCGAGTATATGCTCGTTCATGGGCTGTTCATAAGGACTGTGTGCCACTGTGTTCTGCTGCTGCGGAGACGACTGGTGGGGTTGAGGCAAGTAGTGTAATCCCATATGGTTCCAATTTGCAAGTGTTGATTGGCGCACAGAAGGAGTTGAAGGCGGCATCAGGCCCGGCATGGCATTTGTCTGCCCGTTCCACATCCCCGCCGAGGGAGCGCCATTGGAGAAAGGAGATGAATGAATGATTTGGGAAGCGTCTGATGCCGTTCGAGGTCTCACAGGCTGCGGCCGAGGTGACGGCGCATGCATAAACATTGAACCCTCGGCATGGATTTGCGTTCCGGCGTTGAAATTTCCCGCTACACCGTGTCCTGACGGAGACAGCTGGTTCTGCGGGGGTATCATCGGTGCTGCTTGAGGTGCAGGTGTTTGCAAACCATTTTCATGCATGGAAGAATGCTCGACCCCCATGGGCGCTCTCGACGGCGTGAATTGGCCATATGCTTGTGGAGGAACCCTTGGGGAAGACATCCCATAGTCATTTTGTGACAAGGAACCTTGCGCCATTATTCCTTGGTTGTCGTTCCGCTGCTGCATGCCGGGACCCTGACTCTGGTATGCTTGGGCTCGGTGTTTAATGAACTGAGCTAGGTACGCCTGCGCACTACCGCCTCCAAACGGTTGTGTGCCGCCGTTGAAAGCCATCCCTGCATTTGGTGCCATATTTGGCATTGCGAGGCTCTCTACCAACGGAGAGTTTCCGATGTCATGTGCAGAAGTCACCTGGTGTGGGGATTGAGTCGGTCGAGGCGAGCCGTGCGCCTGAGACGAGAAATCTTGCCTGAATTCTTTTAACTAACCAGTTTGGAGCGACAGACACATCTTACCTTAACTGGGCTGTACTCCGTGGGAGCAAGCCATTGCCGTTCATAGCTTCCAAGAGGTTTGGCACGGTGTCTGACGGTATACTCGACTTGCTCTGAGGCGAGGCGCTGCACTCAAATTTAGTATGCGATTGCAGTGAGTTGATCAAAAATACTCACAATGGAATATTTCCATTTCCGATCTGAGTCCGCGTCTCCTGGGAGAAATTCCACCTCCGCAGCGAGGATCCGGTGGCCTCTCGGGTGGCCCCTGTCAGATGGTTCGACTTGTTTTGTACATCTTTCTTCAAGAAGACTACCTCCTCGTCTTTCCTGGCATTCTCGTCGCGCAGCTTTTGGACCTCGTCGCACAGTGCCCTCGCCTCGTCCTTCGCCTTTTGCTCTGCCGCCTGTGCGAGAGCGACCTTGCGGTCGGCCTCGGCACGCTGCTCTGCGACTAGCTTCTGGGTGCCATCATTTGCCGTCTTAATCTTCTGGTCATGGTCAGCTTGCAGCTGTTTGAGTCGAACGGTGAACTGATGCTGCATCTGTTGCTGCATCTGCTGTTGCTGCTGTGCCTGCTGTTGCGCCTGCTGTTGCGCCTGCTGTTGCGCCCGCTGTTGCTGCTGCTGCTTCTGGTTCTGGGCGCTCGACTCGTCGGCTTTGGCGGCCTGCTTCTCCAGCTCAGCGATGGTGCGCTTGTATGAGTCGAACAGCCGCGTGCTGATCTCTTCCTTCTCTCGCATCTCGCGACTGAGGTCTCGGATATGTTCCTGGGCACGACGTAGGTCCGCCTGTGCGTGCAGTGTCTCAGTGTATCGCTTCTGCGCACGAGCTACGGCTCCATGGTACTTCGCTTTGAGTGTCTTGACCTCGTTTGCTAAGGCGATAGCATCGATTCCGGTATCATGTCCAGCATCGGTGCCGGCGCCAGACATGATGGAATATGACCGGGAAAATACTATGGAAAGATAGGGTGATGTGATTGGGTTGCGAGTGCGAGAACGACAGTTCGCGACGCTTTAAAGCTGATTGCCAGACCGGTGAAAGACAAGAAGGTCTGCGTGCCAAACCCCAAAGCGTGATTGTAAGGCGTGTCGCCACCACACAGCCCCGGAGATGAGGCCGTAGAGCGGGTAAGTGTGTATGCTGGCAGCTCTACTAAGAGTGCCGCTTGCGCGCGGGTCGATGGATGTGGGTTACTGGATCGAGGAAGTCGAGGAAGTCGCGGTCTCGGTCGGTGACGTTGAGGTCGATTGTCTAACTGTTGTATCGCGCGATGAGGGGTGTATTCCCGAGATCAGGATTTCATCCGCCTAGCTTGAAATTCGATCCGCAAAAGACTCGGTGCGTTTGTGTTCTGGTTCAGGAGCTGTCAACCCAATTTCCATCCTGCCCCAGTGACTATAGGCATGGTGCCCAAGAAGACAGCACAGTGAAACGCGATCTGGCGTCTATTACGCAGTATGATCAGCGCATCATACGTACACCTCCAAAGAATCTGTGCAGCCGCAATTCCAGACCGGACAAGAGATAAAGAGCGTGTCCCGCCACTCCTCGTGCTGCGATCTCCTCGAGTCTGGGGGACTGGTGCGACTCTGGCGGCGAGCTGCTCGAGATTCCGCCGGGATTCTGCTGGGACGCCTGAGGGTTCTAGGGACTGCACTCACCGGCCAAGTATACATTATGCGTGACACTAAGGGCAAACGCCTGGACTGCGTCAGAAAAGCCCCACGACTCGAGATTAGCGAGCATGAACAATTCGATATCGAGAGAAAACACCCCTCCTAAGATGCAAGAACAGGAAGAATACGAAGCCACGGAAGGAGAATAATAATGACAATACTGAGGTATAAGCATGTTGTTGCACCGGTTACTAATTCATTACATTCATCAAGCGCCTCTCATATCCCCGTTCATCAACGCCATACTTCTCTTAAATGTTGATTTGGCCATTCAACTTCAAGTCGCGCGAACTAAAGCCAACAAACGCGCTGATAGCGCTCGAAGGCAGCGTCCAGGCTTGCGTGCTGACGTCCCAATAACTCAAGTCACGGCGCGCAAGCGGGAACTGAACGGTTGCGGTAGCGTTTGGAGCCACTGTGACCTTCTCGAAGCCACGAAGGCTCCTTACCATCAAGCCCTCGCCGGCCTCAGCCGGGAATGCGACATACAATTGCGGGATGGCCGCGCCACTGACGGTGCCAGTATTACTGACGGTAGCGGACACAGTGGCTATTACCTCCCACAGCTCGACGTTGCCGCCAGGTTGAACCTGGGCGGATGCGCTCGGCACGCGCGATGCATTGGACATTGTGGCTTCGAATTGGAAGTTGGAGAGCTCGAATGTGGTGTAGCTCAAGCCGAAGCCAAACTCGTAGGCAACGCTCTTATTTTGGTCATCCAATTCCTTGTAATCGATCAAATTGCCTTCGGTGAAGTCATCCTGCCAAGCATCCGGGTCGGTCGATTCTAGGAGCTCGGTGCTGTTGAGAAGGTTCCGCCCGTAATCTGACTCCTGGTTGGCGATGGTATATGGGAGCTTGCCGGATGGGTTGACATTGCCCCAGAGAATGTCCACGAGCGAATTCCCAGACTCCTGACCAGGCATGTGAGCCACCAAAATTGCAGTGACGTTGGCGTTGTCCTTCCAAGGAAGAACATTGGGCGCCGCGCCGTGTAGAACGACAATAGTGTTTGGGCAGACCGCTGCCGTGTTCTCTACCACGACGGTAGAGTTCCACTCGGCGATGAGGGATGAACGGTCATCCCCTTCGCTAGCCCAGGACTTGAGAAACACCATACAAACGTCTGGGGGGGAGGGCGCGAGGCCGGCTATATTCGTGGTCAAAATGTCAGCGAAACTCATTCTAGGGGGGTTCTAGCTCTGCTGTGTTTGGCTGGGGGAGATTAATTGCATACCCAGGCCGCCATTAGAGATGACAGAATTGTCAGTAATATACTGAACAAGAGCGCCGTAGGAATGACCACGAGCTTTGATTGCGTCGAGAGGGGAGACGATGTAGGTGAAGCGTCCGGTTCCCGATCCACCTCCTACTGCCAGCGTTCCAATGTCGTAGTTACCAGCAGCGATGCCACTTGCAATGTTGAGCGAGTACTGGCCCACAGTATAGTCCGCGGCGTCGTTGCCAAAGACGCCGATATTCTGCGGCTCCTTCAGAGGTAAGGTGTTGTTTACGTTCTTCAAGAGGACGGTTCCAGCAGCACCGACTTCGCGGATGATCTGGGCATGCCCGGCGCGGACATCTACAAGAGGACCAAGCTCGAATTCATGTACCCAGTTGGCTCTAGGGAAGAAGCTAAGAGGTGCGGTAGACGAATCGACGACTGGGTAATTGGTATCCTGATTCAGGAAGTAGTAGGGCGTCATGACCCGAAGAATCATATCATCCACGCGCTCGATCGCTAGCGTCCCGTTACTAACCGCGGTCGTAAGGTTGCCACCCCAGTACGAGGGGTTAGCGGAGGTGAATGGAATACCGCCAGGCATGTTCATATCCAACCCAGCCTCAATCGACGCGACGCCGGAATGGGTGGCTGTCCAGTCAGACATGACATAACCCTGAAATCCGAGTTCCTCTTTGAGCAGACCGTTCAGTGCTTTGCTGTTCTGACATCCGTATGAGCCGTTAATGCGGTTGTATGAACACATGAGTGAAGCTGTGCCTGCCTTGACAGCGTTGGCGAATGGCCAGAGGTAGGTCTCGTGCATGGTCTTGTCGTCAATGTTGGACGAGATGGCCTCGACTGTTGTTCCGTTGACGGTGCTGGGGTTACGCTGGATCTCTTGTTCGTTGCCAATATAATGCTTCGTGCAGGCTTGGACTCCTGCGGACTGAATGCCGGTGACGGTCTCTTCGACGAGCACGCCAGAGAGATACGAGTCCGGAGAGAAGCCCTCCCAGTTGCGGCCACCGTAGGGTGATCGGCCAAGAGGTCCCACGACGGGCCCCAATGCGATATGTGCTCCTTTGCCTTTGAACTCTTCAGCCATTTGGATACCGCGTTGTCTTGTCAGAGCACGGTCCCATGATGCCGCCACCGAAAGCTGGGCTGGAAAGACGCTGGCGTAGACCGCCTGTCGAATAGCAAGCGGTCCATCCTGGAGACATAATCCGGAGAAATTGAGGCGAGGGATAGGCGCAATGTTTCTACATGGGGAGTTCTACGTTAGAAAATGCCTCGGTTTATGCTTGAAGGAGCGTCTCACCCAACACATGGTCCGGGGGTACCTGTATCTGTGAGCAAGAGCATTTTAAGAGAGGGTATAGGATGTGCCTACCCGTGACCATCTCTGCCTTTTCCTCTAGAGACAGATGTGCAACGAAGGCTTTTGCCTTTTCAAGAGCAGCTTCCCAGCCGCCAACACCTTTGATGTTTGCTACACGCTGTCGTTAGTATCATGTAGATCGTGTGGAAGTATCGAAAGAAACAACGAAGTCACGGCTTATGCTGGGCATTGCGTAACGCGGTCCGTTCAAGCGACCGT
Source organism: Lentithecium fluviatile CBS 122367 (assembly GCA_010405425.1). Taxonomy (NCBI): domain Eukaryota; kingdom Fungi; phylum Ascomycota; class Dothideomycetes; order Pleosporales; family Lentitheciaceae; genus Lentithecium; species Lentithecium fluviatile. The sequence continues at coordinate 1,089,105 of MU005576.1, read as the reverse complement.
TCCTGAAATCGGATTCGACAAACGGGAGATTGAATGCTTACGTGAAGGGTAGACAGGAGGGCTCGTGTCATATTGAGTGTGTTTGATCCCGAACTGAGCGGCCGAGCCTGTGGCAAGCGCAAGCCATGCCAATGTTGCTGTTGAGTGTACCATCTTGAGCCCGTAGAGAAAGCTGTCGTCCGGATACCGACCCAACCTGCATCCGCCCCGCACCTTTTATACAATACAGAGCTTCTCATTGTGCCGCGGTACCAATGCAGCATCGATTCATTCTAGATAATTCTCGCATCCGGTGGCGGCTGTACCGAAGAAGATCCGAGTCCGCCGTGCTGGCTGTGGCCTGCAAGCGCATATTCCTCCACGACGGCCTCGGATGAATTCACGCCTCACCACGCTACGGCGGGCTCATTGCACCGTACGAGAAGCGTCGGCAGATGTCAAAGGCGTTCGCGGCTGACGTCGCGGCCCTGGCTGCGGTGGCCCCGCGCAAAGAGCTTGTCCGTGAGCTTGGCAACGTTCGTAGCACCGGCGCCACGACGCCTTAGATGGTGACCAAGTCACGATGGGACGGAGGTGTATAGCCAGGAACGGCTTGGGGTGGCAATGGCTCGATGCGGAGATGTGGGGAAACGGGGCTGGCGTCTGCTGGCTTCGGGTTAATGCCGGGCAGTCTTACTCCGCATTCAGAGAGCCAATCGGCGTCACAACGAATTGAGATGGTTGGCCGAGATTTGGCCCGATCTTCGTGGATGTGCAAGAGTGTCAGGGTACTTTGATGGTGCGCTGCATCACAAGGAGGAGACGAGTCATAGGCGAATAACGATGTAAGGGTGCACGAATCGCAACGGGCGACGGTCCGCGCAGCGAAGATTAACAAGCATCTCGACAAGAGTTTGGCAGCGGCGTCAATTTTATCTCCGACATGACCAACATCACGCTTTGTAGTCTTGCCTAGCACAGCGTCGCCAGAGCTCCAGGGCACTAAGCATTGTAGTTCTCATCCACTTTATAGGTACACCTGATTAGTCTCAGCCATTTATCGTTACAAGCCAGCCCTTTTCAACGCCGAGCAACTCCATCCACATCAATAGTATATCCACGAAACCCCCTCTCCGCCTAGTAGGCATCTCTACTTCGTCTCGTCACCATCAATTTTTGCCACAACGACGGAAAATGCGGTCGCCGTGACTCCGTCTCCCTTTAATAGCCGAAGCTCATTCATCAACACCACATTCTTGCGCAGGAGCTTGCCCTTCTCATGCACATGGGCTCGCTTCAGTTCGGTGAAGTCCTTGAGCTTCTGATCCCACGCCTCCTTGTGAGCCTTCTCCATCGTAACCATCGAGTCCCGAAGCTCATCGAGGACACCATCCATATTGGAAAGGGTGATCATTTGGTCGTTGATCTGCTTCTCGTATGCGTTCCTTTCGGTTGACAGTTGGTTGCGGCGTTTGCGCAGGTGCTTGACCTCTTCTTGAAGTTCGGCGGTCTCAGCCTTGTAGTGCTTGAGGGCAGCGCGGAGCTCTGAGGGTGACAGGGTGGTGTCGGACGGCGGGGAGCGGGCCGGAGGCGAAGGCGATGGGATGATCATTTTAGATGAGTCGGCGTATGGGATGACTGTTTGGTTTTTGATTAACAGCTGAGCACTATGGATGCACGTATGTGGTGGGGGGGTGTGTTGTGGGCGGGTGAGTAGTGTTGTGGTGTGGTGATGTGAGGCGGGCTGAGTGCGAGTGGCCAGGGAAGTTTCGAGGTCGCATTCTCGAGGTGCGTGTTGAGTGTAAACAGTGCGATTTTCGCTGCCTGGCCGGCGACGCAAACGTAATATGTGCCATTCACTTCGAGAAGGCCTTCAGAAGTCTTGGCTCCAAGTACGCAGGGGGACCCAACTCGCACCACCCTCCTACGCGCTCGCGTGGGTGCTGTCCCGACGGCATCCGATGGATAGAGTATGCAAGAACGCTCAAAGAGGGTAGCAGTATGTGATAGATTTGTCAGGCAAGACGGTTGGAGACATACTGAGGGCCTTGTACCACAGACTATGCACGGATAGAAGCGGAGATAGCTAGTACTCTGGTCAGCATTTGCGGAGTAGTTGCACGTTGAGACAAGAGAAAACGAATGGAAGTAATTTCTAATTACTAGGATCAACTCCCAGTTCGTAGAAAGACGTTCGGTGGTTTGTCGCGGCTCAGAAACTCGTCATCGACTTCGTAAATGATGTCGGCCCCGTCGCCCTCTGGTTGAAAGCCCAACTTGACGTAGGCCCCACGTCCCATGCTAGATGCCTCTGTCGTGCACTCAAGATTGCCCCTTCTCTTGGCTTCATCAAGACCCCACTGCACCAGCTTTGCAGCGATGCCTCTTCGCTGAAAATCCGGGTGGACACAGCACATATCTAGCACGAAGATAGCCGGGGGAGTATTGTTTGCCTTCTCTTTTGCCACCTCGACACGACGCCTCCACAAGGAACGAAACATTTGGCTGGCGAAGCGCGCTTCAGTCGGATCCAGTGCGTTTAGCCCGTCCCCGGGGTCGGTCGACGGCGGGTCGCCATAGCCATCAGCAAAAGACGCTTGCTGCCAAATCGCCATGCCGACGGTCTTGGGTTTCGTCTGATGCTTGGGGTCTGGGAGCGTGGCCTTGAGGAAGACGGTGTTGGGCTGGCCGCCTTTGTTTAGGTTGGTAGACTGCCAGCGTCTGAGTAGTTGTGCTGCGCCGTCCTTCTGGCCCTGAGGTGTGTCCCATGCCGGGTTCATGACCATCCACACGGCATCGCGTGCTTGACGACCGAAAGCCTCGCTGATGCAATGGATGATTTGGGGAAAGTCACCGGGGCAGCCGATGGGCTCGACGACGGCTGCTGCTTGTTGCTGCGAGATGGCTGCAGCCATGGCGGTGATCGGGCAGGAGAGAGAACACTGAAGAGCCAAAGGAAGGCTAAATACTCGGTTCCGAGAAGTTCTTACCTAAGCCGTCGTGGATGTGCATGTGTATGCCCATTTCTTGATAGGCGAGACATGGCGACACGTGATGCACGCACATGTCTGTATGTAGGGCACAAGCTGCAATGTGCATGAAGGGCGCTTGTTGGAGTGTTTTGTCCAGCTCAGGTTGCGCGGCAGGGAGTGGTGGGAGTGGGAGTGGGAGTGGGAGTGGTGAGCGGCGGAGCGTTGTGGCTGGTGGCGCATTCGGTTAATCACGGATCGCGTCCCGGGGTAGCACGGACCATGACGCGAAGGCGCGAAGGCGCGACTTTCGTGTTCTGACATCAACCGCTTCCCGCATCCACCCATCGACCCTTCCTCTCTCCGCCGTGCGGAAATCTTCCTCGCAACACTCGCAACACTCGCAACACTCGCAACACTCGCAACACCCACCCCCGCCGCACCCGGTTCTCATTCCCATTCCCATCTCCATCCCACCATGCCCGGCGTCGCGAAGCCCATGAAGCGCGGGCTCGCCGAGGCCAACAACACCCGCGCCAACGTGCAGGCGTCGCCCCGCTCCGCGAAGAAGCTGAAGCTCGACAATGGCACTCCCACCGCGACGACCGCACGCGCGCCCCTCAAGATGGCCAATGGCTCCTTCGGCGCCAGCCAGCCCGCGAAGAGCCGCTTCGAGGAGGAGGTGCTCGAGAAGATGTCCCAGGACATCGAGACGCTCAAATACAACAACGCCGAGAAGGACCAGCAGTGGCGGCGGCCCGACCTACCCGCCGACTTCGCCGAGACGACACACAGCTTGACCTTCCAGCAGATCGAAGCCGAGGAGGGCGTGCTCAACGGCGGCAAGGCGACCGTCAAGCTCTTTGGCGTCACCGAGGTGAGATGGTCCCATGTGGCACGTGATCGCAGCTAACCAGGCGCCCGCGCCCCCAGGATGGCCACTCCGTACTCGTCCACGTCACGGGATTCCGCCACTACTTCTACGTGGCCGCGCCGCTGAACTTCCAGCAGGGCCAATGCGACGAGTTCAGAGACTATCTCGAGAGCGAGTGCCAGAAGAACTTCAACCAGCACTCGGCCGTGATCCACTCGGTGCAGATGACAATGCGCGAGAACATCCTGCGCTTCCAGGGCAACCAGCAGAGCCCATATCTCAAGGTCACCGTCAACGACCCCAAGTTCATCGGTCGCGTGCGCAAGCTGGTGCAGGACGGCAACGCAAACTGGAAGCAGCTGTGGGTGTACCGCGAAGGCGGCATCCTCACCTTTGACAATATCCAATACGTGTTGCGATTCATGATCGACACCAAGATATCTGGCATGTCCTGGGTCGAGGCACCCGCCGGAAAGTACAAGATAATCCATCCCCGCGAACGCCATTCCAACTGCCAAATCGAGGCCTCTATACACTATGCACAGTTGGTCGCACATGCCTCCGATGGCGAGTGGGCCAAGATTGCGCCCCTCCGGATCCTGTCGTTCGACATCGAGTGCGCCGGTCGCAAGGGCATCTTCCCAGAAGCCGACCAAGATCCCGTGATTCAGATCGCTAACGTCGTCACACGATACGGAGAGGAGAAGCCCTTCATCCGTAACGTCTTCTGCATGGGCCAAACCAACTCCATCGCCGCCACTCAAGTGCTCTGTTATGAAGATGAGAGGGAGATGCTGATCAAGTGGCGCGACTTCCTCGAAGAGGTGGACCCGGACGTAATCATCGGATACAACACTTCCAATTTCGACTTTCCCTATCTTCTCGATCGTGCGAAGAAGCTGAACGTGGCCAAGTTCCCCTACTGGACACGACTGAAGAACAAGAAATCCGAACACGACAGCACCAAGTTCTCCAGCAAGCAGTTGGGAAGCCGAGACACGAAGACGACCAATACCAACGGTCGTTTACAGTTGGACCTCCTCCAACTCGTCCAGCGCGACTACCAACTCCGAAGTTACACGCTCAATGCCGTGTGCGCCCACTTTTTGAAAGAGCAGAAAGAGGACGTTCAGCACAGCATGATCACGGAGCTGTACAACGGCGACGCGAACTCACGGCGAAGGTTGGCAGTGTACTGCTTAAAGGATGCGTACTTGCCGCAGCGACTGCTCGACAAGCTCATGTGTCTCGTCAACTACACGGAAATGGCCAGAGTCACGGGTGTGCCCTTCAATTTCCTGCTTGCTCGCGGTCAGCAAGTCCGATTCCTCAGTCAGCTATTCCGCAAAGCTCTCGAGCACCAACTCCTAATCCCCGATCTGCCCAACCAAGGCGAGAGCGCGGATCAGTACGAAGGTGCGACCGTTATCGAACCGAAACGCGGATACTATAAGAACCCTATTGCTACACTGGATTTTGCCTCGCTGTATCCCAGTATCATGCAAGCGCACAATCTCTGCTACACGACCTGGCTCAACAATGAAACCGTAGAGAAACTGAACCTGAAGAAAGACGACGACTACATCGTGACCCCCAATGGTGACATGTTTTGCACCGCCAAAGTTCGCAAGGGGCTCTTGTCTCAGATCCTCGAGGAACTGCTAGGGGCACGTAAGAGGGCGAAGAAGGATCTAGCTGTCGAAACAGATCCATTCAGGAAGGCTGTGTTGAACGGTCGTCAGCTGGCTCTAAAGGTCAGCGCAAACTCCGTCTACGGTCTCACTGGTGCCACCACCGGAAAACTGCCCTGTCTTGCCATCGCCAGTAGTACCACCAGTTTCGGCCGTCGGATGATTGAGAAGACGAAAGCAGAGGTCGAAGCAAAGTACAACATTGCGAACGGATACAGCCATGATGCCGAGGTCATCTACGGTGACACCGATTCCGTCATGGTGAAGTTTGGCACTACCGATCTGGCGGAAGCAATGAAGCTGGGTCAGGAAGCCGCCGACTACGTATCTGGAAAGTTTGTCAAGCCCATCAAGCTTGAGTTCGAAAAGGTTTACTATCCTTACCTGCTCATCAACAAGAAGCGCTACGCTGGCCTTTACTGGACGAACCCGGTTAAGTGGGACAAGATGGACACCAAGGGTATTGAGACCGTGCGTCGTGACAATTGTCGCCTCGTTCAGACGGTCATCGAGACGTCCCTTCGCATGTTGCTCATCGACAAGGATCCGGAGGGAGCGCAGGAGTAAGTCAATCTAAAATCCATCCAGCACACCATTTGACATAAACAGATTCGTGAAAGAGACCATCTCCGATTTGTTGCAGAACAAAATCGACATGTCCAACCTCGTCATCACCAAAGCCCTCACCAAGCAAGAAGACAGCCAAGGCAAGGGCGGCTACGACAACAAACAAGCTCACGTCGAGCTCGCCAAGCGCATGAAGAAGCGCGACGCTGGCTCAGCGCCCGGTCTCGGAGATCGCGTCGCCTACGTCATGGTCAAGGGCGCCTCGGGAGCCAAAAACTACGAAAAGTCGGAGGATCCGCTCTTTGTCCTGGAAAACAACATTCCTATCGATACCAAATACTACCTCGATAACCAGCTCTCTAAGCCACTTGGTCGTATTTTCGAGCCCGTCGTCGGCGAGAAGAAAGCAAACTCGTTGCTCACCGGTGAGCACACGCGCTCCATCACCGTCGCAGCCCCAAGCATGGGCGGCCTCATGAAGTTCGCCAAGAAGACGCAGACATGCATGGGGTGCAAGAAGCCGCTCGTCAGTGCGACGGAAAAGGAAGGGGCCGTCTGCGAGAACTGTCGCCCACGCATCAGCGAGTTCTACCAGAAGACGCTGTCCAAGGTCAGTGAGCTAGAGGTCCGGTTCGCAAGGCTGTGGACTCAGTGTCAGCGGTGTCAGGGGAGCTTGCATTGCGAGGTTATCTGTGCGAGCAAAGATTGTCCGATTTTTTATATGCGGATGAAGGCTAGGAAGGATGTTGAGGATGCCGGAAAGGAGCTGGTAAGGTTTGATAAGGATGCGGCGTTGTGGTGAGCGAGTAGATCCCGCATATCGCCAGAGAGGCGGATGGGCGGGCACCGGCATAGGAATGACGAGGCGTTATGGTAGGATATGTCTGCATAGTCTTTTCTGGGGCATGTCGTTTTGTTTCTGAAGGTGGGTAAATGGCTGTTTTATGATACACCCCTTATACTAGCGAGCTTCACCCATCGATGTATACCCCATATTGTACCTGTTGAAGCTGTGATGGCCGCTCGAGAGGGTCTCGACACCATGCCGAATCAGGAAGGTGGGATGGACAATCTATACCGCCTCAGCTTCAGAAGCAACGACGTATTCAAGCCATTGAATCTCGTTCCCCTCCTCAAACTCCCTCCCACTGCTCATCCCGTCAGTCTTTAGCTTCTCCTTTCACCCTCTCCCACGATGCCCATCGTGGATGTCCACACGCACATCTATCCTCCGACGTACGTCGACCTCCTGCGCTCCCGCAAGACGGCCCCCTACATCCGCACCTTCCCCGACGCCCCAGACTCCCCTCGCCTCATCATCCTGCCAGGCGAAGATGACCCCTCCACACCCTCAACCTCGCGCGGCCGCCCCATCGGGCCCGAGTACTTCGACATGGCGCAAAAAATAGCCTTCATGGACCAGCACAAGATCGACACCTCCGTAATCTCGCTCGCAAATCCATGGCTGGATTTCTTGTCGGCGGAGGAAGCGGGCGAGGTGGCGCGCAGGATAAACGGTGATGTGGAGAAGATATGTGCAGCGTATCCGGGGCGCTTGTATGCGTTTGGCACGTTGCCGCTTTCGGCGGATATGGAGACAATTGTGGGTGAGGTGAAGAGGTTGGGTGGGATGAAGTACATGCGTGGTGTCATTATAGGGACGTCGGGGCTGGGCAAGGGGCTTGACGATGAGGCGCTGGATCCGGTGTATGCGGCGCTGGAAGAGAGTGGGCAGCTCATATTTCTGCACCCGCATTATGGGCTGCCCGCGAGCGTGTATGGGCCGAGGGCGAGTGAGTACGGTCATGTGCTTCCGCTTGCGCTGGGGTTCCCGCTTGAGACGACGATTGCGGTGGCAAGGATGCTGTTGAGTGGGGTTTGGGATCGGTTTAAGAAGTTAAACGTACTGCTGGCACACTCGGGAGGCACGCTGCCTTTTTTGGCGGGGCGCATAGAAAGCTGCATACAGCACGATGGATATTTGAAGAAGTTGGGGAAGACGAAGAATAGGAGGCATGTATGGGATATTCTCAAGACAAATATTTATCTTGATGCCGTAATTTATTCGGAGGTGGGGTTGAAGGCTGCGGTGGATGCATCAGGCGCGGATCGGTTACTTTTTGGTACGTACCTTGCGAACACCTTCGCGAATGAGATTGAAGCGACAAACAAAAATGCAATGCTGACCTGACTGCGAGCAGGGACCGATCATCCCTTCTTCCCTCCCCTCGAAGAAGCCAAGGAGTGGCATAGCGTGAGCACAAATTATAGCGCTATATCTAAAGCATTTGAGGGTGATGGGGACTTAGCGAGAGGAGTTTTGGGTGGGAATGCCGTGAGGATATTGCGGTTAGGGGAATAAAGTATAAGACAGATACTCCTCATTGAGTGTGTATCAACAAGGAAGGATGCATCAAGTCATAACACTCGACGTCAGACCAGGTTTCGCGATATTGCCATATCACTGAAAGTCTTATAACCCCATCGCAGCCAGTGCAATACCGAGCGTCCCCATCACTACAAGTAGACTCACAGACACTCTCTCCACGCCACTCCCAACAGGCGGCACAGGTCCGGTCTGCGTCCCGTTACCGTTCCCAGCCACCCCCTTCCCATCAATCCCCGCCTCCAAAACCAAACTCTCCAACCCGCCCTTCACCTTATCCAGGGGCGCAACAAGCGCCATCTGACTCCAACTGAACAGCGTATTCCTCCCGCCAAACACAAAAACCTCAAACCTCCCCTTATACCCATCATCCACCCAAACCCGGCTCCCATTCACCACATCAGTGGTAATCCGGATCTTGGCAGGAAACGTAACGGGCACGGGATGGTGCGGCGACGAGGAAGCGTTAGTCCAGATGCGACCGGGGTGGCCTGGGTCGTGCCCGTCGAGTTCCGAGGTCGAGCGAAGCGGGTAGGGGAAGTTGTCGGCGGTGGTGAAGACTAGGGTTGAGGTTCCGTTTGCGGAGATGTTGGATGGGACCGTGTTGATGGAGAGGGTGGTTTCCGGGCCGATTAGTGTGAATGGTGAGGTTGCGGTGAGCGTGAGTGTGTAGGGTGGTCCGTAGGAGCCGTGGCCCATGGATGTGTTGGCTGCGTAGCCGGATCCGCGTGTCCATGATAGAAGGGGTGTGGTAGACTGTGCTCCGATGGATGGAGCCGCCAGGCGGCGCTCAAGGTTCTGGCCTGGTGCCATGGGGACCAGAGCATCAAGAGTGGTTGGGAGATCTTCTGCGCTGATATTCACGCCACGCCTGCCCGACCATGCGCGTGCTGCCACAACAGGAATACCGTCTCGCATAGCGTAGTACCCTTCCAGCTGCGTAGTGGCATCTGGGCCACTGTCACTCCACGCGGCCAGGATAGCGCCTTTGTTGCCGCTTGCCCCGGGCTCGAGCTGTTCCGTTGTGTTTACGGGATTGAATAGGCTTGGGTCCCATTGCCAGCCCGGCTCGTTCGCGAAGTTGACGGTGCGGGTTACGTTGTAGAACTGCGGATAAGGTGCGGGCAGAATCGGCATGTGGTCGTTCTTCAAGCTCATGTACGCCCACCAATCTTCGGAATTGACCAACCCGTAGCCATCATTCTGCAGCTGGACAGGGTCAGATTGACCGTACTGCCAGTGCTGGATGATTATATCTCTAGACACAGTGAGATTCTCGGACGGCTCATGCGTGCCCCAGATCCTGATCCGTTTCCCGGACGTCGAGTTGACAAAGCCGGACATCTCATTGACGAAACTGATGTAGTCGTCTGCCAGCGTCGGGTCATATTCGTCGGCGCCAATGTGCACCTCCTTGGTTTGGAACCATGGGAGGAACTCGGACCAAATGGCCTTCACCGTCGGGATCGCGTCCGGGTGCGAGAGGTTGAGAAGATCTTTCTTGGCAAGGGCGAGCTCAGGTTTCCATTTTGTAATGGAGAGGCAGTGGCCCGGGGCCTCGATCTCTGGGATGACTGTGACACCTCGCAGTGCGCAATGGTTCTGGAAGTCTTCAAAGTCGGATCTCGAAAGCGTTTCGTTCGGTCGCTGTATGATGCCTTGCAGCTCGGCCGCCTCGGGCCGGAGGGAGAAATGAGAGAAGACTTTGTTCCTATAATTCGATCAACAGTGGATCTTTCATAGATACGTGGCGATCTCACCAAGTCTCGTTGTGCCCCCGATTCAACGGATAGTTGTCGCTCGAATGGTAATGGAATTCGGACATCTTGAAGAATGATGCATATGCGCAGAGCTCCTTGAGAAAACTAGCCGTGTACCACTTCCGCCCGGCGTCCAGCATGTACCCTCGCGTCGCATAGGCGGGTGCATCAACCGTTCTTCCCGCCTGTAGAGGGGATCCATCCGCAATCACCAACTCTTGGAGCAGCGTCCGCGTTCCCCAAAACATTCCCCGAGCGCCTGTCCCACCAATAAACACGGTTCCATCGCCAATTTCCAGCTCATAGCCTTCTTCGGTGGAGACACCGTTCTCGTACGTCAGTTGGCTTGCATCGGCCCTGTATTGGCCGAGAAAAATGCCACCTGCAGGAAACGATTCAACCTGTTGCAGCGTCCAGTTCGCGCGGGTCAATTGCGAGATGTCTTCGCGGAAGGTCTCTGCGAATTCGGCCGCGGAGGGCGGTATGAGCGTCAAGCCCTCTGTATCAGTGATATCTGCGAAAGAGGATTCTATGTATATCGTCTTCGGCGCATCGCCGAGCACGAAGTTACCGGTGGAACTGTTCCTCGTCCATTGAACCGGGGGAAGGGGTTGTGGTAGGGCAGCGACGGCACCAAGCAAGCTGCACACACACCACAGAATCATGGCGTCTGGTGTCTGTGCGGACGAAAGCGGTTGCGCGGTTGTTCGCGCTGCGGTGCTCGGGTTTTGTAGCTGCAGCCGTAGCTGTGGCTGTGGCTGTATGGATGCAGGTACCTAGCTCTGTCGCGAGGGGTCCTCGACGCGACCGGGTTCCCCACCACTGTTATCACTCGCTGCGCTCTTTCCCCGCATGCTTACTGCGTGCAATGTAACCCTCGCATGTGCCAAGGACGCAGTCGGCGGTGAAAGGCGCACCAAGGTACCCGTGAGCTACGCCCGATGACCGCAGAGCTGCAGCAAACTACCATTACGTCGTGCTGGAGGAGCACGCAGGTCCTGTCAACGGCGATAGGATGGGACGAGACAGGTCACGATCCGATAACGGCTTTCTGGATTGGGTAGTCCGGCACAGCGTTCGCCGTGTGCGTGCATTTCCGAGCAGCGTTCCATCCCAAGGGTCGTGAGATGGGAAGAGATGGAAGACGTTGGGTTGACATCCGTCCGACCCTTCAATGTTTGCATGTGACCTCGGAAACCAACTTTAGAACATCGAAGTGACCACGTGACGCGTCCCGTCGCACAGCCCACTAACCGCTTTCGTCTAGTCGCCAAATGCCGCACCTTCCCTTCTCAACCTCCATCTCCTGTACCACAACCGCGCTCGTTACAACAATGGCATTCATCAACCCCTCTATCGATCGACAACGCTCCCGTATCGGTCCGCACATGCTGTGCCCCAGCAAGAAGGCACCGACCCGCCTATCCGGGCCTAGCGCCCTAGGATCGGCGGGAGGTGATACCTGTTCCTGTTGCTCGACAGCAATTTATAATGCTTGTCGCAATACAACGAGGTACAGGAACTGGGTTGCACGCAGATTGCAATATGTGGGGAGATAAGGTCGGGAGTATAAGAGCTATTGACCTTCCGTCACTCGGCTCCTTTGCGGGCGATTGTTTTTGAGAAGAGGAGCATAAGAGTTTGGGATTGATTTCGACCATGGGCTGGTTGTCAGGAACACTTGCTGCGAGCGCCGTCCTGACGGGTACGGTATTCGCGGTTCCGCACTCGTTCAATGCACGCGATGCACAGGCGTATCCAAACGTCACGTACCCAGGCCAAAAAGGTCGCCACTACGACTACACCGGCTTCGACCAAAACCAAACGCGTCGCGCCGAAGCCGTCATCGAAATGTTTCGCTTCGCCTGGATTGGGTACTATACATATGCGTTCCCGAACGACGACTTGCGCCCCGTCAACAACAGCTTCGCCAACTCGCGCAATGGCTGGGGCGTCACTGCCGTCGATGCGCTCGACACGGCTATCATCATGGAGCAAGTCGACATCGTGAACCAAATCCTAGACTTTGTGCCCACGATTGATTTTACCAAGACGGGGAACGGGGTGAGAGAGGGCGCAAGTTTGAGCGTGAGTTTGTTCGAGACCAATATTAGGTATATTGGAGGTTTGATGAGTGGATACGATTTGCTGAAGGGCCCGTTCGAGCATCTGGGTATTGAAGAAGAGAAGGTTGATGTGTTGTTGAAGCAGTGTGTCGTGCTTGCCGATGTGCTCAAGTTTGCATTCAATACTCCGACTGGGATTCCTATCAACAATGTCTTTATCCATAATCAAACATTTGCGCCGCGCTACCAGATGGCGGATGGGACGTGGTCTGCGGGCTTGGCCGAACTGGGCACCTTGGTACTGGAGTGGCAGCACCTGTCTGACTTGACCGGCAATCCTGAGTACGGTAACCTTGCGCAGAGAGCAATGGACTATTTTCTGGAACCGAGCGAGGAGGTATGGCCCGGTCTCACAGGCGGAAATTTCAGCGTCGAAACGGGCAAGATCCTTGATGCGTATGGTGGATGGACCTCCGGCAACGACTCAGCCTACGAAGTGCATACCCTTCTCCTAGATCCACCAACCATCTACTAACAAACCCTAGTACCTAATCAAAATGTACGTCTACGACCCCTCCAAATACGCCCTATACGGCGAACGCTTCACCTCCGCCGCCGACTCCACAATCGCCCACCTCCTCTCCTCGCCCTCGTCCCGACCCGACCTCACAACGGCCGGCCCCTTCGCCGGCCGCATGGCCCAAAATTATTCAGAGCAATTGGCCTGCTTTATTGGCTCCGCTTTTATCCTCGGAAGCACCGCGCTTAATAAGCCCGCCTACCTTGAGCACGGCCTCGCCTTCTCCGAATTTTGCGCAAATGGGTACCGCTATGCGCCCTCAGGCATCGGTCCCGTCGTCTACTCCTGGAACCTGACGGAGCTGGCGATGCCGGAGTTTGCGAATCAGACGGAATTCTACGAGAAGAGCGGATGGTTTATCAATGATAACACGGCGTTCCGGCAGGGTCTGACCCCTGAGGCGATAGAGAGCTGGTACTACGCGTACCAAGTGACGGGGAACCAGTACTGGCGCGATGTCGCGTGGGCGTATACGCTTGCGCAAAATCGCACCGAGCGTGTAGGATCTGGGTTTTCTTCCATCAATAATATATTCGCGGAGGACGGGGGCGGGTGGACTAATTCCATGCAAAGTTTCTTTTTGGCCGAGGTGCTCAAGTATCAGTATCTTGTGCAGGCGGCGGAGGAGAGGAAGGGCGAGTGGGATGTGGAGTATGCGCCTGGGGGTGCAGGAAATGGGGGTAATGTTAATCTGTGGGTGTATAATACCGAGGCGCATCCGTTTAAAGTGAGGACGAAGATGCCGGTTTGATTGATGTGGGTCAAGGGATGGAGAGGTGGAAATCGGGATGAAAACATGTATTTGGTGGCTCCAATGACACGGAAAACTTCTCGCATTCAATACGTCGCCGTTAGTCTCTTGATCAGATATTCGCCGCTTCTGATACCCTTGTACTTCTTCCCCGTCTCTTCATATGTCCCGGGTATGGCTTCAATCATGCGCTCAAAATTTGGGTTGCAGAAATATGCGACCGAATATCGCGGAGGATACGTATCCGAGCCATCGTCTTCCTCTTTCGGTGGAGGCTCGACCACACGATGTTTCGTAGACTTGATCGTGTCGTTTGACCATCGCGCCAGCAAGTCACCGGCGTTCACAACAATCGTATCGGGAATTGGTGTTGCGTTGACAAAGGTGCCCTTTGGCGAGCGGACCTGCAGCCCGCCTCGCGCGTCCTGGAAGAGCAGTGTGGCAGAGCCGTAGTCGCTGTGCTCCCCAGCTCGGACCTGCAACTGGCCGTCTGATCGCCTGAAGACCGACTTCGGCACGCCGGGGTAGTGCAGCAATCGCAGAGTGTTGTCGCCGCCGTCCGTGAAGCCGTCAAACCACGTCTCGTCAATGCCCATGCCCAGCGCAATCGCCCGCATCAGGTGCACATGCAACTCCTTGCACGTGCCATGGAATTTCTGCATGACCTCCTTGAACACTTTGGCGTCCTCATCGCCCTCGGTCGGCGGCCACATGTTGGGCATGCCCTCCTCGCCCTCCCTTCCAATTTCCAACGACTCCTTCAGATCCGGCACCGCCTCCCTCAGCTTCCCCACGTCGCCAGCCTCTTCCAGGTCCGTGACCTTCTCACGCCCTTGTGCGCTGTATCCGCGGTTGGCTTCAGGCGAGTACCATGCCAGCGCGTCCTTTTGTTCCTGCGAGCGCGCGAAGAATCTGGCCGAGTTGGCGAAGACAGAGGAGACATCGGCAGGGGATATGCCGTGGTTCTTGAGGTAGACGAAGCCGGCGTTCTGGAAGCCATCAAGGACGGCCTGGGCGGTTTGCTTCTTTTGGGCAGGGTCGCCGGAGAGGAATGGCGCGAAGTCGATGAGCTGCATGTGGGTATCAGCGTGGAAATGGATGACATTAATACATGTACCTGTCTGGGAACCCACCGGAATGACTAGGTCGTCTTGCGCCACTGCCTTATCGACGGTGATGTCTGCCATCGTGAGTTGCGCCTTCTGTCGCATGTGATCAACAGGCGACATATACAGAGACACGAGGCCGCCGGCAACGTGCGCTCAGCGACGTGTGGAGTCCGCCGTCTTCCTGAATTCGGCAGGTTCGATGCATCCCGATAAGATAAGGCGAGAGTGGGGTAAACTCGACACCAACACTTTCATCGTGACTCTCCACTCTCTTTGCACAACCGAATAAAGTTAAGTAAAATAATAATCTCTAGTCCTCCTACTAGCTGCCTGCGGCCCCTTTTACCAACAGCAACGACTTTACATAAGTCGACACGTCAGAGGAAGTGCTAGCTGCTTATCGTTATGTACCGGCGGTGTTTTCGCACCCTCGAGCCGTTGGAAACTATCCAGATGCCAAAGCATTTATGCTCCTAGTGCATCTAAGGGGACTCTGGCTCTTCGCAGCGACGTTGGACAGCGATGCATCGGTAATTGAGGGTGGCCAAGTACAGGTAACAATATAGAGCCGTCAATCAATGGGTCAAGGTCGTATCTCCCGGCCTTTGCAAAGAGCTGCCGAGCACAATACTGTCTGATTCGCACAAGAGACTCGGGGTTTACCATCTGATATTTTACCGCATTGAGGTTCGCATCACGTGATGTCTATCCGGAGACCAGACTCCGATATACCTAATCCTCTCATATCCTGTTTCAAACGACAAAATCAAACGTCCTCGCAGTATTTCGGCGATCCGTACGCCACGCAAGCCATCACCCTGCTTGTCTGGAACTCCGCGCCGTCCGGCGTGTTGCAGTCATCATACTTCGGATTGTCGATGACATCGCAAAATCCCCTAGGGCCATGGTTGATACTGTTGAACCAATCTACCGTGTGTCAGAGCAAGAACCATCTATGCAGCAAGAACACTTACCGAAAGCATTTTCGTCGTGATGCGCTGTCAGCGTGAAGCCCTGCTTTATCCCACAGATACTCCCGTCGAGTCCACTAAATTTGAAGCTATCTAGCTCGGGCAACCATGAGCCAGCAGCCTTGGAATGATCTATGCCGTTTGCTGGAGACGGCTCGTCCACATTGACGGCATGGGTGAATGAGCTCTGTGCAAGCGTGGTGCAATCCCGCCCTCCGTGAACAAGCACTCCCAGTTCGGGAGTTTCGCCCAAGGGGTCGATGACATAGTCGGAGATGTAGAAACTGTAGGCAGGTGAATCATGGTCTAGGTTGCGCGGGTCGGCCAGCGGGCCCAGGTTCTTCTCGTCGTGGTAGTTGATCGGAGTAAAGGGAAGGAACGATATCTCCATGAAGACTCCATTGACGCTGATCTGGCCCTGTGCCATGGGCGGACCGGTGTAGTCCCCGATGTTCGAGTTGTCCGTCTTGCCGCCGTCGATGCATTTGTCGAGGATTTGAAGCTGCGCTGGTCAGAGGCGAAGCTCCCAGGTCGACACCGTCGCAGGACTTACCATGGTGGCAACAGCATTGATTCCCGGGTTTGCGTTTTCCGGCCATGCCAGTCTGAGCTGTACTACTGCGTCATGTCCGACGTTGATGGGTACGATGCAGTCCTCAATGACGGGTAAATTTCCGCCCCCGCAGAGTCCGCCGAACATAAGCCGGACGGTTGAGTGGAGATGCGTATAGGTGTTGGCTGCCCAGGGAAGAGGGGCATCATAGTCGGCATCCGATATGAAATCCTCACGACCTTCGAGGCTGCAGCTGATGTCGTAGCTGAGTGTGGGGGCTGCGAACGCAATGCACGCCGCCAGGATGAAATGGAGGAACATCATTGTGGAGGTGGTGTATTTGCAGCATTGTGTTTGCGACAGCTCCTGGAGTTTTTAAAGCTACTTTCCTCAAAGTGTGATCCATGATGCTGATGCTCAGCTCGGGCAAGGATGTGATGATGAATCGGCTGGGCCTTGTCAGAAGTGCCACTTTAGGCACTTGAAATACGCAGAATGTGTGTATTTACGGCCCTCAAATATGACGACCCGAGAAAATCTCCCAACACCGCCCAAAGCTGGAATGTCTCGTGGAAAAGCTATCAGCAGCATCCGAGACACATTGTTTCATCTAATTTCGAAGAACTTAGGGCTGCGATACGCATAAAAGATGCGTCTCCGCACACGAGCACTTGAAGTTTACCACTGGCATCTCATTCCCTCATTTGACAATGTTTCGACTCATTATTACGCTTCTGCTCTTATGCACGACCATCCACGGTCTTTACCTCTCACACCCCAGCCTTTCGCTGCAACCAAGGAAGGCGAAGGCGCTCAACTTCCTTACCAAACGAGACCCTCCAGACATCAACAATCTCAATATCAACTATGTCGATAGACGGCCCAATCCTCGAACACCCATGTCCGACGCCGACATTGAAATCGTGCGGACGGCTATCGCGAATGCTCGAGCCCTCGCAGAGGTTGTGCTGCACGTAGCGCCGGATGATCCCCTTGTAGCTACATATTTTGGACAAGACATTGGCACCGGCCAGTACGACACCGTCAGACGTAGGATCACCCCCCGGGTTACAGCGCTCCCACTGACGACGCCGCGCAGGTGTTTTTGCGGCGATTCGAGACTTCAACCCCGATCCCTTGACACCTCTCACCATCTTCAGGGTATTTCGGCTCTTTCTTGACACCACGCACTTGCTAACCCTTAAACAGCGAGGCAATCCCCCGGCTGTCCATGGTGTTGGAGCCGAAGCAGGCACTCGCCCGGACCGCCGTGAAATGGACCTCTATACCGGATTCTGGAATGCCCAGGAGATGGCGCACACGGCCGCCGGTGCCATGCCAGTAACCTATCCCCCCGTGCTGGCAGGGGCGGCGCTCGAAAATGCAGACAATCCCGAGATTGACAGAATGTCGTACCAGCGCGGCGCAATCATGCTCCACGAGCTGGTGCACTATGTTACCGGCCAGGACTACACGCTGCTAGGCCCAGCGTTCGAACGGCTATTCCCAAATCCACACACGAGGCCGGACCTTACTAACTTGGGCGCTGCTCTTGATCTGGCCCCGCTCGAGTGGGTCGTGCAGGGAACCAACGTACGCAACCCCATCTCCTCTGCCGCCTCGGTTGCCGACTATTGTCTAACACCATCGCAGGACGCTCAGATCGTTCAGGCACTGCCGGCCGAATACCACCAGCCTCTTCCTAATGGTAGGCACTTTGCCGCGTACACGAATGTGGCCGTAAGGGCACTCGTCCGGATGCAGAGGGGCAGGGACCTCAGTCTTATGAATGCCTCCAGCTACGCACACTTTGCCATTGGTAAGTAAGAGCTCATTCTCAGCACTATATTCATTTTCGATAGCATCCCATTGCCCCCTCATCATGCCCACCCCCCGCACTTTCCCATTGCCATGTAACGCTTCGTCAACCCCCCGAGAGGGAGCCCACCCCCTGATAATCAGCAGCCGTCTTCTTCAACCGGCGTGCGGCAACCATGCCCGCCGGGACAGTCCCGGGTCGCGACACATACAACAATCTGCCAACCGTGTTTGAAGACGTGGGTCCCGTGTGGCTTACCCGGCCGCCCTTTTGGGCCGACAGCCGCGTCTACCAGCTTATTGCTACGCTATACTACCTGAACTTCGCTGGGGCGCTGGGCAAGGTGCCGCCACCGCCTTGAGGCGGCGTCTCGGGTTCGTTTGTGGCGGGCTTGCAGCATCTTAGGATTAGGTGGCTCTTCTGGTCGTCTGGAACGATAGGTGCTTTCGTTAGATAGTGTTGGAAAGGCTTAAAAGGTGGTCAGAGGCTTCTTTAGTATAGCAAATTTAGATATATTTAAGAAACTGTGCGTGCAAAGAACAGGACAAGATAGCAGGGTATTTATTCCTTCAGGTCCAGAAGAGAAGTAAGAACGTATACTATTTATGTAATAATAGCAGCAACAGTAATAGTAGTATAGTAAATTAGGTAGCATTAGGCAGTTAAATCAATTAGATTAGATTAGATAAAGCTAGCAGATGCGTCTTTTAATGGCCTAGTTTTTAGTACCTTGTAGCCCTTTTCTTACTTATAAAGTATATTAGTTAAAGCCTAGAGTTCTAAAGGATTATAAAATTTCTAAATATACTAAAGATTCTAATTAGAGTTATAAGCTTCTTAAATGCCCTTCAACGTCTATATCTATAAGGAATTTTAAATTAGGTAACTTAGAAACCCAGCTCGCCGTGTCTCTCTGCTAATCGAAAAGCTTGTTCTCTTGTATTAGCTATGATGCGGCCATTCAAGCCTACGACTCTTCTGTTATTTCAAGAATATCGAGGTCATGGATCTCTAAAAAGGCGGTATTCTTGGTCTGCCTTGGGAGTGGCGTCAAAGTTGTGCTGGAGCCGCGTGGGTAGCTTTGGTCCTGGCTAGAATGTCCCGATCGATGACCTCTGATATGCTTTACGAACACTGGTAGGAGCGGCAAATTTGCGCAAATAATGGCTACCGCTTCCTCTCCGGAGGCACACGCTGCGACTGGGAACAACGATAGGGGGGCCAATCTTGCTTCTTCGCGAAAGTGCTTCAGGCTGAACACGAAGCGCACAACCCCTGTTATGCAGGCACTGCACTCTGTCAACAATGCTCAGATATTCTTTGAGATTATGGACTTGCATTGCACCGACGACGAATACAGCTCCAGCAGTAATCTTCCGTTTCAAATCCATTTGCAGTCTCCAGATCCACACTGGGCAAAGCCAACATGATAAAATCCGAGGTCATGTTGAAAATGCTGGTTAACATGACCCAAATGGAATAATCAAGGCAGAGACCCGGTTGGTTCAAATCCCGCCATTTGTTTTGACGGGATGACATTGAAAGAGAGTGACGAAACCGATCGCAATGAGCCATACCACTTTCACACAAGTGAAGCACACGACCAAGTACCAACTCTTCATTTGATGAAATGGGACGAATATGCGCTTTATTTGGAATAGTATGGAGAGCTTGGTGAAAGCCATCGTGGGATTGTAGAGAATCTCGGTAGCGTGGCTAATCTGTTGTTCTTCAGTGACTGGGGTACGGTGTGGGGTGCCGCAATAGACGATTGATCACCTTGTTGAGCGTGATCATGTCTTGAGAAAAAATATGGTGGGTAGGTCTGATAGCAAACAATTGAAGAAACGCTGGTGTCATTGACACCGTGCTCGTAAACAGGACCTCAAATGCGTGAGATAAGGAGTATGAGAACCGGTTCCAATGAACTTACCAATGCAACGCAGGCTGACCCTAACATATTATTAGTTCACCGTCTAAGTATTTCGGTACGTGCAGTCTTCCCATCCTGTTTTTTTAAGATAAAAATCATGTATAAAGCCTTAGTGCTACTGTTGATACTAGAATCAAGAGACTTGTCACAACGAAACCAAAACCATTCATCCACGCAGCTTCTGCCATGGTGATGTGCTTTTGGGATTGGGACTAGAATTTGAACAAGCGGTGGATGTAGACCCTCAGTGTCTAACGGATCATCTATACTACTTCTTACCACATTCAACCGTGCCGCCAGCTTGCTTGTTTGCCTGAAATGTCACCCGACCTCAACTCCATCCAAGGCACACACCCTCGGGAACCGATTGAGGACCTTTCAATCTCAAAGGCATGCTTGCTGCTGTGAAACATTGGCTCTATGTTTCTACGCGCATCGGGATCACATGGCGGGAGGCGCCGCTCTGGTGCATATTTAACCGCTTGGGCAGTCCGGAGGATCCTATTTTACTGTTGAGCACAGAAGGGACTGCGAGCGTGCATGCGGCACAGTCTGTCTCTTCTCTTTCATGATGGCAGTAGAGAATGGAATGCTGGTCACGCACTACAAAAGTTCGGAAGTCAGTAGCAAAGCACCGCGAGGGCAGATATAAAAACCCATCCACACGGCAGCCGGTATTAAACCACAGCAACATCGACCGAAAATCACACCAATTGAGCATCTACCTTTACTACCTATCGTTAACCATGAAACAAGTCGCATCTCCTTGGGAAATTATCCGAAAAGGATGCAGCTTCTCAAACAAAGCTGCCGAGTTTTGGTGGGAGCAAATGGCGTCGATACTTGGGAACATGCTTGACGCGGCCGGTCACGACACTCATCAACAGTATGCAATACTGTTTTTTTCACCTTCAATTTATCGTCAATCATCTTGGCCCGCAGCCCAACGACCTAGGCTCTGCACCGGCTATCCGCCCTGGGAAGCTACATGACAGACGACCATTCTCCGATTGAGCTGAGCTGGGCCTGGGACTTAATCAACAGTGCCCCAAAAGTGCGTTTCAGCATCGAAGCGATCGGTCCTAAGGTAGGCTCGATGGCCCATCCCTTCAACCAATTGGAGCAGAGTTGCTATCAATCAGGCTGATCGACAGATTGATTCCTATTTGAGCGTGCACGTGGAATCCGGCGCTCCGTGAAGACGTGCAAGTCCCTACTTGTGACACGTTCGCGAATCAATCTGTCGATTAACCTGATTGATAGCAACTCTGAATTGGAGACTCTAGATCTCATTCGGAATTTGAGGGCTGCATACCCTCGTCTGTCTTGGGACCTATTCTCGTACTTCCATGCTGCGTGTGATCATGCGCGCGAATTCCGGGACCGAATGTCTACCTCGGCGTACCTCACTTGGTCTCCAGTTCGATTTTCATGGAGGCCAATTGAACGCTGGTGCGTACCTCACCCCACCCATCGCCATCGAAAACCCTTCAATGGGATGGGACCTCACAAAAGACGCAATAAAGAACTTCAAGCGAGACGGAATTTCATTTCCTACCGTCGAACGGCTTCATCGGTTCCTCAAGGTGACAGACACTGGGAGGGGATTGGCCTTCCTTGGGCTAGACACAGATTGCGTGGAATTGAGCAAGTCAAGGCTGAAGGTCTATTTGAGATCCCAGAACACTTCGATGGAGAAGATCAAGGTAGTGCTCACGATGGACGGCGAACTCCCGCGTCCCTGGACCGAGAGAGCTCTCTACAAGCTTCACACCTTGATTGGTCTGATTGCGCCAAAAATCAGTGAGGAACCTGGAGACCATTGCTGCGCCGCATCTGCACATTTCGGCCGCTGGACGGTGACTAGGGTCTACAGACCTATATTGCCGTCTCACCAAAGGACGACTCCTTGGGTATCACAGACTTTATCACCCCGCAGGTGTACACGAGGCTTCAGTGGGAGGATAGTGGAGAACATGCTAATGGTGCGTGAGTGGGTCTTAATTTGAGTATGGTGTGCTGTCTCAGATCTTCTCCCTAGAAAATGACACAAAGTTTGCTCGTCGACTCATTCCCATCACTGCTTAAATGAATACAGAGCTTGAAAAAGTCTTCCAACCGAAAGTACTACTAGCAGTCGTCTGCGAAGAGTCGTTCTCTCATGCACGTGGGCTAAGGCAACTTCCGATACGGTACGGTGCCTCCAAGAACATCAACGTGAGCGATATCACGGCAGGCCGAGATATTGGACGCTGGTCATACGACCGGAGGCCACGTCAGCGTCAGCATGCAACAAAATCCGAAAGTAAACTGATGCGCGTTTTTATCCACTGCTCAAATACTGTGACACGAACATGATGCATATGAAAGCCGACATAAATCTCGAAATATGAGGCTGTTTCTGTTGAAAACTTGCAAAAGTATTCTACACGAACGACTCTACTTGTGCGATATACGTTCATGATGGCGACCGAACATGAAATACGTCCTTTTCGGCGGGGCATGGACGCCGCAGTCATGTATTACCAGAATTGAGTAAGACGGAAGACACTGACATCACAAGGCTCTACCTGCAGCATCGGATGTGCACAACTGAAATGGGGATTCTCGTTAATCCCCAAGTGCCTCTCGGAAATCATGGCCTCAAAGTAGCGGATATTGCGTGCGGAACAGGGTAGTTTTCCATAGCCGAAGACGCTTCCAGGAATAAGCTGAAATCATGCTAGAATCTGGCTAGTCGACCTTGCAAAGCATGCCCCGAAATCTGTGCAGTTAGATGGCTTTAACATTTCCACGGCTCATTTCCCCCCAAAGGATGAGCTTCCCACGAACGTCAATCTCATGCAGATGGACACAACCACAGCCATCCCGGACCGCCTTGTTGGACGTTATGACGTCGTCCATAGCGGACGCACAACGTTCTACATTCTGAATGAAGATCCTTCGCTGCACTTAAGAAACTTTGTGGCACTTCTCTGTAAGTTTCTCGTCGCTTTGTTTTATTGATGTGTCTGGGGGAACTTCCAGCATTCTGGTATGGACCTGGCGGATACCTTTTTTGGGACGAGTTGGACCTAGGCGCAGTCCATCCCCGTGCTTCCGACCCTTCAATATCGTATGACTGCGCTGATAAGATGGAAGCCTTTGGAAGAGCATGGCTACAATCTCAGGGCGTTACTACTCGCTGGGTAGGACGTATGGACGCAATTTTTCAGGAGCATGGTCTGCAAGTGCTCGACTTCAAACGCGTGCCAGTCAGTGACGGAATGGCAAGGCCCTAGACGCTCATGCAATTGATGGCCAATCGGGATATCATCGACAATGGCATTCTCCCCGTGTGTGAAGCCGGGAAAATGCCGCCCGGTCAGCCTACCGCAGACGATTGGAGAGAAATGTCTAGGAACCTGATTATTGAGTGTCAAAGCGGAGTAAAGATTCTTATGGACATGGTGTATGTATTTGGCAGGAAGCCACAGGTTTGATCTCCGGCGTCGTTCGGGCCGGGCCGGGCAGTCCATGCGGCGTGTATGCGTGCGTTCTTGTGTTGGTTCGACCCGACAGTGGGGTTCTGGCCGCGTACACCACTTTTCGCCGCTGTGCCACATGGATGAAAACCGGTCAACTTCACGATTCAATGTAAGCTTAGAGTCACCTAGCTACAATCAGGACTTCAAACCCCGCAATGAACACCGATGTGAGTGAAAAGCACGACAACGTTCGCACCGGAGGCGAACCGATTTTGGTTGATGATATGGGCAAGTCTCAAAAACCATGGAGATTCTGGGCGGTGTTCCCTGGTCTTTGTTTCTGATCATTCCTTACTGCTTTCGATGCTTCGGTCGTTTTCACAGCTCTACCGACAATCATCGACGATCTGCAGTCCGGTGGCATCTACATCTGGATTATCAATGCATACACGCTGTCCATGACCGCACTGTAACCAATTTACGGCCAAGTAGCGGTTATCTTTGGACGTCGGATCGTTCTCATCACCGCAATTGCCATATTTCTGGCTGGTAGTCTGATATGCGCTTTGTCTACGTCTACTATCATGTTCGCTTTTGGCCGCGCAGTACAAAGAATGGGAGGAGGAGGCCTAAGCATTCTGCCTGGAATGATTATTTGCGACCTGGTACCACTACGAGAACGACAAAAGTACACTGCAATCATATACGGTGCCTTCGCCATCGGGACCTTTATTGGCGTCGACTACACGGAAAGGTGTTATCTGGATCTTCCAGGAAATTCTGGTCTCCACGTGGCATATCAGCCTCGAATTTGCGGGACTTGGGCTTGTGCCATCATGCTTGATTCGTGAGGTTCATTTAAGGACAGTGTTGAATTCTAAATTTGGGTTGGATGAAGGAAGCGTAACGCAAACCATAACAGAGTAAGAAGAGTTGTCCTCTCAGGACTGCAAACTATGTGCTTAAGAGAGTATGAATAATCTGAACTAGAAAAAATGCATGGAAATGTTACAATATAAAAAAGAATGGAAAATAGGAAATCCGCCCTTCAGCAACTGTTATATATATGCTGAACACATCACGTGGCTTGAGCTCCCGTATTCAGAGATGCCGCTCATTCCCCCCATTCCTCACTCGTAGGACACCTAATTGGCCCAATATACTCCACTCTACAGAAGAGGAACTTCTCGTCCGGAGCCTTGCCAGTACTGTAGATAACGCTCCTCTCCGTAGCCTCGGTTGAGTGGTCCATTCGCACCATTAGATAAGAGTTTCAGCTCATGGCAAGATTCTATAGTAGCACCAGCGGTCAAGTCAAAGCCGTTAATGTCGTTCGTGACGTTTACGGTAGCGTTGTATTCAAGCTAGAGTGTGTTTTTCAGATAGGCTTCCACGCGGATCCGCAATCCAACGGGGGTTAGTTCGTCGTACTCAATTAGTTTGTCTTCGCCCTTTTAAATAATACTCATTTCTTGTCCCCATCATCTCGAAGTAGAAATATTTTCAGGCCCCGTCCGAACGCTCTCGGTGGATCAAAGGTCCTGCTTCCGCACTCGGCCATAGTAGTCGTAGGAGGTGCGGGCAAGTCGCAGAATAGGGTTGATCTGGTGTGTGCGTTTGGGCGTTTTTAGTTTAGCGTAGTCGTTCAAGTGGCTTTGAAGACCGATATTTGTCGCCATAGGAGAAGAGATAATGTAAATACAGTGGAGACATCTTCCCTCTCGCAAAGGCCTTTTATATACACCTAAATGATGAGTCAACCATCCTTGGGAGCCAGTCCTATTCATTAAGCGTGTGTATAACAGG
Organism: Lentithecium fluviatile CBS 122367; assembly: GCA_010405425.1. NCBI lineage: Eukaryota > Fungi > Ascomycota > Dothideomycetes > Pleosporales > Lentitheciaceae > Lentithecium > Lentithecium fluviatile. The sequence continues at coordinate 1,063,824 of MU005576.1, read as the reverse complement.
AGTTTGTAGACTGAAGAGTCAGTTGGTGGCTCTGCAGATCCGGCACTCATATGTCCCCGTATACCAAACATGCCCGAAACGCGGTGGTACGTGGACTGATATAAGGCTCACGTTGTGCAGGTTGTATTGTTGAAAGTGACAATGAGACGATATGTTACCCACATTGAGCAGCCCACCCAAGGAGGAGACGTGCCGCGGAGGCACGTTAGTATGCACTATAGGTATGCTCCAATCGTAGGGGAAGAATTGGCGGCGACGGTTGTCTAACTGGAGAATTTATATCGTGAAGCCGGATTGAGGAATCCATGGCTTTATTGGATGACTGGCCTTGTGGTGTTATAGTGACTCCACTATAACTTGGATAGATGGGAGCTACGTCCATCACCAGGAACTCACTTTGCTGTGAAGGGAAGGAATGACTGTAAGGACAGGTTAATTTTAACTTGCCCTGGAAGAAGCACAAATTACATAAGTTATGGCAGAGTAAGATGAGGGACATCTAGGTGATGAGATCCTTAAATTTGGCGAACTAGATTTAGGAAATTTATTAAGATTTTAGCGAACATTCTCTTTTTACCTAAACTGTCATGTTACTAGGCTGAAAGTGGCTGTTATAGTTATAGTAGTAAAACTAGTAAAAAGGATAATTAAATACATATAGAAAAGTTTATATCTAATAATAGACAAGAATGTAAGAAAAAAGTGATTAAATGTTCAAGGAGATTGTGTATAGGAGCCAGGAGAGAGGGTGGATGCAAAATCTGACACGGTGTCCATAGAAACGAAGAAACATCCTCAGCAGCTAGAGCACGTCGCTAGGCTTCAGCTCGTTGAAGTAGCCAGAGCTGCGGCTACTAATCTCAAATGCCCCGCCTAGCCCGCCACTCGCTCAGTGAGAAACCGCCCACCGCGAGAATCCAGATCAGTCATGGTCCGGACCTTCTGGTCGCCTACGAAGCTTCTGGACTACGACGCCAAACCTCCACTCAACAACACCATAGGAACTTGAACACCACTAACAGTCATGACATCTCAGGCGATAACCACGACAATGCCTCTGGTAGGTGTGTCACGGTGTGAAGGAAGACGTGTAGGAATTTAAAGAATTAGAAAGACACTCCTACTGACTTCACGGATCACCCGATTCAAGGATCATGTGGCTTCAGAGTCGCAGACTCTCCTCCAAAAGCACCGTTTGCCTCCTTATCATCAGTCTGAATTCTGCAAACCACGCACTACAGAGACGTCGGAGCCTGCGAATAACACACCAGCATACACCTACCAAAACCCCATTGCCATCCAACCTATTATTAGAGATACTGGTGGAGCCTCCTCCTCCCCCTTTGCAATTTGCGGAAGCGGAAGCGTGTGGGCCTTAATATTTGGGTGCGCACGCAACATAGGATCGTGCTTGCCAGGTCCGGGATTGTGCGGCACGGGCAACATGAGGGTAATGAGGTTGGGGGGCGATCATGGTCCAGGTCTTCAAGAAATATGTTGGGAGAGCGATCGGGTCAGGGGTCTTCGCGGGAAGAAGGTTTGAAGGTGAGGGCGAGGGAGAATGCAACATGATGAGTATAAAACTCCTTCATCCGTGGTCGGAAAGCGTCCGTGTTAGGCGAAGAAAATCACTTCCAAACCCAACCGGCTCGTCCCTCATAGACTGTATCTTCGCGACACACCAGGCGGCCCTCGCGACCTCCCAAAGGCCAAGCCCTAATCGCCTCCATTTGAGTGACAAGCCGTGACAACCTTACCTTTACCACGGCACGTTCCAACCCCGGACCCAATGATTCTCCAATTCCCTGTTTTCCCTCGTTCTCGTCTTATCGACGCCAGGGGACCCCTATCATAGCCGCAAGCATCAACGCCGCAACCCCAGACGCGCGGAAGCCTCGCCGTTACTTGCGCGTTCCTACGCGGCACATGTCAGACGTTGCAGAACGTTTGATGAGAAATTGGGGTCGGCGGTTTTAATTGAAACAAAGCTACGAGCCGCGCGCGGCGGTCAGAAACTTAATATGAAACCAAAAACGATATTGGGTGGGTGCTGACGGTTGGCGGCTACGGAAGGAAAGGGGTAGTGTCGCTGTCAGGGCTCGACTGAAGTCTAGAAGGCTGTGGGGGGACGCGTGGGGTGGAGTGAGAATCGAAGGGAGAAGTTGTGGCTTGTAAGCGTACCATCGGTGTCGGTGGTAGTGGCAAGTGCAGCGATGGAGTCGGGCCGATGCAGAGATTGCAGATGGAGATCGATTGTGGAGCGGAATGTTTGGGAGCAGGCGCTTGGTTTCGGATAGCTCGGTAACCCTTCATGCCCCTTTGCAGAGTAGCAACGACGTGCAGCTTCAATGTTCGGGACCACTCGTGAGTTGTGTGGTCTTTGTATGGGTTGGTAGGAATGTGCACCGTGAAAGCATGTGCGCAAGTATGAAAGCGAGCAACACCTGCGAAGCTCTATACCTGGTTGATTCTGCCAACAGCCGGAAAATCTGCCGAGGCGGTAGTACGTAGTTTAAACTACATGGTATCAAATCGTCTATTCGACTTCGTGCGCAGAGTGGGTACTGCGTGCAAGGCGTTCATCGCCAGTATGCGCCGAGAAAGAACAAGAACGAAGATATAGGAAAAGGAAAGAAGACGCCCACTGCTATGCTAAAAAGGAATCCGACTTCGATACTCTCTCGCCAATGAAGACAGAAGTTATTGCGTCTATTCTTCCGCAATGACGCCTGTCTGCTCCATCCTTGCACGCAACAACTTCTTGTATTCGCGCTCCATGCCATGTTTGACAGCATCAAGTACAGTGTCAACCGTAGCTCTTGGTTGAAAGCGCGGCTTAGTACCCTCCTGGAAGACCCCCGTGCGAACGAGGATGGAGTACCAGCTGTTGTCGGCATAATCATCGAATTCGTTCGTGCCGCGAATATCGGACTCCGGAGTGTCGCCAACGAAGTAGACCGTGTCCGGGGGTGAATCGATGCCATGTGTGTTTTTCCGCCACTCTTGGAGCAGACGCGTGGCGAATTCGAAGGTGCCGATTTGAGGTTTGCCGAACGCGGTCGTTTCGAGATTTTTGCCGGTGACGGCCTTATACATGGCTTCCAGACTCACTCGCAAAGCGCCCATACCGATGCGGGTGAGGTCGTGGCTGGCAGACCAGACGACGTCGTTGTGGCTGAAGAAGACCGGCGGACCTTCGTCGAAGGTCTCCGACCTGGTGCCAAGATATCCGCCCTTGGACATGAGTAGATCCAAAATGATTTGCTGATCAGAGGCCCAATCGCGTGAGTCGGCAAAGACAAAGATGGCCTCGATCTGAACCTCTGCAAAGTTCCTTGCCCTTGAATTCTTGTACTCATCTGGTGTCAATTTTCGGAAAGGTGTGGTGTCTTGGTTGTCCTTGATGATATCCCCTGGCGTGACGACATCCTTGAAGCCGTAGCCCTCAGCGACATGCCGGCACTTCTCACCCTCGCCGCCGACTACCAGCACCGTATGGTAGCGTTCAGCCATCTCGCGCATGGGAGTGTGTCCGCAAATGAACTGTCCTGGGGACACCTCCATTTCCAGCTGTTGGCTCAGTTGAAGGCAGCGCTCGGCTTCGGTCTTGCCGCCACCATTGGTGACGAAGATGTAGGGGACCTTGATACCGTACTCGTTCTCGCCGTTCAAAACCTTCATGGCTTCGATGGCCTCTGGGATAGGCCGACCACCTCGAATAAGGACACCGTCGATATCGAACGCGAACGCGTACTTGTCGGTGACGATAGTGTCGGTGGGAGTGGGTGGAGTTCCGGGGGCCGCTGATGCTTCAAGCTTGTGCCGCGCAGTTTCCATGGCAGTGGCAACCTCGGAAGCATCGCTAGGTGCCATCAAATGCTTGGGAGGTACCACGACGGTAGGACCCATCTTGATGTTGTCCCGCGTGGCCTCGGTCGAGGAAAGGCGGCGAGCATAGCGGCTGCCGCCCGAGGGTAAGATGAGTGATGGTGCAGACATTGTGGTAGAGAGAGGGATGGACGTTGGATAGTAGAATGACCACCGGAGATAACTGGCCGGAGTTGTTGGAGTAGAAGCGCGTTTAAAAAACCCTAAGCACCACGCGGAGAAGTCTTAAGTACTCGAATTCCAAAGAGGACATTCAAATACCCCTCGATTTGGTGTGGAGAATTGTGGAACTGTGGAGATGATGGGATGAGACGCCGAGAATCGGTGGGAGGGAAGTGCTTCGAAGATTTATACCGAGGAGCATACTCTCACCGAAATTATTGCACAGGTTTAGCAAGCATAGCGGCCTATACTCGCCGACGTCGACGCTGTCTTCTAACAATTCTTATCGACGGAGTCGCATCGAGTGGGGAGCTTGCGTCATTCCTCCGAGAACTGTTGGATTGCATAAACGACCAGAAGGGCACCAGTCCCTGGAGATCGCGCAGCGGCATCCGAATCTGACACCCGTTTTAACATGTGGTTGGCCGTGTGGCATACTGCACGCTTCTGATTCGGTCAAGAGCTGGTGTTGCGGCACAAGTGGGTATTGGTAGGGGCAATAGGCACGCGCATAGAGCGTTTTACTTATCACCATGTCGGGAATTGGTTGGTCAGACGGTATCGATGTCCGCCGGGCCCTGCATGCCCATGTGAGTGACGGCCGCGCGCGAGTGTGGTGGTAATGGGTGAGATGAAAAGTCTGAGAGGCTATGACGCCATAGGGTCAGAGTTCGCCAAATTGACGAATGGACGCCACCAGAAAACTCCAGGGACACCAGGAACACGCCGCTGCAGCGGATGATGGTCTGAGGCGCGCCTCAGATCGCCGCGCCATTTGCCGTTCGCGTCGCTTCGGAAGAGAAAAAGCCGGCACGCATGCCTCCGCCAAGACGTGTGTCCACGGCGGAGCCCGACCAGGCGGTGTACGACAAGCCATCGGCAAGACGGGAGCGGAGAGTTTGCGTCTTGGTCCGTCAGAGTTCAGATTGCGCGACCAACGGGAGGCTGCGTCTCGTCGTTGATTGATGATAATTTTGACGACGGCTTCCTGTTCCCCGTCACAGCATCCAGATAAGCTGTGCATGGAATATATTGTCATGCCCGTGCAGTTCCTTATCGCGAAATTCACATGCCCAATATGCACAGTCTCGCAAGCAGGCCTCCGTACCAGTAATGCGCAACATACGTCCGGTCAAGGCATCACTGGCGAGGAATATACGCCGCGCGGTACCCACAAATTCTGGCTCTAACCGCGCTTGACATCATCATGCTTGCTTTGTATATTATTAAGCAGACACTATCCTGTTTCTCTCCAAGACAGTACCAAGGCGTGCAGTAGCTGTTGTATTTAACTTTACTCGGTTTTGCGAGGTTTCCCAAATAAGGCAGCGCGCAGACGATGAGGTGACGGTGCAGGACGTGCTCGACTCCACGGCGATTCTCTCGACGTAAGATTGAGGTGGAGCGGTCGGTCGCTTGCTGCGCCTTGATGCAAGACTGTATCAACGGACAGGCCTTTAGAGATGCAGGCGGCAAAGGGATACTGAAACGAGGCCTCTGCTACTGCTTTTTGATTCGACATTTCTGGCTGCGGCGGAGTGCTTGAGAGATAGGATTAGTTCGGGTTGGGCCGCATGCGTTGTACTTCGTATATACCGCAGGATCATCCAGATGAGGAGCAATCGTCTCATGCTCAACTATGCCCGCAAGTATCGGTTGGTAGTTCACCTTTCCGCCCGTACCAAGAACACATGTCCATGCGCCTGATGCCATTGGTGAAAATTGTGCGCCCTGGGCATGACTGCTACTGTCGCATCTGCACGAGAGTAAGTCCCGGATGGTGAAGGGAATAGCGAATGCTAACGCCAGGCAATGAGGCTTCCGATGAACAGGGGCCTAGACTCCTCTTACACACGAGCTTCCGGACCTTGGAGGTCAATCAGTTCGGGTATTCGGCGTGAAATCTCCACATCTTCTCCAAACCTCCGCAATATGGAGACACTGAATCTTAGCCGCTCTGGAGTCGGTCTTACCGGGTATCGATCTGTAAACTGGCGGTGTACGTCGAAGGGACCGGCCATGTCCGACGGGCTGTGATCTGTCTTGTTCTCATGTTGCCCGTGCCTCTTGATTTCACACGCTGGCGATACCTTGTGGGATGCACGGTGGTTACTTTGCCGGGCGCGGAAGGCAGACGTTGATGATGCGCGCTTGAAAGCATGGCGAAAGTAAGACAGCGCGATGTCCGCGGCCGCCGTAATCTATAGGTGGCAGACACAGTCACTTACAGCATGGAACCTGGGATGGTGGGCGTGTTTCGTTACTGTCGACCTTACTCCTCACCCTTCTATTCCTAGTGCATAGTGGCTCGAACATGTGGGAGCGAAACATTCGTAGTCAGAATGAGTGATTAACGGGACACACAGTCTGCAGTATGCTGTCGGCCGGCGTAGACTGGAGATGGAGAAGGAGCTGTCGATGTTGCGGAGGGAAGAGGGAAGGTGCTAGTGGGGAAGTGCTCTGACGTCTCACCCACCTCACCTCGCCGCAACCCACCGCCAACGCCGCCGTCCGGGTAGGAAAAAACGGCCACCTTGAGATGCCAGAACATTCGAAAGATGAATTGGACTGGCGGCAGGCTTCAACGATTCAAGCAGGCGAACAACGGCATCGTCCAGAAGCAGAAGGCACACTTCACCAGGGCGCGAACACTACTAGAGAACAACTCGAGCTCGCTCACCTCACCCTTCCACCCCAGCTTCTTCCGCGATGACGAATCTGAACTGAGTGGCTGGCTGCCGCCATTCAGCTCTCGTACTGTGCGCCATACAGGACACAGCAAAACATTCCAAGAGAGGCACAGCAGGGCAGTCCACGTACCCAGCCGGCACGGCTCTCGCGAAGACGAGCCGACCCAAACGAGCACATCCCGGCCGCGAGAGCAAAACAGAGCACCAGCCTACGGGAGCGCAGCGAGCGGTGAGTCTGCTTCCCTCCTTGACCGATCAATGTGCAGCTTACTGATAGCGTACGCAGGCGAGGCTAAAAGGAAGAGAAAGGCCGACAATGCCGACCTAGAAGAGAGCCTACTGGAGGCGAGAAGAGAGCGCCTAATGCGGCAACAAGACTGGGCTGGCCTGACGCGTTCGAAGCCACTTCGGATGCAGTTTCCGTCCAGCTCAGAGAAGGAGAAGATTGGGAAACGCAGGAAGATCGAAGGTCGAGGCGCACCGACCACGATGCCGAAGGGCAACCCATCCCCGTCCCGCCGCCCTCAAACTCACCACATTCAACCGCCTAGTGCACACGCGCGTGGCGCGTTGGCCGGCGAAAAGATCAGAGTCCGCATTGGAAGTGATGCATTGAGCAACCTTACGCCCGCCCAGCGAACCCCCATCGCCTCTCAGAGAGCGGAACCATCGCGTGATGAGTCGTCCGATATCATGCTCTTTGACTATGAAGAAGACTTGCATACGGTCCCAAGCCCTGTCCACCGTCCTGTGCGGAGCGAAGATCAGGTCGCTCGGGTGTTCGTGGGGGCACACACGCCAGGCCGTGCCGCTCCGCCTGAGATGCGGGGTGAAGGATTGCATGCTCATCAAGCCTCCGACCGGAAGAGGAATTCGTATCAGACAGGCAGACACGGAGAAACTCAGGGTAATTGGACCCTGCAGGAGCACATCCAAGGCTTGCCCGCAGGCAACGTACCCGCAGACGAAGAGAATAAGGTTTCGGGTTGCTACATTACACAGCACATCGAAGGCGTCAACCGTCCCTTGCGCCTCGTCGTTGACCGGACCTCCGACCTTCCACCAGCGGTAGAGGGGGACGCAGCGCCGCGGGGCAACGCGATCGGTGAATCGAGCCATGTCCAGGATGAGGCTAATGCAAGTCTGCATGAATTCGGAAACCACCAACAGCCTTCGGAGCCAGATGGTGCTCTGGCTAGGCATCCTCAGATCGTCGATGATGGCCCCTGGAGGTCGCTTCTATCTATCCCCAAGTATAGTTCGAGCCGCTCCACAACAGCAGACGCGTCCGTAACCCAAAAATTGCATTATCATTCAGCGCTGCAGGCATTCGGAGTGACAGATATTGAACCCTTGCCCTGGTCACAGCATGCCACCCAAGGCGGTCGAACCTGCACAGATTCGTCCTCTTACATCTCCGCCTCTTTGCCTTCAATCGCACGAGCTAGCGAGAGGGACACGCTAGGAAAGCTGTCGCATGATGGAAGCAATGGAAGCAAGCACGGCATGAGCCTTGCAAAGAAGCAACGAGACGAGGATGAGCAACTGTGGCGGACATTCGTCTTTAGTCACGAAAACGCTGCAGCATCGGGGACAGTCGATTACGAGGCAGCGGTGGATAGAGACGAGGACACAGGGTCGAGGAGAGTGATTCCATCGTCTGTCGTTGTGGGCCCGCTTAGGTCTACACCGTTCGGAACCGTATCTGGAAATACCTCTTGCGTAACCGAAAGCGGACAAGATGCACCTGCCCGCGCGCCACGTTCAACTGTTTCAGGGTCTACATTGCCAACGACCACTCCATCTGCAGTCCCACCCACTCGTCGTCAGGAACTGCGTAAGAGCGGAGAGGGCGACGCGACACTGCAGACGGCTGAGCGCAGCGGTTTCGGAGACCACACGGTGACTCACACATTCATCCAGAACATGTCCCACGAAACAAGCACTAGCTCCTCCAGAATTTCCGGTGACCCATGGGCGCAAAGTTTTCGGGACGGGCTGGAACAATGAAGGGGCTGCAAGACTGATCGTTACGGGCCGGTTCAGGCGAGGAGTAACGATCGTGCATCGACCTACGATATCCCAGTCAGCGACGACGCCGACTATCTTGACCTAACCAGGTATCGTTGAGTCGAGCCGCTGCCATGATACAGGATTCTACAATTTCCCGTTGGCCTCACTTTTCTGTAGAGCGATTCGCATCCTCGAGGGGGAGCCTATGCCCTGTTACCACTGTTTCCATTTGGCGAAAAAAATAAAAAATAAAGGTCTGGCGGAGATACAGATTTCTAATTTCCCGCGTGAATCTCGAGCGAGAATGGGCGTGGTGTCTTCGCAGCGCGAGTACGGTGTAGTCTCAGCTGAGGTCGTATGCAAGAGAGTGTTCTCCCCACCGTCCCACTGGGTCATTGGCCTGCAGTTTTCGCGAAGTATCTTTGAGCCGCAAGACATCGGGCAGACTTGCTGCTAGGTCTCCAGACGCTCCAGCCGCCTCAGCGATTGCCCGGAGAGGGTTGTGAAGCGAGAAACTCACGGACCTCCAATTTTCAGTCTCTAGCCACATTTATTTTCTATCTTTAAGGCTTTTATGTCTCTATGCATGTCATCCATTGTTTCGCGAGACGGCGGAGCAGTCTGAGATACGTGCGAGCCCTATTCCTTCAGAGGCGCTCTGAGGCACAACATCCGGGCTATCCGTGCCGAGTGGAAGACGAGCATTTGCGACACCACCCATGCACGCATGCGACTGGGCAATATCAGTACCTCGGGCTTTGTGGACACTCAGCTGACGCGGAGGGCTCGAATTGGGCATGCGAAGGGACAGATGAAGAGCGCATCGCGGACAACGCCCGAAAAGCAACAAAGGGTGCTGAAAATATCGATAAGCGACGAAATTGATTGGTTGCGAAGACATGAGATGGAGATATCACACCGCCTGCAGTACCATGTGACCGCCCAGAACACCCCGGGACCCCAAACTGGGAGACAGGTGGCTGAGTTGCGGGGAGCGCGTTTGATTGATTCGCGGCTCCCCCAGGGGCCGGCAATCCTACTGGGCAAGACACGCTTCCAGAAGAGCCCTGGAAGCGCCGTCACGCGACTGGGATGCATTGCAGCGCTTGAAACTGCGGATACGGAGCAGTGAGTCGTATCTTGGCGCGCGTTTTCTCTTTTTGACGGTGGGCGCACAGCAGCAGACACGGGCGCCGGATGTGTAGAGGGACTCGGAGGGAGGCCGGCCGTCGTAGTAGCATGGAAGGTGGTGCCATGGTGCGATGGCGACTTTGTTCACTCATGCGACGCCGCGGGGAGGACGTCGAGTTGCACCGTCAAAAGCCGCGAGGGGGAGCAGGGATCGGCGACAGGGGGCACAAAAACCTAAACCAAACGGCCGGCTCATATCGCTTCGATGACGGAGGCCCGGGCCACGTGTGTGGGCAGAACAACGGAGCCGCGTCGGATAGGGCTCGGTCGCTGTTGGGCGCTGCAAGTCGCTGCAAGTATGTTTGATAGTCGGTTTCTATCACTCTTACCTGTCTGCCTGTGTAGCAAATGGCCGTCATGCTGCCAACAACCAGACAGCCAGACAGCGCCAGGGTCCGTCCTTGACCGCCGAGGACGTATTACCCGACGTCGCAGCACAGTCATCAGCGGCGAGAAGTGCCGGTGGGGACGGAAACGGCACACGAAAGTGCTCAAAGGAACAGTCAAGGAGTGGTCGTGCCAGACGCCGCGCCGCGCCGCGCCGCGCCCTCGTACTGTGTATGTGTGTACTGCTGCCGTACTCTGCGGTGTTGTTTCGCGGGAGTCACGGCCCAGCGACGAGTCGACGCGGGGGATGCCGTTCTGTGTTACTGGCTATTATTAACCCGACGACGATGTGCAGCAGGAGGATTCGGCGTGGACGCGCAGACTCAGCCTTGCTCAGCATCTGGCACGCCGGAAAGCACGGCACTCGTAGCGGGGGCTTATTCTTGGTCTATCTGTCGCGCGGCAGAGGGTACATACTGCACAGGAAAGGAACTGGCCATCGCGGGCGGTGCACTGCTGGACATGGCGCACGCGGACATACCATACATCGAATACACGGGCTCGTTATCGTGGTGGCCTGAGGGGGCGGAGATTTTCAGGCAGGCCGCGGTTGCACTAATCGGGGCGGCGACCGGGGAATGTAGAGCAACCACAACGTCATCAATTTGGAGGCAAAGTGGCAGAGTGGCAGACTAGTGAAACGTCGTGCCTGCCCCGCCCGCGGGCTAAGCGGGCTACCAGGGCTAACAGGGCAGGCAGGGCCCGCGGCCTTGGACGGGCGCGTTGGGAGCTGGGGAGCTGGGGCCCCGATGAGGACAAAGCGACGCCCCAGATCAGGCCACAGGCCACAGGCCACAGGCCACAGGCCACAGCACCCCTGGCGCCGCTGTCGAGCCGAGGGCAGCAAATTGCAGAATGGGCATGCCGCGGCGGATCGCCAGTGATGCTGGTGCTGGTGTTGCTGGGGGAAGCGGCGCTGGCGTGGCTAGTGGGCAGGCATGGGCAGGCATTGGCAGGAGCCGCGGCGGTGCGTGGCCGTTGCCCGTTGGAAAATAGTCGTCGCTTCCCAGCAGCCCGACTCGTCAAATAATTCCCCAGTGCCCTACCAGCACCAGCATAAGGGGCCACACCCGTCGCGCCCTCCAGCTGACGGCCACCGTGGAAGCTGTACCTCCTCCGCGCGTCCGCAACAGCAACCTGGACCGCGCAATTGAAAAGCACGACATCTGGAAATACCTTCCCTCACGCACACGCACGCATTGATTGCGCCTGCTGCTGTCCGGATACAGGCGAGACCCCCACGACACGCTCGAGCGCCGCCCGCCTGCGCGCCCCTGTCACCGTCCTGCAGCCTCCTGCACGCAAGCACTTCAGTCATAATTGCAGACGCAGCAGCTGACCGCGTCTCTGCGCCGTCGCCTGTCGCAGTCGCACCGCCGGCAATATCGAATCGACCTTTTCGCGCATCGCGCTTCGCGACCACCCCCGGACGCAGCCCGCTGGGCTCACGCTCACAGCACCGAGCCCGCCGTGCGGACGCACCCTCCCGCTGTCATGCGTTAGAGCACCACACCGCATCGCGACCATCGACCGCTGGCTGCTGTTATATCATCGCAGCTCCTCCCTGGGCGCGAGCTCGCCAATCTGCGCCTCTGCTCGCTCCCCAGCATGCCGACGAATTAGCGCTGTCACTTGTTTCGTTTCACTCCACCATGTCATTCCTCAATGGCGACCACCTCAAACTTTCGCGCCCCCGCATGCCCTCGCCGCAACCCTCCTATGCGCGCATGCACTCGGCCGCGATCAGCATCCCCTCGTCGCGCGGCAGCCCCGCCAGTACCATCTCGCACTTCGGCAATGGCAGCCTCCAGTCGACTCCCGAGGGCATGGTGCCCTTCTCCAGCTGCTCCCTCCCGGCCGTGCCGTCATATGCCCTCCCCGAGTCGCTGCTGCCGCCACCCATGGCGACCCCGCCCACGTCGTCCCCCTCCGCCATGGCCGAGGCCCTCAGGCAGACGCCCGGCGGGCTCATTCGCAGAGTGAGCCGCGGTGCCCAGGGCATTCCGAACAGGTTCCGACGGAACGGGTCCAATGCCCACCGCGACAAAAGCTCCGGCCCGGTCATCATGCGCCGCCGCAGCGACAGCAGGACCGCCGTCGATGCAGCACACGACCTGTCCGAGTTTGAATCCTACCATTTCGAGGAGGACGAGATGGTCGATGAGTACGGCGAGCCCGTCGAGGGCCTCGGGATAACCTCGAGCAGGCCGAGCGTGGCCTCGATTCCGTCGGCCACTGTATCCGCCCCCAAGCGCAACTCACGGCTGGAACAGGGTACTTTATGCCAGAAGGCCACCAAACGGCACATGAAGGACATCATTCTGCGTCTGGACCTGGTCTCGGCGAAGGTGTGCTGGGACTCGTCGCGTGCCTCCAAGTCATTTTACATCGACGACATCAAGGACATACACACGGGAGAAGATGCCCAGCTGTATCGCGAAGAGCTGGGTTACGAAGAAAAGTACCGACCTTTCTGGTTCACCATAGTCTATTTCGATACCAATCGCACAAAAGACAAGTCCAAGCAGATGCACATCGTCGCGCCCGACGTGGACACCTTCAACAACTGGATGGAGACGCTCGAGAAGGTGTCCCGCGACCGCATCGACATGATGGCCGGCCTAATGGGCTTCGCTGAGAAGAGCGCTAAGCTCGTCTGGGCGAGTGAGATGGAGAAGCGTTACCCCGATCCGGCTCAAGCACACCTAAGAGACGAGGAGCACATCGACTTCCCCAGCATCGTTCAGCTGTGTCGCAGGCTACACATCAACTGTTCCGACAGCACACTGCGCAGCTACTTCGACAAAGCCGACGGCAACAGGACCGGCAGCCTGGATAAAAACCAGTTCTTGGTCTTCGTAAGGCGGCTCAAGGAACGCAAAGACGTCAAGCAAATCTTCAGGCAGTTCACCCCTGCGCCGCATCAGGGCATGGACAAAGCCACGTTCTTCGCATTCCTTCAGCGAGAACAGGGCGTCGATATAGATGCAAACATCGAAGTCTTGACAGCGACCTTTGAGAAGTTCGCACGTGCCAGCCAAAAAGGAGTGACGCCTCAAGAAGGTGGCGCGATCCCACTGCCTTTGACCATGAACTTCCGTGCGTTCCAGACCTTCCTCGCTTCAGATGTGCATAATTCTGTTTTCGTCCCGATCAGCCCGTCGCTGCATCTGCATCGTCCGCTCAACGAGTATTTCATCTCGAGCTCGCACAACACCTACCTCCTAGGTCGTCAAGTGGCCGATATTTCAAGCACCGAGGCCTACGTAGCTGCCCTGCAAAAAGGCTGCCGCTGCCTCGAGATCGACTGCTGGGACGGCCCCGACGACAAGCCGATCGTTACTCACGGGCGAACCTTCACTAAGGGCATCACTTTCCTGGACGCTGTAAAGGTCATAAACAAATACGCCTTTGTCGAGACTGAATATCCTCTCATTCTCTCGCTCGAAGTCCACTGCAGTCCCGACCAGCAGAACGAGATGGTAAAGATGATGAAGAAGGAGTTCAAGGAGAAGCTTGTGCTTGACCTGCTTAATAGGGATTCGGAGGCTTTGCCGTCGCCCGAAGAGCTCAAGCGCCGAATTTTGATCAAAGTCAAGGGCCCAGCCGATGAACTTGATGCTGGTGCCTTGGTGACCGAACTGTCGCATCGCAAGCGCGAGCGCAGCTTCAGCTCACCTTGGTCACGTCCGATACAGATGAATGACAACATCACGAACTCGCCCCTCATTTCGAGCCCACCTTCGATGAGCCCACCGGAGCGCACTGGCAGCTTCTGGGCTTCGCCTCGCACTTCGGCTACGTCTACAAACTACACACTCCCAACACCAGCGTTTATCAGCTCCGCTGAAGAAAGCGACAGCCCGAACGCGACTGCTGCCGAAGACATCAAGGAGAAGAAGAAGGCTAAGAAGTCCAAAACAAGCAACATCACAAAAGACCTCGGCCTTCTGGGTGTCTACACAAGAGGCATCAAGTTTTCCGATTTTGGCGCCCACGATGCTAACACATTCAACCACGTCATCTCTTTCAACGAGCGGGTGTTTGATAAGCTCACCAGGCCTGGTGCACGCGAGAAGCAAAACCTCGAAGAGCATAACATGCGATGTCTAATGCGAATCTATCCTGGTGGCCACCGTATCAACTCGTCCAACTTTGACCCTCTCAATTGTTGGCGGCGCGGCGTGCAGATGGCTGCGCTCAATTGGCAGACTTACGATCTGGGACAGCAACTGAACGAGGCCATGTTCACCGGCGGTGACAATCGCACAGGTTACGTCCTGAAACCTGCAGAATTACGCCTCGAATATCAGACTCCGGTCATTGGCCACCGGAGAGCGCCCAAGAAAGAGGTGAAGTTCACAGTGCAGATCATTTCAGCCCAACAGCTTCCTCGCCCGCGAGGCCTATCAGAGGACGCGAACATCAGTCCTTTTGTCCAGTTCGAGATGTACTGCGCGGAAGATGCCGGTCCAAACGCGACGGGTACCGGCGGTCAAGATGTCTCTGCTCGCAAGGACGGCTACTCTGGCATCGGCCAGCCGCTGAAGAAAAAGACTCGCATCGTTCTAGGCAATGGCTACAATCCTGAGTTCAAGGACGAGATTGAGATGACGGTCAATACCAGGTATCCCGATCTTGTTTTTGTGCGCTGGACCGTGTGGAATACAGTCGACGGCAAGACGCAGGACCATGCTCCCTTGGCACAGTTTACCGCCAAGCTCAACAGCATCCAACAAGGCTACCATCACCTCCCTTTGTTTGACGGCAACGGAGAGCAGTATCTCTTTTCCAGACTGTTCTGCAAGATCAAGAAACAGGACATTGTCGATGCGACCCCTACGCCCGTTTCGCAACAAAGCGGTTCGCGTCGGTCTTCCATCGAGCCCATCAGCCCGCTACAGGATTCCGCCAATAAACCTAGCGGCAACTTCATCAAGCGCCTCATCCGGGCGCCCAGCGAGCGCAAGAAGCGCAAAGAAGAACGCACTAATGGCGACTTCAGGGACTCGGAGTTCTCTGCATATGATCTCATCAGTGGCAGCAGCACGTTCGAGCGATAGAACCAACTGTGGATGTCACCAAACCATCCTCTCCAGCCGGGTACGAGCGCCCGTCCTCACATCAGTCTCGTCGCGCTGGAGCAGGAATGTACCTTTCTTGTATTATACCTTTCCTTTCCTTTGTCCGCGGTTTCCAGCTTGGTGCTCTTCGGCGTTTCGGACAAACATACGGTGTTGGCTCGTCGCGTGTGCGGGTGGGTCGGCCAACGCATGCCTTGGGACGGACGGCATCTCGACCCTCATGCC
Source organism: Lentithecium fluviatile CBS 122367 (assembly GCA_010405425.1). NCBI lineage: Eukaryota > Fungi > Ascomycota > Dothideomycetes > Pleosporales > Lentitheciaceae > Lentithecium > Lentithecium fluviatile. The sequence goes on along the minus strand of MU005576.1, from coordinate 1,048,184 downwards.
CTTTTCGGATAGGATTTTCTCGACACAGATGCCCTCGAACAAGGAATCAACCTGACGATGCGCGGTTGTCAACTTGCCGACGTGGCAGCGTTGATCTGTAACCCTTCACCCCGCGCCTATCCTTTCCAAATCGCCTCGGTACAGTCGCGAATCCCGCTGCCCCCTGTCGCACGCGCCGTCGCACTTTTCTCGCACATCTCTCCCTCCCTAAGGCCGAGCTGGACAGCGATCGTTTTATGCACCGCGGACTTTTCATCCTATTTGGTATCACCCTTTATACCCATTGTTTGTCATTTCATACCGGGAACTGGTCGGCGCAATGTACGGGACCATCATACCCACTCGGAACATCATCGGACGGCTTTGCGATATCCTATAGACTTTTTGGAGGGCTACTTTGGAACCTAGAGCTTCATCGCTCGCTTTCTTTTGTTTCTTTTGTCTCAAAATCACGACTGTCACGACCAAAAGATCTGATATTCGCATATTCTACCCCCTAGAGCCGCGTTGGTATGGGCTTTGCTGGGCGGTATCAGTATCCGTTTTGATGTCTGGGTGGCTATCTGTTGATCTTTTTGCGGGTTTCACTTCTTTGGCCTGCTCCGGCGCAAGCAAGCATCTTTCTCACGGAGGTAGTGGCGAGGTTATCTCTTCTTCTATGAGGCTTGATGCCTGGACCTTGCACGGTCATTCGGATATGGTTTGGTGATTACTTCGAGGGAAAGGGGTCGCTAGCTGGCAGGGCGGGACCACCGCAGCAGTGTTAAAATGCAGTGGATAGCACAGGGTAGAATATGATACCAAGACCGTACATCTAGGATGGATGATGGGTCGCAGTCACTTTTCCTCAACTTGATTCCATTGGTTCTGTCCGCTAAGTTTCGCTATCCGTTTTCCACATGCATGTGCATCATTTTCTTGAAAATTTGAGCGCCAGCCGGATGGCCCGACGTCGCACCGCGCCGCTCCGCTACAGCACTAGATCGGGCCGATACCATCACTTCCCAATGCTTCGCCTCCCCCAGACCGATGAAAAAGAGCTGAGCCGTAAAGACAAGGAGCGAAAAGCGTAGCGCCGCCGCAAAAATGCAGACAAAAAAAGCAAGAAAAAAGGCGCCATTGTGCGGCTGCGGAGCTGCGGCATGTACATCGTATCGGTACCCAGGCCGACGTTCCCCTCCCGCGCACCGCAACGCCACTTGCCGGTGACAGGGACGCCCTTTGCGCCATCTGTCGGCGGATTTGCCTGCTTTCCTTTTCGTTGAGGCGAGGACCGATTTTTGCTTTGTCAGGGTTGGCTGTTCGGTGAGGAGCTGAGCCAAGGGAAGTTATGCAATTGAAGCTGCGCTATATTACGCAACTCAAGCTGAACTCGAGAGTGGAGGCTGGTTCATGCACGCGGGCCGTTGAATTATGTGTGTGGTTTGCTTTGGCGCAAACTTGGGGGTGGGTTGTCTGGGCTGGGCTGGCTGGGCTGAGTTGGATTGGATGGAGTTGGAGTTGCAGAAAAGCTGGACTGGGAGCGGAAACATGGAGCCGTGGGTGTGCAGGAGGGGGTTGAGCGTGGTGCAGCTGGCCTTGAAGTCAGTATGCGAGTTCTGTCATGGTATGCATGGCATACTGCAGCGGCATGCCGCCTTGAAATCTGCAGGTTCGGTTTGTGGCAAGGTTCAGCAGCGTACGGCCTTGGACTCTGCATGGTCTGCCATGGTATAACAGGCATGGTTCTAGCGGAGGGAACGATGTCGGGCTAGCCTGAGGTCGGAGTAAGATGTGCATTCGCATAGGTATGCTGACCAGACTCGCGCCTGGATGGAGGTCGATTACGATAGGAGTACGGCTTGATACGGAGCAACCGGCAGACACGTCACCGTTCGTCTGACGAATCGTCGGGATATGTTCACGTAATGTGAGCAGGTGCTGCGCGCACGTCGGGTCAGGAGGATGTTGGAAATAGATTTGATAGCCGAGTCCTTTTGCAATCCACCGTCCTCGAGCGTACACTAATTTCCTAATTGTTGGTCAGTTGAGGGATATCTGCTGCGGCACCTCATGCACAGCATAGCACAGCATGCGCTCGATGGTTGTCGCTGTCGAGGTTAGCCATCTTTGTAGCTTCAAATGCCCCATTGCACGCGAGCTGCTCCTAAGGGAAGTTCAATATGTCACCAGGGCCACCGGTGAAGAACTTTCTAGAGAGTCGCACAGCAGCGATCCTCGCCCAAAACGATCGAGGTGCAGACTGCAGACGGTCAGCCTCCGTAAGACGCGCATGTCAAACGCGAGCTCGAGCTCAGATCTGAGGACAGGATGTTGCACAGCAGGGCGTAGAGGGTGGTCGAATGGCTCGGGATGTTGACGCGAGAAGGATTGCACTAGCAAAGGTGGAGGTGGCTTACTTGGCTGTGCTGTGATGCGGGGCGAAGGGTGTTGCGTGCCGGGGGTCAAGATCAGATCGTATTACACGGCATCGATCGGTGAGCAATGCGCACTGTGATTGCTGGGGGTATTAGGGCGGTGAAAGTACGCACAGTCAGAACCGCACGAAGATACGACGCGACCGAATCCCGTATGTCGAATATAGAGTGGCGGGATGAGTGGAAGGGTCTTGAGGTTCTAAAGTCCTGGTCAGAAGGGGTTAGTGTATACCGGCGGCGCAGTGTGATTGCGCAGCCTTACCCCCGCTTTGTGCGCGTGAGAAAGCGTTTTCCTCCGAGAATGGAATTTAGAGCACGGAGAAGAGCGGCCAGATTGAGAGTGGTTTCCCATTGTATGAACTCCAGGTACGAAGCGTTTCTCCGCAAAGCTGAGCCTTCATTCTATGCTACGGCGTATATCGAACAGGATAAAGTGATGTCAGTTTTAGCTCAGCGCGTGTGCAACAATCAGCCTTGCTCATAGCGCCTAGCGCCTGTCCCGTCCATGTCATGTTGTGCTCGGCAGTAATGAATAGCGGCAGCGTTCCGGTGAACATTGCTTGGCTTGCGAATCGGCAGCATGCATAGAGAAATTTGATATTGTCGCGCACAGCAGTAGGCAACAAAGCGAACGGCGAGTCGTGTGTCTGTCTGTCGTGGGTGGCGAGGTCCGGTTCGGATTGGGAGGCTTAATTCGTCCGTCACTTTTTCGGAGCAACTTACATCCTGACACCGTTCGGCAGGAACCCAAGCCTTGCTTCTCCAATCGGTTCGAAATTGCGTCTTAGGAAGGAGATACGACGGTAGATATTGTTTTGCTAGTGTGACAATCTGCAGGAGCGGGATGGATCAGGCGATCAACTATGGCGACGCAAGACAATGCTTGATCATGAGCTGATCCCTTCGGTATGCCAATTGCTGCGTATAGCAATATCAAAGGTGGGCAAAAAGAACGTCGTCATGCCCGCTCCGCCGAAGGTGGGGTTTGTGCTTGAGCGCGGTAACCGCTGGATAACCACCAGTCATGTGTGTCGTGTCCATGCCACATAGCTCTTCCGGGCTTACTTAGAAAGGTCGCATGGAGGACAGGGGTAGATATCCGAGGAGCCGATCGTGCGGGCATCGTGGCTACGGGAGATTGATATGCGTTGGCAAAATTGAATGGCGGGCAAGCAATTATTGGTCGATGAGTGAGGAGTGCGGCGGCTAGTAGAGGCGTGTTCATGCGGAGGTGCTGGCTCCTGACCGTGATCTTCGTTAGTGAAGACGCCGCCCGGTTGCACGCATTGCGTGAAGCAGCGATTCGATAGCGTGGGGGAGGATTATGGTGCTACTCAAAGCGAGTGTAAGCGAGGTGTCATGCATGGGAAGGCGGCATATCTAGACCCAAGGTGAACTGTCTGGTGTGAAGAGATAATTGCAACTTCATTTCCTACCGTGGGTGTGCTAACGCCGTCGGGTCAGCTCTAGTGCTGGCATTGGTCGGGAAGCCGGGCTCGATATGGATGGTCCGTGAGCGACGACGCAACGGATACAGCCGCTATAGTGAGCAGGGTAGAACCTCGTAGTAGGCCACTATGGCTCGAACTGCAGTTCACAACAGCGGTTGGCAAACAGAGGGCGTTTATCGATGCGGTATTTTCCCTATTCGATGCTCGCTCATGCACCCCGCACTTGCGAAGCGTGAGTTGTAGCTGATCAGCCGGCCAGTCCCGCGCTGCATATTTGGCCTCACTTCTGGGACACCGACCTGTGGAAGGAGAGTATCCAAAGCAGGTCTTCAGGTCCGCCCGTGCGTCTGCGCCCTGGCGCCGGCGGATAGGTTCGGGGAAACCGGAAAGCATCCGGCCATATTAATCGGCATGGAACTCCGGCGTACGGGACCACTGGTGTTCTTCGGCTAGCGAGACACCCACGCAACCTTTGAGTGACGCGGCACGCTCCGAATGAATGCCGAGATCGTTTCGGAAGGCTCCCGCACGAGGTCGGATCATTCCAAGGTTGATGACCCAACAAGTCACGTGCGGTTTTCGGCCTCCAGACCTGGATGATCGGTGTCGCTCCTGAGAAGGTCGATAGAAGATTCCTCAACGCTGGTGACGGAGGGCAGCCGATTCATAAGACGAGTTGTCTCCGAGTCTCCTTCGGTAGGGCGGCACGGTCAGCTGGTTGCCACTCTTCTTAGAAGCAATCGTGAGGTCCTTGCAGGAGTACAGTGTCCAGGTGTGGCAGAGCCGATAATCGAGAAACCGGAATACGTAACGTCTATACCATCGCCGTTGGCTTTGGGAATCGGTGCGACTCAGATTGCCGGTAGACCCCATGGATATCATGTTTCCGTCTGTAAGAGGCTTGGGCGGTTGCGGGGCGAGCCTTGTGTGAGGCTCTGCGCTCCTGCAGGGCATACAGACCCGGGCTTTGGACCTGCAGCACAGCAAGTGCACATGGGTGCGTGAATCACCGCATCACATGAGCGCGCATCTCAACCGCGTCCGACGGCTGGCTAGCTGGCCGGCGGTACAGGTGACATCTGAAGAAGGGAGAGACGAAACGAAACGGACAGGAGGGTGGCGCTAACAATCCGCGGCACAGCCACGTACCCGCCACAGTTAGTCAGCGGACCCACCAGCATCCGCGACACACAATCTTTCACCCCACAGCACAACATTGAAGCACAAACATCGCGCGCAGTCGCCCCCCCGCGCAACCACCACCCCCGCCTGAGATGGAGTGAACGCGTCCTCTGGACATATCACTAATCCCTTCGCCCTGCAGGATCCGCGCACACGACCCTACTCAGCCCTGCATTCTTCCACACAACGAACCCCCATCACGACCACGGCGAAGCGCAGCCAAGCGCAGCGAAGCACGCAACATGGAGGGCGCATTTTTCACGCACATGGGCAACCACCAAGTGTCCGACTCGGCAGCGACCATCAACGCGGGCGCAGGCGACGACGAGAGCATCCTCGACGGCGACCTCTCCCGCAGCATGGCGCCCCCCCGCCGGCGACGCATGGACGACGAAGAGACGGACTTATACGATGACGACGACGACCTAGAGAGCATGGTGAGCATGCCCGTGGACGGGGCAAACGGGAAGGGCGGGCAGAAGGCCGAGGAGGACGTCGAGCTCCCCGCCCATGCGTGCGCGTAAGTGAGCCATTTTCGCTGGCCGGGCTTGTCCTAACATTCCCTCTAGATACTGCGGCATCCACAACGCCGGCAGCGTCGTCAAGTGCCTTGCCTGCAGCAAGTGGTTCTGCAGCGCCCGCGGTAATACGTCCTCCTCGCACATCATCAACCACCTCGTGCGCGCCCGCCACAAGGAGGTCCAGCTCCACCCCCTCTCCTCGCTCGGCGACACCATCCTCGAATGCTACAACTGCGGCACCAAAAATGTCTTCCTCCTCGGATTCATCCCCGCCAAGTCGGACACAGTGGTCGTGCTTCTCTGCCGCCAGCCCTGCGCCGCCATGCCCTCGCAAAAGGACATGAATTGGGACACGTCGCGCTGGCAGCCGCTAATCGAGGACCGCTCCTTCCTCCCCTGGCTCGTTCCCCCGCCCACCGACCAGGAACAACTCCGCGCGCGCCACCTCAGCCCACAGCTCATCGCTAAGCTCGAAGAGCTGTGGAAGGACAATGCGACCGCCACCATTGCCGATTTGGAGAAGGGCGCCGGTCAGGAGGAGGCCATCGCCAAGGTTCTGCTCCGCTACGATGATGCTTTCCAGTACCAGAATGTCTTCGGGCCGCTAGTCAAGATAGAAGCGGACTACGACCGGAAGCTAAAAGAATCGCAATCCCAGGATGGCCTGGTGGTGCGGTGGGACATGGCTCTGAACAACAAGCACACGGCCAGCTTCATGCTACCCAAGCTTGAGCTCGGCGACGTGAAGCTTGCCGTGGGAGACGAGATGCGCTTGCGATACACCGGAGAGCTGCGACCGCATTGGGAAGGCGTTGGCTACGTGATTAAGATTCCGAACAACCAGTCTGATGAAGTTACCATTGAGCTGCGCGCCAAGGGCGACCACAAGTCGGTACCGACCGAGTGCACCCACAACTTCAGCGCCGACTACGTCTGGAAGGCGACCTCGTTCGACCGCATGCAGCATGCTATGAAGACATTCGCCATCGACGAGATGAGCGTTTCGGGCTACATCTTCCACCGTCTTCTGGGCCACGAGGTCGCGTCAGCCCCCATGAAGATCAACATGCCCCGCAAGTTCACGGTCCCTGGTCTCCCCGAATTGAATAGCAGCCAGATCAACGCTGTCAAGAGCGTGCTGCAGAAGCCGCTGAGCTTGATCCAGGGCCCTCCCGGCACCGGAAAAACAGTCACCTCTGCGACCATCATTCACCACCTGTGCAAGATCAACGGCGGCCCGGTGCTGGTCTGCGCTCCCTCGAATGTGGCTGTGGACCAGCTTTGTGAGCGCATCCATCTCACTGGTCTAAAAGTCGTCCGCGTCACCGCAAAGTCCCGAGAAGACGTCGAGTCTTCAGTCGGCTTCCTCTCTCTGCATGAGCAAGTTCGGATGAACGACACCAACATAGAGCTGAACAAGCTCAACCAGTTGAAGACGGATGTTGGAGAGTTGTCTAGCCAGGATGAGAAGAAGTTCAAGCAGCTCACCCGGGCTGCCGAGCGCGAGATTCTCATGGCTGCCGATGTCATTTGCTGCACCTGCGTGGGTGCGGGCGACCCTCGCCTATCGAAAATCAAGTTCCGCACCGTGCTTATCGACGAGTCTACGCAGTCCGCCGAGCCAGAGTGCATGATCCCCCTGGTCCTTGGTTGCAAGCAGGTTGTGCTGGTAGGTGACCATCAGCAGCTTGGTCCCGTCATCATGAACAAGAAAGCCGCTACCGCTGGTCTCAATCAGTCCCTGTTCGAGCGTCTGGTCATCCTCGGCTGCTCCCCGATTCGGTTGCAGGTGCAGTACCGCATGCACCCATGCTTGTCCGAGTTTCCATCCAATATGTTCTACGAAGGCTCTCTCCAGAACGGCGTCACTATGCAGGACCGAATCCGCCGCGATGTCGATTTCCCGTGGCCTGTCGGCGACAATCCTATGATGTTCTGGTCCAATCTCGGTGTCGAAGAGATCTCAGCCTCCGGAACGTCCTATCTCAATCGGACTGAAGCACAGAACGTAGAGAAAATCGTCACCCGCTTCTTCAAGGCTGGTGTTCAGCCTGGCGACATTGGTATTATCACGCCATACGAGGGTCAGCGTAGCTATGTTGTCAGCTCCATGCAAGCAACGGGTAGCTTCAAGAAGGAGAACTACAAGGAGGTCGAGGTGGCTTCGGTCGATGCTTTCCAAGGCCGTGAGAAGGACTTCATTATTCTTTCTTGTGTCCGATCAAATGATCATCAAGGCATCGGTTTCTTGAGCGACCCTCGTCGTCTCAACGTCGCGTTGACTCGTGCCAAGTACGGTCTCGTTATCCTCGGAAACCCCAAGGTGCTCTCCAAACATCCACTATGGCACTACCTGCTCCTTCACTTCAAAGAGCGCAACTGCCTTGTTGAGGGCCCTTTGACGAACTTGCAGGTCTCACTCCTGCAGTTCAGTCGTCCGAAGCAGACCTACCGTGGACCGCAGCGTTACCAGATGGCCTATCAGCATGCCAACGCTATGACTTCTGGTCGCCAGGCAGCTAGTTGGAGTGCCAATAAGCGCCAAGAATACAACGATAATGGCTCCATTGTTGGATACATCCCCGACGATGTCTCCTCGGTACACTCTTCGGCGCTCGGAGGCGGAAATGGTGGTGTCAACGTGCCGTCCAACTACCCTCCCATGTTTTCCAACTTCCAGGAGAGCTGGCCACTACCCGGTGGCCGCAACGGGCCCATGAAGAGCAAGAATGGTGCTCCGAGCGTTGCCGGCGAGTCGGTTGCCGCAAGCGAGATGACAGATACGAGAAGCAGCATCGCCGATGGACCCGGCGGTATCAGTCTCTCTGGTTTGAATCTGAATGACTACAGCAAGCCTACCTCAATGAGCCAATCCGACCGTCTCAACCGCTTCGTGGAGTCTACCCGCCGCAATGAGAACGCGCCTGTCAGCTTTGGTGGCACCCGTGGTCTGCGTGGCCTTGGTGGGTTCGATGATGATGACGCTAGAAGCGTCTCCACGGCCTTCGCGAGCCAGCTTGGAGGACCGCACAACTACGATTGATCTCCTTTATGATAGCCATACGCATCTCAGAGTGCGATTTCAGCATCGAACGGCACACCACCATAACATGGATCGTCCCGCCTCATGCCACCGGCCGTAGGCTTAGCCGGGTGGTTGTGGTCGGCGCGGTACGTTACCTTGGATTCTCGAGGAGAACTGGTCACCATTGCCATCGTATATCGACATTGAAACAGCCCCGCTGAGCTTGAATTACCGCACGCCCGCACAAATCCGATGGTGCCGCACCAGACTCACCTTCTTCCAATTCACTGCAGAGCGTGAATCTAGGTTGTCTCGTCGCTACTGTGGACGCCTTTGGATCTCATCGATCACTCTGTTGAGCATTCTCTCTACGCTGCGTCTCAGAAGTTCCGAGCTTCCTGGTGAAGGCATGGACGTTGACTGCTGCATTAGAGAGGGTGTCCGCCTTCCTGACCTCAGGGGGTGGGTGATGGGCATGTTGCTGGGCTTCTCGTTAGACTGAGCATGTTTGTTCTTCCAGACCACGGGGTTGCTGACTGGTCTGGTGTTTTCTTACCATACACTCCTTTACAACTACTTGCGAATGAAATGCCACAAAACAATACTCTGTTTAATCTACTCTAAAAAATTCCCTGTGCCATGCCGTGTGAAATAACCATAGTGGACTCGCATTGGACTGACTTGCTCTTCACCCCTTACTACGTCACACTTACATGGCTTCGTACAGGATGAGCTCAGGAGCCAGCTACTGCTCTGCTATACATTCCATCACGTAGCCCACGCTTTAACCCTGTTCGTTCCATTTCTAAGTCCTGCTTCTTCCAAGCCAAGGCTCGCAAATACCACGGTCGAACCTAAGCAAATAGGGAGAGTGCAATATTAGAATAGATGTTATGCTATTACTAGACATGCATCCAAAAAAAAATAGAAAGAAAGAAAAGAAACGTTAACAGAAGGATAGTTCCGCCTGCTCCAGGAGATGCTAGTAATCACCCAGAAAGTAAGACAAGGGATAAAATGTGTAAGACAATAT